>CAAE01015099.1:170623-264081 GCA_000180735.1 Tetraodon nigroviridis | reverse complement strand
ACAGATGAAAAACTGCTTCAGTAATTCTACAGATGAAGGTTTTCCTCATATGGTTGAATAGCTAAAATTACCAGTTCAATGTATGTATGTGTGTGTGCGTGTGTGTGTGTGTGTATATTGTAACTTTCCATTTTTATATTTAATCACTATGTAAAGAAAATAAATATACAAATCCTCTTTGGCCCGTAATGACAGGTGTGTGGAAGGATTGAAATCGTTTAAATCTGTACTATACACACATCATTTAGATCGTTTCAACGGATATTGGAATACTTTAAGACCTGAACATGATTATGTAACACGATGATATTGCAAAAATGCTTATATCAATTAAACCCAGACAATGACATGTGAAAAGCGCCTGTTAGTAAATTAGCACCTTTTTCAGCGCATTTTTATGACGCAGTCGCTTTCGCTGTCGTAAATTAATACTTTTATTTACGTTAATTTACGTCCGAAACAAATCCGCGCGAGAATGCGCGTTCAGTGCATGCTCGGAAATCTCGGCTTCCTGTTGTGAAACGGTAGAGACGCTTACAGGAGTGATGGAAAACTGTAAAAACATCCACGTAACGTCCAAAGCCGCGATGAGGTAGACGATCTGAATGACTCTGGACCGGCTTCTTTTGTCCGCTGTGTTATTCTGCGAGGAGGTCTCCATGGCTGGATCTGCTTCCCGAGTCCTCGGGTTTTCCTGAAGTTCGTGTTGTTAAATTTATTTAAGAAATCAGCGACGCTTCTCTCGTTGCGCCTCTGCAAATGAACGAGGTTCGAAGACGAAATCGCTGTTTGAATGAGCAAATAATGACCTCTGACCTGGCGAACTCTCACTTATACCACCGAGCCTGAAGATCGCAATTTTTCCTGAACTTTGGACAGGAGCAACGGGAGGGCGTTACTGTCCATGGTTAATGAAATACATACTAAATGCCGGGTATATTATGTAAAAAAAAAAAGTATTGTAGGTGAAAGTGCTGGAATTCTGTGCAGTAAGACTGAACTGAATACACGCAAAACGGAAAGCATCGTATCCGGGAAAGAGAATCTACACCGACGATCGGGAAGAGTTTTTACAGTGATGCGTTCACGTAGAGTCGTAATGCATAGTTGTGTAATTCGTCCCATATTCAAACCGATTGATACATTTATTCAAATAAATGTTGGATAATTTTTTAAACTAAGCAAATGTATATTCACATATATAATCTCCAAAAGCCTGTATAAGAGAGGCTAGTAAGTGAGATCACGTGCGCTTCATGAGTATTATGATAAGATAATATTGTGGCTGCAAAGGGATTAAAAGTAAACAGAAGAATAACAATTGTCTGTTCTCCGAATTTACCGCCCTCTTGGTAGAATTTAAGAGGTGAACCGGACATTTATATACTGTAGTTTTTCTCTCTGTGTTTTAAAGTTCTAATTTAAATGCACCAACATTGCATTTTGTTACACAATTCAAAGGAACATTTAAATCTATGTAATCCAATGTTCCACTGTTTATCCCAAAATTCCAAGTTTAAGAAACAATATATGTGATATCTGAGCGACAAGTAGCACTTTTTTTTTCTCAAGACTTGATTTAATATTTGTAATTTGAGTTGGGAAAAAAAGTCAGTGGTTTTATTTTGAAATCAGCCTACGTCATCAGAGGGCTCTTATTTTGACAACCTTGCCTCCCGGAAGAGTTCTCTCCTCCGTCCGCGGGGAATAAAACAGATCTTTGGGGCTCGTAAGGAGGACTCTGCGCTTGTCATTTAAATAGTTAGCCATTGTTTAGTGGCACAAGGGCGGCGGGAGTTCGGCCGTGACCATGCAGCTCCTCACGCCCCACGTCTACTGGGCTCAGCGGCACGGAGAGCTCTACCTCCGGGTGGAGCTGAGCGATGCCACGGTAGGTCGGTCCGCCTCCGTCCGGCTGTCTGCGTCCCGACAGCCGCGGTGCTCCAGACCTCCATCGTTGTTCTTCCAGACCAGCTGTTTTACTGCGATCCTGTTGGAACTTTAGCCCCCATGATTTCTTTTTCTCTCGCGGAGCTGCTAGCATTGGGCGCAAAAGTAGCCTTTAGCCTAGCGGGCTGCTAAGTGGTGATGTTTGTGCTTATAATGTAACAAATCTCTTATAAAATAATATTTAACAGATACCAGTGAGTCTGAATTTAAATGCAGATGTTAGTTTATACATGACGATGTATATTTGGCGTTATGAAGGATCTTCACCCATCTCCGTACTGTTGATATTTATATTCATATTGAGCTTTGCAGGTTCTAATCGTCACTATCTGGCTTTGAGAAACAGCTCTCCCACCTCCTGACAGCTCCATCCCCATCCAGCATCTGTTAAGCAAATGTCTGATTAAAAATGCATGACTCCTGAATGCTGCTCCGGCTCTGGTTTAATGGGGATGGATTCTCTGTAGAACATCTGTTACCTTACACGCAGGCTTTATGCAACAGTACTCTTCTGCAGACCAGCAGACTGGGTGTTTTCTGAGAGACTGCTGTTGCGGCGGTTTGTGATGGCTGTCTTTGCTTTGTGTGTCCCAGAATCTTGACATCAGCCTGCAGGAAAACAACACGCTTCAGTTCAGAGGTTGGTGCCTTCAGCAGGGTGATCATCGGATCAGAGGCCGTTCCCAACGATGAATTCTGAGCAGACTTTCTAAAATACGATGCTGACAGTTTCTCACACGCAGGTTTGACTGTTGTCCACAGCTCAGGGTCACGGCGCTAAAGGAGAGAACGAATACGAGTTTAGCCTGGAGTTCCTGGAACCGGTTCAACCTGAGGTATTCATCGTTTGCTCTGGAATAAACCAAATGAATAAAGTTGCCGGAAATTACCCGAAGCAGCATCTGACTGAGGGTTTGCTCTTAACGCTGCAGATTTCCCATAAATCTACTCAGCGTCAGGTGGACATCAAGATCAGGAAGCAGCAGGAGCGCTGGTGGGACCGTCTGACGCGGCAGGAGAAGAAGCCTGTGTTCCTGGCCCCGGACTTCGACCGCTGGCTGGACGAGTCCGACGCCGAGATGGAGCTTCAGGCCAAGGTCGGAGCCTGGAGAGAAACAGGCGGTGAAACAGGCTGAGAAGGCCGGAGCTGAGGATTGAGAAGGCAAAGGATGTTTGGAGGCGCTCCTCTGGGCTTTCATCGGGTTCTGTGTGGGGTCTAGCCCAGTTTAACCCAGTAAAACTGCAAAATGTTCAGTTTCAGACAACTGGAACTGTGGTTTGATGTCTTTCAGGAGGAGGGGAAGATTAACAGGATAAACGTGGAGTCGAGGGTTCGTAAAGACCGTGAGTCACTCTGAGCTCCATTGTTAGGTTTTACTTCCTGGTTTATTTTGAAGGAAAACCAACAAACCAGTAGCATTAGCATAACGGCTATTATTTACTGAAATATGATTAAAAAAAGGAAATATTTAGGAAATGGACAGTCTGGACAGATAATTGCTGACATAAGCCCTGCGTGAGTTTTGTCATTTCTAATTGTAACTTGTCTTTTTGGCCTGAAGCTTATCTGGGGCTGAAGAAAGGCTACCTGTTCATGTACAACCTGGTCCAGTTCCTGGGCTTCTCCTGGGTCTTTGTCAACTTGACGGTTCGGCTCTTCATCCTGGGTCAAGGTGCGTTTGGTTTTGTTCCTTTGACAAACACACAAAGGGCAGGAAGAGGCTGACGTTACACGAAGAAGAAGAGAAAAAAAGGAACTAAACGCAACTTGTTGTCTAATGACGACACGACGGCTCGGCAGGCATTTGTTTTGCAAATGAGGCTGTTGAATGTGGTGTGTGTGTGTGTGTGTGTGTGTGTGTGTGTGTGTGTGTGTTCCCCTCTGCAGACTCCTTCTACGATACCTTCCACACCACCGCAGACATGATGTATTTCTGTCAGATGATGGCCGTGCTGGAGGTGGTGAATCCCCTCTTGGGTCTGGTCAAGACTGGATTTTTTCCGGCTATGATACAAGTAAACAGGCGTCTGCTTCTGCCTCGTCCGCCCGTCGGAGGCTCCTCGCCCAGATTTAGCGACCCAGCAGCTCTACTACCTCCACAGGTGGCCGGCAGGAACGTCATTCTCTTCGTGATCTTCGGTAGTCTGGAGGAGATGCAGAACAGGCCGGTGGTCTTCTTCGTCTTCTACCTCTGGAGCACCATCGAGGTCTTCAGGTGAGCTCATCTTCGTCCCCGTCTCCGGTTTTTGAGTCTGCCATCATGCCTGTGCTGCGTGGGCCTCCTCAGGTACCCGTTCTACATGCTGGCCTGCATCGGCACGGAATGGCGGCCGCTGACGTGGGTCAGATACAGCATCTGGGTGCCCCTGTACCCGCTGGGGGTGTTGGCCGAAGGTAGCTTTGCCTAACCACACAAGCCAGGTGTGACGTTCCCGAGGTTGCTGTTGACCGTCTGCCTGTGCTGGCTTCCAGCGGTGGCCGTGATCCAGTCGCTGCCCGTCTTCGACGAGACCCGTCGCTTCAGCCTCCCGCTGCCCGCGCTGCTGGGGGGCTCCCTAAGCTTCTCCTACCCTCTGCAGCTTTACCTGGTCCTCATGTTTTTGGGTGAGACCGTTTTAAGACATTTTCAAGTTACTTCAGTCAACACGGATTTCCGAAAAATCCGTCTTTTTTTCTTGAAAAATAATCCGGAGAGCGGAGAACAGGAGTCTCCTCTGAGGGCTAAAATCTCAAAAGAAGACTTTCCCGCTGTGCTCGGAATCTTTAACAATTCCAAAATGTCCAGATCAGAGTGAAATCTCCTCTAAAAATGTCTGTTTCTTCTCCCTTGCAGGACTATTTATTAATTTCCGGCACCTGTACAAGCAAAGGATGCGGCGATTTCGCACAAAGAAAAGGAAAGTCCACTAACGCAAACTGGAACGTCTTCAACTGCCTTCACCAGTCTTCTCTTTCTTTCTCTCTCTCTCTCTCTCTCTCTCTCTGTCTCTCTCTCTCAGAAAAGCGCCAGGTGTATTAATAGTATAAACACAGGTTTATCCGTCTGTGTTTGTCGGAGCTGACTATGCAGTCATGTAAAGTCCAATTTTCAACATTTGACCCAGACAGAAGCCTGGAAACCTGCAGGGTTCTTACTTAAAAAAACCTTTTGCATCAGTCATATTTGTCTGTCTTTCCTGAAGTTTGAACAGGAAAGGATAAATATTTGTTATCACAGTGATCATCGTGTTTTCGAGGTGAAGATATTTTACCCACCTCTTTTTTTCTCCAGTCAAGCACCTGCTGAAGGGTTAGACTTTAGTTGTGAATCATGGTATTAATGTAATCATGTAAAAGTAACAGACTGAAATTAATATTTTAATAATTACTGTGAGAATATCATTAAAAACGGAGATGAATTATTTTAGAAATAAAGTGGAATTAATACAACCTGCCACCAGGGGGCAGTGAAGGTAGTTTGGCCTTAATTGTGGCGAATTTTCGTCCAAACTTTATTTTAATTTTGTATGAAAGGATCATTTTTTTGTGCATGGATTGCTCGTTCATTCTTAACTCTAATATTATTTCTTTTTTTCCCTTTGCTTTTTAGTTTTGGGAATTGAGGTCTTACTTGTCTTGGTTGTTTTTGTTTCGTTTGATTAGTGCAAGAACATGGTTTTGCTTTTTTCTCGCGCAAATCAGTGTCCGTGTGAACAGTTTTAGACACATTCAGTCCCCTGTGACCTGGAAGCGAAGCATGTTCCGTTAATGTTGCAGATGTTAGCTGATCTTTGATGCTTTGATGCTGCCTCGCGCAGCGCCCCCTGTAGGTGTGATTGAGGAACCTCAGCAGCACTGACGCGGTTTGGCCTCAACCGAAATCACCAGTTTAATCTCGGAAAATCAAAATTCCTTTTAAGGTTTAGCAGTGTTTGTCCAACGAGCGCTTCTGCTACTGGAATTAAACTCTTGACTGAGTCTCTATGCAGAAAAGTTGTAGAAAGAATATGTTTTATCTCTATGACACGCTTTAAGCCTCTCCTTTTTTTAAAAAAAATTATATTAATTTGTGATGCTGAAATTGTTGTTTGTGGCAGATTTCTTGCACTCTTCATTGCCAACATATTCTTTTAAAACAGTTGTATTTTGTGTGTGAATTTAAATTTTTGGACAAAAATACGTTCTCTCAAATGTCTTGGCAACAGGATTTCAAGTGGTTTTGTGTCATTTCCTTCTTAAAGACTTACATATCAAACACTTACCAAACATCTTTTGGAAGAAAACTCTAATAACATTTCAGATGTGCTTTATGCGTTAATTGGGTAGAAAAATTACCTTTTTAATAAATAAGAAAGTTTACCCAAATATAACAGGTCAACAGATGACGCAGCGGTTATTTGGGGTCCTCTAGGCCCCAAACAGGTGTTCATGGTGCCTGATTAAAACTCTGGAATATAATTTACATTTATTATCAATGTAAATGACCTCTGAAAACAGGTAAATATTTTCCCTGTGAAATTTCATTAATACTTACCGAATCTACTTTCTAAATTATAAATACTTTTAAAGTAATACCCTATTAAGTACTTTTTCTTAGCTGTATATACGAAACACATTAATTATCAACTAGCTACAAAGTTTTGAGGCTAACTTATTCTGCTAAAGGCCTCGTTGCATGTTTAGTTTATGGGGGGTTTTGTATGATTCATTCTTGGGTGGTAATTCCTTCAAACACGAGTTATTCCAACAGTAATTAAATGTTTTTCTCTGGACGTCCTGTCCGAAACGAAACAAGGACCCCTGCGGCGCGCAAACCCTTGTTTTGGATCTCATCCGAACCAAGTCAAAAAGCAAACGTGTCTTTTATTCCAGCTGATCAAACCAGAGCGCACCCATTTTAATGATGGTCCCTAAACGGACCCCCCCGCCGCCGCCGCGCGGGGATCGCTGCGGAAGCGGCGGGCGCTGCGCTCTCGGCCGCCCCGGGGCTCCGCTCCGAGCTGAACGTTGGTGTGTTGACAACGGTGCGATGAGTAAAAGGGAAGGTGAGAGGTTTTTGGCTCCTAATCCTATTAGCAGCATTATGCTGAGCCTCCCTCAAGCCCCGACATGCGGCGCGCCCTCGTAGTCCCCAGAAGCCGGAGTCAGCGTCTCTGCGTCCGTTACGCGCAGCTGGAGGGGCGAGCGGTCTGCGCCACAGGTAAGACCTGCGCCAAACGCGCCTTTTATCAGCCGCCTGCGACGCCTAAATGGGGACGCGAGAGTCAGCCTTGCTTGATTTGTTGCGCACTTCTGCAGAGGAGCCCCCGAGTTGATCCAAAGCACGCTCGTTTTTGTGCTGACAGCTTTTTAGGGAGACGGCCACCCTAATATTTGCTCTGCCTCTCTGTATTCTGTTACTGGAAATGAAATTCATTTCAAAAGCTGTGGCGTTAAATGTACCCAGAACGGTGTCATCTCATTTGATGCGTGCTCCCCTCTTTTTTTTTATATTTTAATGTGTTTCCAGTTGGCTCCTTCAGTGAGAAGGCAGAGCCTGCGTGATTATGTAGCCATAGTAACAGGTGGCAGTCTGCATTCTCCTCACTCCCAACACACACACACACAGTGTGTGTCAGTGGATCTGCTGCTATGCAAGCAGAGTGGACTTCAAAAATCCAGGTTTTTCATCCTTTTTCTGTGGATCAGTCCTGCAGGTCGACGCTGGGAAGCGTAAAGGATGAAGCACAGCGCGTGCACCAGTGTCCTTCCTGTCTGTGGCCTCTTCAAATGTCCTGAAACCGAAGGAGAGCACAGCGTCTGATGCACATTCTCCACTGGACTCGACACGACAAGGCCATGAACGTGCGCTCGCCGCAGAGGCGGAGACTCGGCCGTGGCCGCGTCCTCCTCTTCCTCTCAGGTGTGTTGCTGTGTGTCGTCTACGCGCTGACTCTGAAGGAGCGGCTGCCTCTCCTGCGCGTCTCCACCCGGGCGGAAGATGGACCCGAGGGCGGCGGAGGTCTTCTGGAGGTTCACGTCCGGGACTTGATGGCCTCCAGCTCGCCTGAGAACCCCGACCCTCCCTCGGTCGTGGTTGTCAACAGGACCGACATGGAACAGTGTATTTATGTGGATCCCAGACCTGCGCCGACCTCGGCGCCGCCAACAGTCACCGCGGCCGGCCCTCGTCCTCCGCCCCAGAGCCCTCCCAGGAAGGGCGACTACCCCGAGGACTTGTTCTCTCTGGAGCAGCGACAACAAGGTTGGGTCCTGCTGCACGTGCTCGGCATGGTGTACATGTTTGTGGCCCTGGCTATCGTCTGTGATGAGTTTTTTGTTCCCGGCCTGGAGGTCATCACCAACAAGCTGGAGATCTCCGACGACGTGGCCGGCGCTACCTTCATGGCAGCCGGAGGCTCCGCCCCCGAGCTCTTCACCTCCCTGATCGGCGTCTTCATCTCCCACAGCAACGTGGGCATCGGCACCATCGTCGGCTCGGCCGTCTTCAACATCCTGTTTGTGATCGGCATGTGCGCCATCTCCTCGCGGGAGATGCTCCACCTGACGTGGTGGCCGCTCTTCCGAGACGTGACCTTCTACATCCTGGACCTGCTCCTGCTCATCGTCTTCTTCCTGGACAACGTGATCCTGTGGTGGGAGAGCGTCCTGCTGGTGCTGGCCTACGTCAGCTACGTCAGCTTCATGAAGTTCAACAGTCAGCTGGAGCGGGCGCTCAAGGCGCAGCTCAACAAGCACGCCAGCGTCGTCAAGGCCTGGACGGCGGACGACCCGGAAAAGGTCAGTGGCCCAACACCCGATGCCCGTCCTGTGGTCTGTCCAGGCCGTCCGGGCCGTCCTTTCATCAGCGCTGCGGAGTCAGAGCAGCCGAAGCCTTTGATGCAGAACAGAGGAGCCCAGGTGTCGGAGACGCGTCGCTGTGACGGAGCGATGGGAACGTCACCGTCTCAGACCAAAGCCTGGAAAACGCCAGAGCAGAGAGACGTCATTTCAATAAGAAAGAATCAGGGCTCAGATGACCACCTGCAGCTGGTGGGGATGAATAACTGGGAGGCTGCGGTTTAAACACACACACGCACACACACGCATGCACACACACACTCTCGCTGTCAGCCGGCGACCTGCACGGCTTGCACCACTTTGACCAGTTAAACAGTCTTCAACAGGATATTTGATATTTCATAGTTGAGGTTTAATATGAAGCAAAGATCTGATGTTCGTACCAAAGTTCTGGCTTCTCTCTGCAGGACAGCGAAGCTCCTCCAGCACCACCTCCACCTGCTCCTCCTCCTCCTCCTCCTCTTCCTCCTCCTCCTCCTGCTGCTGCTGCTGCATCAAAGACTGAAGATAAAGCGGGAGCGGAAGCCGAGCCAGCCGCAGGCAGCATCAAACCTCCCTCCGAGCCTCTGGAGGACAGAACCAGACTCAAAGTAGGAGCACTGATTGTGGGACCAGGGGCGCGGTTATTTACGGGTTTAATGGCAGCGCGCTTGTCCTGCAGGTGCGTCCTGCCCTGCAGAGAGGCGGCAGCTCAGCGTCCCTCCACAACACCTCGCTGAGGAACACCATCTTCCAGCTGATGATCCACACCCTGGACCCACTGGGAGAAGGTAGCAACCAGCCAACCGGTGGCCGTTCTGGTCCGGTGTCGAACAGGCTGACCTTCAGCCTGTCCTCTGTCACCGGGTCCCTCTGTTCCTCGCTCTCCCAACACTTGGCCACCGCTGATCCCTAATCAGCTTTTCTATACGGGCTAATAAAAGCTGGATAAGAGCCAGCCTTCTAACAGAGCAGCAGTTTATCCGCAGAACGAGTGCGGCGGGATCGCGTCCTGTTAGCATTAGCGTGTTGGAAAGACAAACCGAGCGCTTTGTGTTCCTCATCAACGACGTTTGTGTCGTGAAACACACCAAAACTAATGCTAACGCTAACGTACAGAAGCATTCCAGTAACCGTGTGGTTTTTCCATCCCAGAGGCCACAGTTAGAGGGGCCCTTAAAGGCCCCATCCCCAGGAAAAACCACAGAGGTAAGAAGCGTCGCCTCGTCCGCCTGTGCCAGCCGTGGGCGTGAGGGACCGAGGGTGTGTATTCAGTCTGGTGTGTGTCTGCTCATCAGAGACGTCCTTTAACGGGGGTGTCAGAGGGGAGGCGGCGGCGCAGAGGGGAGGTGAGAGGCGGCGGCGTGTCTGGAGACAGGTCCTTTCGTGAACGTTGAGCCTCATTCACCAACATGTCCTCTAATTGGTCAAATGTTCCGGAGCTCATTAGTACAACTCCGAGTGTGTGAGGGGGAAAGATGTTTGGGCTGGAGGAGCCGCCGGGCGGTTGCTGAGGGAGGCTCAAGGTCGCCGGTTCTGCTGTGTGGAGGTCGCGGGCGGCTCCAGACAGCAGCTCTGATTGATGTGAAGTGGAATCTTCTGTTGATTCACAGCCAAGAACAAAGTCAAACCTCTGAACCAGCCAATCAAAGGCAAATTATCGCAGCGGCGCCCGTCTGGAGGTGAGTTCCACCAGCAGAGCCCAGCAGAGCCTCAGCCCTGCTGGTGTCTCCTGGTCCTGTGGCTGTTCTGTGTCCGTTGTGGCTGTTCAAACGTCGTCCTCCGAGTGTGTTTGCGTCATGCGTCTGTGGTCCGGTCTGACGTGGGGCCACGAGGCCTCGTTGAGTCCAAACGGGCCGCCCGGTTCCGTCCGCTAACTCTGGCTCTCTGGTCCGCAGATGTGGACGAGAAGCCAGGCGCGGAGGAGTCGGCAGCAGGGGGCGCTGCAGCCGAGCCGTCCACCTCCCGGCCTCAGGAGCCGGGCGGGAGCGGCTCCGAGCAGCCGGAACAATCTCAGGTAGGGAACAAGCCTCTCCGTTAGCTTCCAGTACGCCGGCGCCTCCGGACCTCCTCACCGGCGCCGTAGGAGCGCCTGGCGTTTCTGAGCCGTGGGCGGGGCCAGCGGAGCTGAGGGCCCCTCGGCGTGCGTTTCCTCCTGCAGGCTGAGGCTCGGAGCTCAGAGAGCAGCAGCCACGACGACAGCGAGGAAGAGGAGAGCTCCAGCGACCCTGAAGAGGAGGCAGGGGAGGAGGAGGAGGGCGAGAACGAGCCGCTGTCCTTGGCGTGGCCCGACACCAGGCGGAAGCGGCTCACCTACCTGCTCCTGCTGCCCATCGTCTTCCCGCTGTGGCTCACGCTCCCTGACGTCCGCAACCCTGTGAGTGAAGCCGTCGGCCGCCGACCCGCCCCTGCGGCGCCACCCGTGACGCCTCCTCTGCCTCTTGCAGGCGTCCAGGAAGTATTTTGTCCTGACCTTTATCGGCTCCATCATGTGGATCGGGGTCTTCTCCTACCTGATGGTGTGGTGGGCTCACCAGGTGGGCCCCAACCTCGGCCAGGGCCGTTTCTCCGCCCTCGGGTGGGGCAGATCTGAGCTTTCTTCCTGCCCAGGTGGGCGAGACTGTGGGCATCTCCGAGGAAATCATGGGTCTGACCATCCTGGCGGCGGGCACGTCCATCCCGGACCTGATAACCAGCGTGATCGTGGCTCGGAAAGGCCTGGGCGACATGGCCGTGTCCAGCTCGGTGGGCAGCAACATCTTTGACATCACTGTGGGGTGAGTCGCCGCACGTTCCAAGATGGCGGCCGGTTTCTGCTGGGGTGGTCTGGCCTCATTGGCTGACCCGTCCCTCTCTGGTTTCAGTCTGCCGGTTCCGTGGCTCCTGTTCATCCTGTTGCACCAAGGGGAGCCCGTCACCGTCAGCTCCAACGGCCTGTTCTGCGCCATTGTGCTGCTCTTCCTCATGCTCCTCTTCGTCATCGTCTCCATCGCCGCCTGCCGCTGGAGGATGAGCCGCATGTTGGGCCTCACCATGTTCGTCTTGTACCTCGTCTTCCTCGTCCTCAGCGTGCTGCTGGAGGTCCGAGTCCTCACCTGCCCCGTGTCCATCTGAGACCCGCTCAACTCGCCTCCCATCGGGTTCGGCGGCGCTCCGTTTCCACGGCGACGGTAAAGTAGGCCGCTGTGACCTCGCACACCGACGACGGAGGTTTCCTCGAACCCGTCGTGAGCAAAGGAAGCCAGCCTGGAGCGAAAGGCCGACCCGCCTCCAGGAAAACGAGCTGGAGCGGAGCCCTGCCGCCTGTAGTCCTGTAGCTTTGTTGCCGTAGCGACACCACGTCCGTGTGTTTGCCGTCCTGCTGTTGCGTGTTCGTGCTGGCCTCCTGAGTGGCGACATCGTAAATGTTCCCGTGTTGGGCCGGGTTTGCTCTGCATCCCTCTGGAACGGACTCATCGTGGATGCAGAGTCTTGTCCCTCGTCCGGTGTTTTTGACCCCAGTTGTCTGTAGTCGACTGTTGTTGCCTCGTTGTTGGGTTGTGGAAGTGGCTGGAAACTCTCAACATTCCAAACCGGACAAAATTTTTTTTAACGGAGACATTTTACGCTCTTGTGACGGACTCGCCTACACGATGCCAACCGCCTACGGCCTGCGTCGGGGTCACGTGACTCGGTCCCGTTCGGTTGCCATGACGCTGGGAGCAAACGGGAGATTGGTCATTTTTATTTACAGTTCAAGTCACACATAAAAAGGTTAGAAACCCTGAAATCTTTCTGTTTTTACATTGAAATGCATCCAAAACCTGCGCATCAGCGGCAGCTGCGCTTGGCTGCTGCCTTCACACTCGTCCGGTCACTTTTGGGGGGTAAAGTGCAGCTTATTGACACGTTCAGGGTCCTTTGACCGTCGTACAAATCACTCCAGTTCTGACAGGAGGAAAATAAAAAACCATGAAATTGTTCAGTCACGGTGGAAAAAGCATATCAAATGTTTAGCAGCTTTAAAATAAAGCAGAAACAAAACTGGACGTCACGTTTTCTGCAGCTATTGAAGCCAAAAACTCCCTTTGGTTCTTGTCTGGATTCGACTACAGGACCAACGTCAGAACATTTTGCCTTTTTTTTACAGAAATGTTTAACTTTGACCATTTTTGAACACTAAAAATACAAAAATTCATGTCCTTCAGATAAAAACTCTGCCTGGCGACAACTTCAGACACTAAAACGACAGATGTGAAACATCTTTCCACCCTCCCTCGGTTGCCGTGGTGACCTGGTACCCCTCTGCTCCCGGGACTGAACCATCCTGAGGTTCCAGCACAGAACCGACCCAACAACCTGGCTTTTATATTCACACAACCTCGTCCTTCTCTCAACGCTCAGATATGGCTTCAAGTGAAACGACTGCTCCCTTCCAGACAAAGACGGGAAATTCCAGCTCAGAGGAACCAGGAAAACTAAAAATGTGTCCAACGGTGACACGACTGATGGAACATTTCAGATCTGACGCCGACAACAGCTAAAAGTTGGAGCCGAGGTTAACAAACCTCGTTTCATCTACGAGCGAGACGACAAACGCAGGTCGGTTAACGAGCGCCGTCTCCTCAGTTCAAGATGTCTGAAAAGCATCCAGACCTTCGATCTCATCCGGCTTTTGCAAAAACTTGAGTGGGTTTTAGTCCCAGGCAGAGGTTTCCCACCTGTCCTGCTGCCGGGGCCTCTGAACAGGTGCAGCCATAAATAAAGGTCATTCTATAAATACTGTTGAAAATATCCCTCGTTCTATCTCACTTGTGCCAACTGTACAATTAAAAGGCTGGTAAAAATCTGCGTATCTACAGGCAGATGCGTCCGGGGCCCCGGGGCCCCGGGGCCTCTGGGCTCACAGGTACGGCTCCCCGAAGGTGCGGCGGCACTCCATCACCCCGGCGCTGGGGGGACGGTCACAGTTGTGGGTCAGCTTCACCAGGCCCGGCAGCAGGCGGTCGTACGCCAGCCGGTACTCCCGATCGAAGGCGTCTGGTTGGGGGGAGAGGGGGCGGAGTCACACCGGGCGGAGCGCCGTCAAACGTTCCAAACTCACCGATGTCGATGTTGTCCTTTCCCAGAGCCACCAGGGAGAGGAAGAGGACGTCCCGGTACACGCTCCTGAGGAACAGGAAGGGTTAGGAAGCTGGGCCTGAGCCAGGACCTCCGTTACCGCCCCCCCCGCTGACCTTTGCCTCTTGACCCCCAGCGTGTGACCCAGCAGCTGCAGCAGCTGCGCCAGCGGGCGGCTCAGGTCGTTCCTCTGGATGCTCCTCACCACGCTCTGCAGCAGCTCCTCGCCCAGCGGCTCCTCCTCCTCCGGGACGGGCCGGGTCAGGGGGTAGCCCACGTCTGCGGGGACAGCCAGGCGTCAGGCGGGCGGGGTTGGGGTTAGGGTTAGGGTCCTGGGCCCTGCTCACGGTAGCTGTTCCAGAGGATGTAGAGAGGCTGGACCGGGCCCTGGTGCAGCTTCAGGTTGTCCCACAGGATCTGGACCAGCACGTGTTTGCTGTCCTCCGACATCCAGTGGCGAGGAATCTGAAGGAGGCGGAGACAGGAGTCAGAGCTGGTCCCGGCGGTTCCGGGTCCGGTTCTGGATGGGCTCAGACCTGGGAGTCTCGGTTGCAGTGGTCTGAGGGGAGGACCAGCCCCGGCAGGTTGCTGGGCAGGTCCAGCCGTCTGAAGTACCACACCAGGTTCCAGTAGATGATGGGGTGCTGGTCCACCACGTGGGCCTCGGTGATCACCGGGTCGCCCTCGTTCTCCAGCAGACTCTCCAGCTCCTTCCACAGAACCAGCGGGCTCAGGTAGGGAACCGTCACCGGCTCGGGGTTGTGGAGCCTCCAGTCCATGCCGAGCGGGTCCTGGAAGGGACCAGAGACCTTAACAGAACCCAGACCCGGGTCCCAACCCGACTTTGGGGGCCGGCGTACCGCGGCCTCGTTGAGGCGGCTGGGCAGGCTGCCCGACGTGGGGACGCCGGCATCCTCGTCTCCCAGCGCGTCCCCCAGGGGACCGAAGACGCTGACGCTGCGGGCCATGGCCCCGGCGGACAGCAGCGCCCCCCGCCAGCGCTCCGTGGGGATGCAGACGCCCGGAACTCTGCTGGAGCGACACCAGAGGACTTCAGAACCGGATCCTCCAACTGTTTTAACTCAAAATCCCACCTTTCACATCCTCGACGCTCCTGCGGAGCAGCGAAGGGCGGCGGCGGGGAGACGGCCGTGGACAGGGAGGACGTCCCCGTGTCCAGGCCTGTGGAGGCCGAGTACGAGGATGTGGTGGCCTCGTCGGCGGACGGACTTCCCTTCAGGAAGAGCCTGTCGGAGCAAGAGGCGCGTCTCTGAAAGTGCGGATAGAAGGAGGAAGGAGAAGAAGCCTCCTCCGGTTCTACCTGCCAGGTCCTCGCAGGTCCCGGATCTCCACGTTGAGGAAGGGCAGGAAGGGGTTCCCGCAGAACGGGCAGGTGGTGTTCAGGTTGGAGTCGTCCGCCGTCCAGCCCGCCATGATCTCCTCGTCGTACACCAGGCAGTCGCACGTCTTGCAGCGGGAACAGCTGGAGATCAGCAGCTGGAGGCGGACAGCACCGTCTGTGACATCGGGCGGGACAGAGCTCCCGCTGCGTCTGCTCACCTCCATGGCGTAGTTGTTGAAGATGCTGGTGTTGCTGGTGTAGCGCGAGGAGCTGAGGTCAGACTTGTCAGGCAGAGGGGAGCCGGGCGGCGTGGCCACGCCCCCTGCAGGAATATCAGTGTCATCACATCCTGTCTCAGTCCCCTAACTCCTTTTTAGCCTCCGCTCTTACCAGGAAGGAGCGACGTGGGTCTCCCAAAGCTGGAGCACTGAATCGGGCTGCGTCCGGGACTCTGGCAGGGGCCGTTCTTCTGAGGCGAGACCGCGGCGTTCTCCGACACTCTGAGGCCGTCTTGGTCCGGCGCCGACGACCCGTCGGGCTGTGGGAGGACTCGCTGAGGCGGTCGCTGGGACCGTCCTGCGTCAACACAACACAGACGGTCACACCTTCAGGCTGTAAGGTCAAAAACTGGCCACTAGGTGGCGGCAGAACCACAGTTCCTGTAAAAGCCTCATGATGGAAATGAACCAGTAAAACCAGAGCCGAGTCCATCCCAGATCAGCAATTATGTATGACTGGGACTCATTTCAAGACCACATTTTAGAGTAATCTCAAACACTGGCCTCAGTGATTGTTTCTAAACCACCAGGCTGGTTTCGGTACCTTGGTAGGCGTGGTGTAGGTGGCGAGGCGAGAGTACCACCGGCTGGCCTTCTCTGCCACGCCCTTCCCTGCCGAGAACACGCTGGTCTTGAACACGTCGAGCGAGGGTGTGAGCAGGTTGTCCAGGGTGAAGGACGAGGATGAGGGCGAAGGGGACGCCCGGCTGGTCCCGCGCTCCCTCTCCCTGTTGGGACTGGGTCGCGGGCTCGGCGTGGGGGTGGCGGCGGCGCTGCAGCTGCGGCAGGCAGGCGACGACCACAGGCGCTGGCGTGACGGCGCCTGCGGCTGGAAGGTGCGAGAGCGAGAGTACCGCGGCGGTCCTGCGGGGGGGGGTGTGGGGCAGGCTGCCTCGGCGAGGGGCCGGCGGGTGGAGCGGCAGGGTGCTGGGCGAGTCCTGCAGGTCCAGACTGGGGGTGCGGCTGCTCAGGGGGCTGCCCAGGTGGTTCATGTACAGCTCAATCTCCCTGGCCAGGTGTCTGCGGGCGCTCGGCGCACCGGCCTCGCCCTCCTCCGGGCCGCCGGCCTCCCGTTTGCTGCTGGGCGGCCAGCAGAGACAGAGGATCGTTGCCCGTCTGGATGCCCGTGCGCTTCGCCCCTCCTCTGGCGTTCTCGGGAGCTCTGCTGCTCCCGTGGAAACCGGCGGCTGCGGCAGCCTTGTCCGAATCCAGATCCTCCAGATCAAAAATGGCCTCGGGGTTACCTCTGTCCTCGTCACAGGAGTCCGGGCCCTCTTCCTCCTCCTCCTCCTCTTCCTCTCCTCCTGCCCTCTGGGACCCACCCACACACGACGCTCCAGGCCTCCTTTCCTGGTTGTAGCCGGCCACGGACAGAATTCCCAGTTGTCCGGGAATCTTTTCCGGCTCCGTCTGGCCTTGGCTGGATCCCAGACCTCCGGCCGCGTCCCCGCTCAGCCGTCGCCTCCTCTGCCACTCGCCAGCGCCGACGCTTCCCACCGCCTCTTCCAGAGCGCTCCGGTGCCTCCGGAGCAGGGAGCCGGTCCGGACCTCTCCGATCTCATCCAGGGAGGAGGTGAAGAGAAGACCCGCCACGTGTCCTGAGAGGAAGAGGAGAGGCAGCGTGAAGCCTTCGGACCCTCTTAGCTTATCCAGTCTAGGATGCTGTATCCATGACAACCTGCATCTGACCTGGACGGTCACATGACATCACTAGACTTTGGGTGGATAGAGTTGGCGGTATCGCTGCGCTCGGATGTCGTTGCCATGGCTACGGCCTCCAAATTCAACCTAAACCTTCACCTCGTGCCGCTTGAGCCGCTGAGAGACCCTCAAACCTGCGTCTCCATGGCAACGGCAGCCGAGGCTGGCGGGTGAAGCCGCTGCTGTGGAACCGCCGGTGACGGGGCTGCGCTCACCTGCGCTGGCGGAGCTCTTGGGTTTGCGGGAGGCGTCGTCGTGGTACGCAAAGCTGCTGCGGACGATGCCGCGGGGTTTGAACGCGGAGCTGGTGTCGGCCTCCAGCTGAGGGAGGCAATCTTTACTCCCCCTGCTGCTCTCCGTCTCCGACACTACAAACAGTAAAGATCGGCTTGAATTTCCTGGACGCTGCCAGAATGAAATGAGAGAATCATCTCTGGAGGAGAAGAACCCTCTGAGCGGAGGAGGAGGAGGAGGAGAATCCCAGGTATCTGGGATGAGAGGGAATACTGACGGGAGCTGCAGTCGCTCTCCTTCTTGTCGTCTTTGTCCTGGATGCAGTCCTGAGCTCCGGGCTCTCCTCTCCGAACCTCCTCTTTGGAAAGCGAGTTGTAGCCCAGATCTGACTGATCTCCTACAGGAAAGACAGACGGAGTCAGACCCAGGGGCCCCAGTCTGGCGTCAGACCTCGGAAACACGCAAAGATGCATCGGGACAGTGAAGTCAGGGAAGCTGGGCTGAAACGCGCTGACGTCTGAGTCTTCACCAAATCCAACTTTCTCTGCACATTTGATGACGTGTGGACGTTTAACAGCCCACAGAAGCTCCCGCCGACGCCAGGAATCGAAATAAAAAGGTTCTGGAGCACTTTAGAGCCAGACTCCTCCAAACTCCCTGGGTCTGTTCTCTTTTCTAAAATCTTAAATCTGCCCCCGAAAAGCTGACAGAAGCAGGGATGAGGTGACAGAGCGACGACGAAAGTGAGAAAATGGAGGCGTGAGCCAGACAGACGGAGGTTTACCTGGGCGGAGGGCGGCTCCTCTGAGCTGGGAGCCCCCACAGAGAGAGCGGGCCCCCCCGGTACCGCCCCCACGGCTGGCTGCATGCAGGGACAGGCGCAGGCGGGGGCGGAGCGAAGGGCAGAGTTAGGGACGGAGAGGAGGAGAAACGGAGCACAGGGATGAGAGGAGGGCGGGGGTGGGACGAGGAGACCGAGGTGAACGGAGGAGAAGAAAAAAGATGCAGAACAAAAGGGCTGCCTGGAGAGCGGAGCGGCGGCCATGTTGGGAGTACCTGTGCTCGACCCATCGTCGGCGGGGTCGACTTTGAGCGGCTCGACCGCGTGAGCGTCGGCAGAGCCGTCCAGGCTGCCGTGGCTCACGGCGTCCAGGTCGCTGCCATCTGTCCAAAGACAAGCAGGCGTTACAGGCAACCGGCCGAAGCAGGCCACCGGCTTCCCGCTTTGCAGAGCTCCGCCTTCCCGGCTGTGTGTGGGATGGCAGCGATGCTAACAGCGGGGGTCGGCAGGACGTTCCGGGTTCGCGCACATGCAGGAGGGGTGAAACCAGGCAGGTACTGGAGGATCTTCCAGAGGACGGAGCAAACCCCTCCCACCAGGCCTGGACGTCTCCCCCAGCGATCACCTGAGTGCTCACCTGACAGGGGGCTCTGTGTGAGCGGAGCGTGTCGCCGCAGCGCCCGTTTGAACTGAGCCACGCCCAGAACCACGTTCCTCAGCTTCATCCACAGGAAGTATCCCCCTCTGGTGCTCGAGGGCCACGTGCTCTCCAGCACTGCCTGGACGCCGGGGACAGAAGAGGACGGGTGAGTCCACAGACCTCCCCCTTCCCCTCGCTGAACGTCAACGTTTGCTAATTCTCCCCTTTTTCTTCCGTATTGGCTGCACTCGTTTCTCATCACAAGCTTAAACTTCAGCGATGTCGGATCAACCTAAACAGCGTGCTGGTCGTTCAGCTGCTTGTTGGCTGAATTTAAAGGCTCTTTAGGCTGGTGGGGGAGGATTTAAACCATTAGCTGGGACGTTTGTTTGAAGGAGCAAAGAGATTAAGAAAAATGAGCCAGAGCCCTGAAAATAGGACACTCTCAGGCGGTTTTTTTGACGAGTTCCATCAGGCTGAAGCTTAGTTTTGTTGACAAAACTGCTTTTGGTCTGCGGAAACGTCACCAACAGCAGCTCTAGATGAAGACTTTCGTTTCCCTTAAAAGATCCATGATCGCTCCGAAAGTGTTTTGGCTTTCTAAGTAGCTAAAATCCCCTCCGGCGGTACCTTGTTGTAGTAGCCGTACGTGATGGCGTTGGGGTGAACTCCGGCCTTCTTCATCTCAAACAGGACGCGGACGGCCAGGACCGGTTGGCCGTACTGGCCACACAGCTGCATCAGCACCCGGTAACACACCTGCACACACGCTAAGGTCAGGAGAGCAGCGCGCCGGCTGGAACGGACCGGAGCTTCGGGGGGCTCGGAACCTCGTCGGGGGGCTGCAGCTTCTTGGTTTGCATCTTCCTGAGGACGTCGTAGGCGCTGCGAAGCGCCCGCACCTTGGAGTGGCACGCTTGGACGTAGGCCGGCAGACAGATGAACCACAGGCCGTAACAGTGCCGGAGGAGGCACTTGGACCACAGCTGGGGGACGGAGGAGTACTTCTTGGCCATCTTCTGAGCAGACTTGATCTCCTTTGGGTTAAAAAGAGAGTGAGGAGAAGAAACAGACGCTGAACAGAATCGGCGCTCCGCTGACCTGCTTGGTGCGCCTGAACATGGGGGCGGGGCTGGTGGGGCAGCTGTGCCTGGCAGCGAGGCGCGCGGAGGGCGTCTGCAGACCCTCCACGGGGTCAAACAGGTCGGGGCTCAGGACCGGGAACCCGTCGTAGCTGGAGAAGAGCAGCCAGAGAGGCAGGATTTACAGGGGGAACCTCCAGGATCATAAACACACCCGATTCACACCCAAACAGCTGGAATCAACTCTAAAGTCAGCTGGTGCTCATCAATCCTTCAGGGAGTCGCACCGAAGCGCTGCTGATAACTCTGGCCTGGAATGCTGCTGGATTTCCAACCGCTTCCAGATGCTAGGTGTGTGTTCCTTCCCTCGGAGGCCGGCTGGCAGCTCGTACCTGTAGCAGAGCGGATACTCCTCCCCCCCAGGCAGAGGAGGCAGCTCCGGCGGGGTGATGAAGACCGTGTGCTCGCTGCGCTGGGACTCGTCCGTCTCGATCAGCCTGGTTTCCTCCGGCCGGTCTCCGTCCACCTGCACCAGCGGAGCACACCTGAGCTTAGTCCCCCAGGAAAAGGGCGGAAAATGAATGGAAATGGTAAAAATCCGATTCTGGGACGGTTGGTTGAAACAGAAAATTCCTCTGCTTTTTAAATTTGCACTTTTGTCACGAGGACATAAAATAATGAGTGTCAGGAACAGAAGACTTCAAACGACAAAAATAATGAGCCACATATCAGAAGAAAGGACATCAAAGCCATCAGAGGGGAAGAAATGAGCCAAAAAAATCCCTCGTGGAAACGAGGGATGAAAAAGTCACAAGTGGACAGTTGTGGTTTGAGGTTTACATGGAATGAAAAGTGATGACTAAAATCTGCTGGCTCCAAGAAAACAGACGAGCAACCGTTAACCAGCTTTCTACTGTGGCAAACAGCCGCGCTGAGCTCGCCCTTCAGCCTGCATCCTTCGTGTTTTTCCCGTCTGACAGAGTTTAATCAGCAGCTCCGCCAACCAGCCGCTGCCGTTTGAAAGCAAAAGGCTGGATCTAAAGTCAGATTTTCAGGAGGGATTGAACACTCGAGGAGGCGGAAGCTGAGGGGAACATCCAGCAAAGTCGGAGATGAAGCCGATCGGACTTTAGCCGACGCTCCCGTTCCTCTTTGAAACGCTTCGTTAGCTCGTGTGTCACATAAAGTATGAATAATGAATAAAGCACATCAAATCTAACCAGCTCTGATGCAGATTAGCTTAAACAAACCACAGAAACAGTCAAAAACAAGATATCCAAGCCGGCGCAAAGGAAGCTAATCAGCCCCCTGGACTGGTCGCCGTGGAAACGAGACTGCTGCACTCTCCGTTTGCAGGATATCTGTGGTGATTGACCTCCACAGGTTCTTTTCCCTTCATTCCTCCGCTCGGTTTCAGAATCTGACATTAAATCCTGGTTCAAACTACAGATGAAAACACTGATTTAGAAACTGGATAAACGAACAGTTCAGAAAGGGTCCAAACGGGTTATTATCCTCAGCTGGAATCCACTGTTTGCATTACTGTAATGATCCGTTTCCCCTCAGGCATCGATACACTCTAAACCTGTGTGTGTGTGTGTGTGTGTGTGTGTGTGTGTGTGGCTGATGAGGGGACCTGGGACCAATCGCGAGGCTGTGAAAACAGGAAAGGGGAGCCTGTGGAGGCCGGCCCGTCCGTTCATTTAACTGTATCTCAATCACAGCCACAGCGCGCACGCGCACGTGCGCTATTCCAGCCTTTAGATCACCCACAGATGTGAGCTGAAAAAGCCTGGAAGAAGAAAAGAGCTCAGCTGAGCCCACGAAGACGAGGCTCGGCTCACGTGGAAGATGAAGAGCATGCAGAAGCCGAGCGTGCACGTGTGCCGCGGAGTGGGACCCGCTCGCACGGCCCCAGAACCTCCGCGGCTGTCCCCTTACCTTGCCTCCTTTGTCTGCGCTCCTCTCTGAGCTGAAGAGCTGCTCGCCAGCAGAAGCAGAGGGGGAGAAAAAAACGACAGAAGACAGCTGAAGGAAAGTGACGGAAAGATGACAGTGCACGTGCAGAAGGCGACCCTGGCCTGGCCAGAACCGTGCCCCCGCTCTAAAGACTGGAGGACGCGCCTGCGAGTCCAACATCAGGCTTACTTTGTCCACACAGTCGTCAAAGAAGGCCAGGCTGGCGTCCTTGTCGCTGACGAAGGAGCACTCCTCGATGAAGCGGATGAACATCTGCGTCTTGGTCATCAGGGAGTAGAACTTCTGGTGCGAGCGATCGCGGCTCTTCAGGAACCCTGGACACACAGACATGAAGGGAAGGTTCGTGGCTAACAGACGCTCGTCCTGGTTTAGAGACAGTCTGGACCACAAAACTGAGGCCCGGGGGCCACGTGTGGCCCGATGAGCCAGTTCATCTGGCCCAAAGAGCCTTCTCTAAAAGCCCAATGCTCTTCTAAATGTTTTCTCTGTCAATTGTCCATCAAGCAGAGTTTTTAGCTAACCTCTGATCCTCATTTGGGGGGTTAGCCGGAAGAGCTAAAACCCAAGGTGGCTCTTTAGGCTGACTAACGGCCCAGCCCTGATCTAGGAGGGCCGCTGATGAACTCTGGTTACTCTAGTGAAGATAAAAGCAGGACAGAAGATGGTTCCCACAGCTGATTAATATTTTAATCCATCCTGACTGAGGATCCGCTCAGATTTACATCTTCTTCGTCCCTTTTTGCCTTTTCTTTCCATCCACGCGGAGCGGCTTTCTCTAATTCTCCATGATTTGAGCGGCCTCCAAACGCCCCTGAACCTCAGCATCCTCAGCAGAGGCGGGATGGACGCTGATCAAAGCGCACGAGTTGAACAGCCCCATCTGTTCGTGAGGAAGATGCCACAGATGAGGCCGAGTGAACTCATGAATTCATGGCCTCATTTAAAATTCATGACCCACAACTGTGACTCAGAGTCTTCCTCATCTCTGGAGAACCGACAACCTGTTTACGCTGCATTAATGGCTTCTAACAGAGGCAACAGGTGCTCGTCAACACACCTTGCAGGTCAAAGAGAGAGCTGGCGTCTGTGGCCTTCTCAGAGGGGGCCTGGGTGATGGGCCGCAGGAACGACCGGTACCCTTTCAAGATGGCGGCCATGAAGCGCAGGAAGGCCTCCTGGATCTCCAGCTCCAGCGTGTGGAGACTCTTCCCGCAGCTCAGCTCAGGTGTGTCAGACACGTTGAGCTCCGGCAGCCCTTCAGGCCCGTTCTGACCTGGAGAGAAGACAAAAAACGATCCTTAACCAACCCAGAAGAGCTCAACGTGACTCATCAAATCAAGGGTTAGCTTCAAAGACAAGCTCCTTGCTATCCAATAGTAGAGGTTTCTACCCCTGCCAAGCGTAGGAACGATAACCACTTCACTGGGCTAGAAAATGCATCGATTCAAACATCAGAGAAAGCAACGCAGCCACCATCACACAGGTAATGAAAAAACCTGCTGGGATGGCGTCTCTGCTGGCTTGAGAACAACCAAAAGCACCAAGCCTGACCAGTTCTAAGAGCAGCCGTGAAAGCGGGGCTTCCTTTGTTCACTCACCATCAACCAGCTGCTGGTGGAGGCTGCTCAGCACATTCATCAGGTTTTTACAGGCTTTCTTCGGCAGGATCTTCCACGTCAGCGCTCGCTTATCTTCATTACTGGAAGAGCAGAAATACACACCCACCTTTCGGGACCCTGAGAGGTACGACCAGAGACCCCAGCCCACCCCAGAAATATCACAAACCAACCCATAATACGTGAGAAACCCTCCTTTCCAATGAATCTGACACTAAAAAAATAGCCTTTTCCACCACCATGCTCACTGGAAGATGGAGTTGGTGTCCAGGTCAACGCAGGTCACGTCGGGCGGCGGGTCGTACAGGTCGAAGTAGCGCGAGTCGACTCCCACGATGAAGGGGCAGGGGGCGCTCAAAACGTCCGCCAGGGCCAGCGGGCAGAGGGGGATGTAGGGGCAGGGCCAGTGGAAGGGGAAGATCATCTGGGGGGAACCAGGACGCCATTTGCACCATTAAAAAGGCGTGTTTGGACGCTGAAGGGCTCAAACTCACAGACACGAGGGCCTCGGTGACGCTGGTCAGCACGTCTGGGCGCAGCGAGTGGACCAGGATCTTGTGTTCGGTCACCGCCAGCACCAGCATGGTGACGGCGTTCTCCGGCCCGAGGTTCTGCAGCAGCGTGGAGAATCGACCGCCGCTGGGGGACAGAAACAGCCTGGTTGGAGGGTTTTTGGCCTTTTTTCCCCTTCTGGTTCAAATTCAAAGGGTCTGTTTGTTGGTACCTGAGCGGCAGCGGAGATGAAACCGGCTGGCTCAGCATCAAACTGTCGTGAGGAGAAAGCTGCAAAAAAGGCAATAAAAGAGATAAATGTAAACGGAGCAGACAAAAGCAACAACCAACGGCTCCATCGTGAGACACCTCGGACCTACCTGCACCAGGATACGAGGCCTCTGAGCGGAGGGGAAGGGGACTTTGTGCATGAAATGAGAGATGTGCCTGGTGAGACGGGAAGAAGAACGTTACAAACTACCAACAGCATCCAGAACGTTCACGTCCGTCAGTCATCTGAAATATCTGAGCTACAGGAGACAAACTCTTCCCGATAAATGACCAAAGTCAGAGAAATAAGAGCAACGCACTTCTCGATGGGCTGGGCGTGAGGGCCGGAGATGGAGTAGCGGTACAGGAATGTCAGAAACTTCCGGAAGGCGTCAAAGAAAGGCCAGTGGGAGAGGAGGCAGATGCACTTGTTGGTGTAGACGGAGCACTGGGGGGTGGTGGTGGTGGTGGTGGAGACGACGGCCGCTGATGTCCACGAGGGTCTGCAGGGGTCCGGGTTGGGAAGGCCCAGCTGGGAACGCTGCTGCTCGCTCAGGCACTCCAGAGGGAAGGTCTCATAAAACTGGATGGCAGCACCATAGACCTGAACCAGCAGAGGAGGAGGAGAAGCCGTGTGTTTCTGGCAGTAAGGGAGCAGCAATGCCTGAGCGACATTTAAAACCGTCAGGAGGGAAAACAGAACTCTCTGAATGATGCATTTCCAAGTACACACATCCACGACGCGAGTGTGTGTGTCATGGTTAAAGGTTGGACGGTGAGTCCCGGGGCTCTGTCCCTGTCTGGCCTTGGCCGGTGAAACACGCGTCCTCATCAAACAGCCCCTCCGTGCTCTGCAGCAGGCCTCCCAAATACACACAAACACACACGCAACGCACACACACACCAGACTCTGCAGTGGAGCAGCCTGGATGCACCATTTGAATGTTTTCACCACAGAATTCCCAGATTCTGTCATCAGGAATATCAGGAAAAATGGGTGTAGGAGCACCGGGTTTGACCCGAGAGGCGGCCCACACATGCCTGACCCACTTTCCCTTCTGGCATGTGGGGCCTCGTGCGTTTCTCATGTGGCACCGGCCTGCTTCAGCCTGCGAGTGTGTTTGTTAGCTCCAACAGAGGTTACGAGCAGAGCGAAAGAGCAGAAGAGGAGGAGGACTGCGTAATCTACCTTCTCTCCAGAGGCTCCGGTGAGGACGAAGGTAGAAAACACAGGGAGGGAGTATTTGGTGTTTGCTGGCCACCTTTCGATGGTGGCCCCCATGGGAAGGCAGAAGAGAGGAACCGACTCTGGTAGAGGGAAAGACTCGTAATCCTCCTCCGGGTACCTGCTGAATAAACCTGACAGGGCCCGAAAAAACAGTCAAAAGCAAATTAAGACAATGTTTTAATTCCAATAAATCCTCTGCAGTTTCCCAAATATGAGAAAAAGTAGGCGCGGAGCAGCCTAAGTGGCGCTAATTCGGTTGGATGACAAAGACGGGGCTTTTTGAGAAGCAATCGGCGCTAATGTTAGCTTGAACGTGGCTGTCAAACGTGGCTGAAGGCTTCCACGTGTGCAGGACGTCTCCTGGAGGGCTGAGAAGACGGAATCATGAGCAGATGGGATCGCATCATCCAGCCGCCCTGAGCCAACAGTCTTAACGGAAACATCTCCGCCGACTCATCGTTCGACATGTTACATTCATGCAGAGACAAAACGTAAATCAAACACTCCACAAAAGGCTGTGGCGTGCGGAAGCGGGCCCCTCACTCTTAATACCGAGGCTTCGACGCCCGTTAACAGGCCTGAACTTGCAGCACTGCTGCAGCAGAATGTGCACGTGCAGCAAACCTTCAGGACACAGCTGCAGCAGATACGAGAACAAAACGCTCAGAGACAAATATTTAGCACTTTTGTTCCAGCACAACTTGTCCAGCTGGTCCGCTCTCCCTCGCTGGAAGCTGGTGATCCTGGTTAGAGGTGAGGGGCTTTTTCCTGAGCCACAATGTGGCCCCTCAGGACCAGGAACAGGCAGGAACCGGGACCTCCGTGCACGGGTACCTGCGGGATGAGGAGGGCTTACCTGCTTTGTAGGCTATTGTGTTGGTTTTGGCCACAGACTTCTTGTAACACAGGTAGACCGACGAGCCCCACTGAAATGCAGACCGGAAACCAAGAAAGTCAGCGTGAAGGCGGGCACCAAAGACAAGAACCCCTCACGTTACCCAGGCAGACCTGCAGCCCTTGGGTGCATCCCATCTAAAACCCGGACTAGCGCCAGGCTGTGGGACGTTCCTCACCATGCTGCTGTTGAGGTTCTTGTCCACCTTGCAGAAGGTGTGGGGCGGCGTCTCCCCTTTGCTGGGGATGATGACGCAGATGTCGGTGACAGCCAGGGCCGAGTGGGGCTGGCTCTCGGCCGCCCGCCGGTAGGTGATGTAGATGCGCTGAGAGGAATTGCCGCTGACGTTGGCCGGACGACCCGAGGGGGTGGTCTGGATGAGATGGCAGCCCGGTTTCAGCCGTTCCTTCCATTCATACAGCACTCTGGGGGGGAGAGACGTCTGTCAGCCAGCAAACCTCCAAATCCACAGGAACCAGTTTGGCGGAGCTAAAAAGGCATTTTTGCGCCACGACAGGAAAGAATTCCAATTATTCTGCATTTCCTGTCTGTTCTGATATACTGGTGTAGCCGATCGACATCTTAAGCTAATGTCATATGCATATCTACAAATATCTATAATATTGATTGTATTTCTAAAGCACCCGTGATCACATCGGAGAGCAACTGGAGTCATCTTCTCTACTGTATTTGCACATCACGTTAAAGTAAATCAGCTATCAGCAGCTATCAGCACACACACACACACACACACACACAGCTCCCCACTCATGTTCATGTCAGAGGAAGTGCAGCTACTTGAACACACAAAAGCTGCTGATGGTGTGTGTGCGGAGCACTGAGGAGCGCTGCTCTCTGCAGCCTGAGAGGGCAACGCCAGGCTCCTCAGTGCTGTCGCCAGCTGCCTCGCTCACTCCTGCGTGTCAGATGATGGAGTGGAGACGCCTAGAAACGAGGCTGGATTACAGCCAAGAGGTCAGAAAACTGCTGCTTCGGACACGTTCCAAAGTCCCCAATCCCTCCAGGAGGTCCTATGGGTTGAACTTGAGGGCGTTTGTTTGGAAGAGCAGATTAGGAATCCACGTTTTCAAGACAATTACCCCAAGTCAGTCAGCGGCGGCTTGTCACGACCTCTTCTGTAGCACAGGAAGATCTGCGGCGCCATCAGGCCGCCGTTGTTCAGGTCCGCCGAATGGCCGCCGGGCGTCTCCTCGATGCAGCAGTAACCAGGAGGCACCTCCTCGCCCAGCGAGCGGATGACCACCGCCACGTCGGTGACGGGCGCCTTGGGCCTGGCCGTCTTGTGGCAGACGTCATCGAAGTGGATCTCCTGCTCCAGCGGCTTGGACGGGTCCGTCAGGCCGGCCACCACAAAGTAGTCGGCTACGCGGGGGCTTTTGTCCTCCATCATCTCCCATCCCCACCGGCTGGCTGCAGGGACGGAGGGAGAGAGAGAGAGAGAGAGAGAGAGAGAGAGAGAGAGAGAGAGAGAGAGAGATGGCTCTGACATCCTTGAAAAGGCCGTAAAACACAAACGATGAGGCATAAACCTTCCAGAGGTAGACCGGGAGACGGGGTAAACGGGGGCCACATTGAGGAGCCAGGAGACCTTTTCTAACCTTCAAGGAGAGCAAAGACCGGCTGCTGCAGCAGCAGCGTTGCTGGAGAACACGTGCGGCTTTAATCTGCTGATTCTGATGGATTCTGAACTCCAGCCGAGGGTTCATCTGACTAACCCAGCTGGCCAGAGCGCTCCACTCCACCCAGATGCTGTAAGAGGGTGGGGGGGACAAGCTTTGGTAACAGAGTTTAAATGCCTCCGTCCACCGCTGGACGAAACGAGCCTTGGTTTACATAAATGAGTTAAAGCTGCATCTGGTAGGACACGTTTTTTATGAGTTTTATGTAGCAGAAGCACATAAATCCAGTTAAAAACAAATGGGGGGGGGGGTCAAACCAGCTTTTTAAAGACATTTCCAAGGGTACTGCAGAGGGAAAACGTTGACTAACCATTGCTTTTGTTTGCTTATTACGGTTTTCATGATCAGATTTTCTGAATTTTGGACAGAAATGGTTAACTATCGACTCCCTGATGGAGTCTCAGGAGGGTTACTGCACATCTGCACAACATCCTGGACCCATATTCACCGAGCCGTTCACCGGCACACACTGCCGACGTGCACACGCGATCCTGCATGTGCACCGATAAACCTGTGAAAAATGCTCAAATAGGAATTTGTCACAAATTCAGGCAAACAGGTTGGTGTTTGACAAAAACAGCTGATCTGCGTCGCACACACTCACATCCACACGTGTGCACGTGTTCGCAGCGCTCACACGCTCACAGCCTCTGTCAAACACATGGATTTGTCACGAGAGCAGAGAAACGCGCATTCGGCTGGTCCTGCAAATATTCAAAACACATGCAGCCAGTGAAGAAGATGGAAGGATGGCGGCAGCCTGCAGGGAGGCCGAGGTCTGGGTGTCCGTCACCACCACCACCGCCACCACCACCACCAACGTCCTGGTGACCGGGTTCCCTTCCACAGCTCTGACTCACGCCGTCTTTAAAGCATCACAATCCCGCCAAGCTCTAATCCAAATGTTTTAATTTACTGGCAGCCTGGAGAAGGGTTTGGTCCCGGGGTGGACGCCCAGAGAGGGGGGTGCACGAGAGGAGCACCAGGGAAAGCTGGAGAGGCTGGTGCCGAGCCAGGACAAAGCTCCCAGCCCCAAAACCTCAGCAGTCGCTCTGGGAGGAGATCGTTGCGGTCTCCCAGGCTCGGCGCGCTTTAAAACGGTGCCGCGGGGATTTGGTTTAAGCTAACGTGACAGGGGAACAATCTCCAGCCGAACCAGGGCCAAGCGGGCTAAGCTAAAGGGATTCCGCGTGTTCCCGTCGGCACTCCGGCTCCAGCTGAACAGACACTCGGCACAGGAACAGCCACAGCGGGGCAGACACGTGGAGGAGGAGGAGGAGGAGGAGGAGGGGAAGAAGAATGTGCTGAGGAACATAAACACGAGCCAGTAGGAAGCCTCGCTAGCCAAGCATCTGCTTCTCGTTAGCCCGGAGGAGCGGGCGTTTGGCTCCGACGCCTCGGCCGTGTAACGTTTTCAAAGAAAGATGACCTCTGTGGGAACGCTGGTGCACAAATCTGCCGTTTTTGCACGCGAGGACGCCAGAGTTTCTGCCAGAGAAACACCAGAAGAAGAAGATTAACCCAACTCCATTAAAAGAACCAGATGAACGTGACATAAAGGAAAGCAGAAATTCACAGTTTTCGCAGACTGGATGTTGTTTTCGCAGGATCTGAAAGGTTCGCCCAAACCGGGGCTTCAAGGGTCGAATCGTTCCGCCAGCCTTTAAATAAGATGTAAACAGTGCTGATTGTAATCGGCGCCCCTGCTGAGGTGACCCAAATCAAACACGAGCAACGTGCGCAGAACTTCCCAGCGTTCCAGTTTGAGCAAACAAAGTGTCTTTGGCAAAGTCCGGAGCTAAATTTCACCCATGTGGCCACAGACTTTGCATGGTCACGTTTTTAGCTCCGATAATCAGACACTGGGAAGATAGCGGAGGCGGGACTTTACCTGCTGTTAGCAGGAGCTGGCGCGCGCTAGCTGCAGATAAACCTCGCTGCCCACGTCTGGGCAATTCTGAAAATGTTTACCAGCGCCGGTGGTTTCAGCCGAGGGGCTGCTGGAGGCTCCTGTGTCTGGGCTGAATTGAAGCACCACTTCCTGTGCATCCCAGAGCCAGTTTAATGTAGATCAGTTAGCACGTCAGTGTTGCCAACGCTAGCAACTAGCAACCCTAAATTCTGAAAGAGAACCTCCTCTGCAGATGCACCAGAGAAGATCTTGTTAGCTTGTGGGAATCCTCCAGGGGAAACGATCCCACCAGCCTCGTCTTTCCACGTTAAAAACATTCATTTTCCAGCCACGTCATCAGGTTTTCCAGCGTGTGGGGTCTCTCCTGATCTCTCTGAAGGATGGCAGGAAAGCGAGTGATAATCCCTAGCCTTCATGAAACCTGCAGACCACACAGCGGAGAAGGAGGAGAGAATGAGACGTCTGAATCCCCCAGCGTCCCTGAGACACGTCAGACCGAGCCCAGAAGACAGTAACATCTACCGCAGACGTTCGCTTCGGATGGAGGGATGAGCGCCCGGCTCTCGGATTCATTCTATTATCAGAAGCCGCCCACCATTTGAGGGCACATCCTGCTGTTCTCCCAGCAGACCGTCCTCCGAGCGCGCAGCTAATTGGTGTTTGTGGATGGTTTTCCCCGGGAGCATGTAATCCTACTCTGCCCCCCCGCAGCCAACATCTTCATCCTCACGCAAAACAGCAAAGATGAGCCACTGAGCGGGCGTTTTGGACACTTTCAGCGTGGGAAAGGACCAAAAAATGAGGGATTAGCTCAATTATGCAGGTGAAGCATATGAAATTATGATTCATATGCTTCATATGATTCACTATGATATCGGAAACCTTCCAGGTTTTATATTTACAGAGGGGCATCAACAGAGCAGGTAAAGTAGCTAACAACCTTCCCCCGGATGACACGATGCAGTTCATGGTTGCAAAATACGGAGCCGGCGTTCTTTGACGGCGCGCCAGACTGAAGAACTCAACCCAGAGGGTTCTGTTTCCTTTTTTTAAAATAAATCAATCAAAAGAGGAAATCCACTTGAGCACCACATGACGTGGAGACGTGCATTCTGAGGGCTGTGGGGGGGTAATTACAGATGGGCCGGAGGTATTAGCCTCCGGGTGGGTGTCGGGAAGTCGTGGCAGAGTCCCTCAGAGTCCCTGAAGTCTTCCGAGCAGACGCTTGCCGGTCCTTTGATCTTTAACTTTACCGCTGTAAATGCGCCTGCTGGACCTGAGGCCTCAGTCAAACCTCCCATGGTGTGTGTGTGTGTGTGTGTGTGTGTGTGTGTGCACGTCTTCATCTCAGATTCTCCTCCCTGACATTCCAGCAGACCCACTTTCTGCTCAAAAACATGAACAGACGAGAAAGATGACAGAAAACCGTCCCGTCCATCAGGAGCGGGACAGAGGAACGCAGCCGCCAGAATTCCCATCAAACTTGAGGGGAAAAGCGCTAAAAATGAACCAACGCAGGCAGAGTTGAGGATTTATGGGCTCCCGGGGAGGGTTACCTTTCTGGAAGCACACGCTTTGGGAGTATTTTTGTCACACACACACGATTCCAGGACACACGTGTGTGTGGTGGGACACTAACTGGCCAGTGTCCCCAGTGTTCCCAGTCAAGTCCCCTGACCTGAATCACAGGTATTTCTGTGGTACCACCAGCACTAAATTGCTCCAAACGCCGTATGAACGGCTGTAAAAGTTCAGAAGTGTCTGAAACCGTCGACACCTCTGCTTCTGCCTTCTGCCTCACACTTGTTTGGGTGTTTTAGGAGCCAAAAAAGCACAAAGCGAACAACCCAAAATAAGCCCGGGTGCTCCGGCGCTCCGGGGGGTATTTTTAGCTCCGGACGACCGCCCGCCAGTGGCCCAACACCTGGCAGCCTCTTTGACCGCTCGCCCGGAGCTTTGAATACCCTTAGACCGGCGTCCCGTCCCCATTACCGGCACAACAAAAGCCCCAAAGCGGATGATTGAACAACCTGTGGCCGCAGCGAGCCTGACAGACACGGGGGTAATTACTCCAAAACTCTGATTAACGACGGGCATTTAACCAAAAAAAAAAAAACCCAAAACACACACCAGGAGCGGAATAACAGAGCTAGCATACGGGGTTTAGCCGGCGTAGCCCCCAGCAGCTGCCCCGTCAATCCCGCCATCAGCGGTCGGTCGCTCGGTACTCACCCCCGCTGCTGGACGCGAAAATCGGCGCTCACACGCTAACCGAGCCGCTGTCGCCTACTGGAGCCTGTTCATCACCCTCGGCGGAGAGACTGGGGGCCAGCCCGCGGGGCTGTCGCTGCTGAAAAGCCGCTCCTCCGCCTCCTCCTACTCCTCCGCCTCCTCTCCCTCACCACAGGGGCCGAGCGGGGCCGCTCCGCTCGGCCAGCCGCCGCGCCGGTTCTTCCTCCGCCGCCATCTTGGCTGAGATGGGAATCGGCCGGTCACGCGCTCGGACGCGCCCGCGCCTTACATTATCATCACCATCATCATCATCACCATCATCACCCCAACCCTAACTTTATAATTACCACCACTAATTAATTTCCATCACACTTTGTTCGTTATTCTTATCACTGGCTTTGTTGAGCTTCTCGTTTCTTCAAAAGGGAAAACCCGCTGGAAAGTATCCAACCCGCTGGAAAGTATCCAACCCGCTGGAAAGTATCCAACCCGCTGGAAAGTATCCAACCCGGTGTTTTTACCGTGTTAATGTGCAGAAAAACTACGCAGAAGTTGTAAAAAAGTCCTCCGAAGCGCTGCGAACATCGCGGGGTTAACCCTCTCCAATGGCTGTGGTGGGGTTGTGACTTTTGACCTCGGAGTTCCTTTTTTCCACCCAAAATAACTAAACTTTTAGCAGACTCGGGTGGTTTTTGTTGAAATTACCACAATAACCCGTAACCCTGCTGCTACAATAACACACATTTAGGTCTATTTTCTCCTGGAATAGCCGCCTACCTTTCTCTGCTGTCATCTGCTGGACATTACTGGAAAACACAGTTTGAAATGACCACTAGTTGTGTGTGGGTACTCATCAACGTTTTAAAAGGATTTGGATAACATTTTCAAGAAAGATTAACCTTGTGTTACTACTGTAACGTCTGTCTGCGCTCTCCAAACGGTTTTCTAGGTAAATATGTGATTGTTGGATCTATAAAAATATCTTTCCATGGTTGAAATTACAAAACAAAATCCTGATTATAGTTAGTAAAATTGACTTGTTGGCCTATTTCTTCTCCTTGCATGAGCCCAGTTTGGGTAACCCTAATCGCCAGCTCCTAACCGGCCCCCAGTTTACCGCCTCTGACCTGCGGATGAGGAGAAGCCTTCAGGTGGCAGATGGGGACGGCCGTCTGCTGCACAGTTAATGGTTTTAGTGGTGATTAACTGCTTGTCCCCAGCTCCCAGAACATAGTATCCCTGCACAGACATGAGGTGTATTTAATTATTTATGTCCAAAGGTTATATCATGGTTACGTTGTATTTATTTTGTCATTTTGTTGTTATTTGGTACATTTAAAATATTGAATAGGCCCAATATTTTAAAGTCTTTTAAACAAGTGTTTATAAAAATTAAATTAGCATTTATATTTAGGGATTAAACTGATTTCCTGAGCATAAATAAATTCTGAACTGAAGCGTTTTAGCTTAATTGAGAGCAAGATTCTGCATGATTTTTTTAGAGAATTTTTGGCCAGTTGGTGGCGCTCTTTCATCACCAGACGTGTTCTTATTGTTTTTGTTTTTATTGTTGTTGTTGTTGTTGTTGTTGTTGTTGTTGTTTTACCTGGAGAGGGATGGAGCAGTTAGAAGGTCTGGGCTTGACTTCAGGCGACTGGGCTGCTCAATGAGGAGATGATGAAGGAGGCCGCTTGTGTGTCTTCACTGATTCTAAATCCATAATTAATTATCTTAATTCTCTAAAAAGCTGGATTCAGCCTCATCAAACAGCTGCTGGAATCCCCCTGATGGTTCTAGAAGCTCGGATCTTCATGTCACCCATCCTGCTGTAAAACAAGCTGCTCCCGGAGACGGTTACTGGAATTCCTCCCCTCCGCTATCGATTTTCTCCCAGGTTTGCAAATGTGTGCATGTCGGACTGTGAACGATCCCCTTCCCCGCTCCGCCCGGTGCATTAGACGCCTGCAGACAGCCAGGAAGCAGGCTGGACGATGAGCTGCAGAGAGACAGACAGGCTGTCAGAGCGTCCCTCACCACTGTCCAACACAGCAGCAGGAAGACCTCCTGGATGGATGGACGGGTGGATGGGACGGGTGGACGGATGGATGGACAGAAGGACGTAGAGCCCAGTTCTTCTGTCTCTGGGTTTGAGAATATTCCCAACACAAACGGTCTCATTTAAAGCCCACGAGTGTTTAACCGTTCTTGTGTGTCAAGTACCCTGACCTTTGACCTCTCACACACTCACGTCAGGGTTGTCAGAAACGAAGCGATTTAGTGAAATCTGACGCCGCCGACGTCCTGTTATCGATGCCGGATACCATCGGCTCAAATACGTCGTCTGTAACGGCGAACCCGACATCTTCCTTTGATTTCCGACAGACTCCACCAACGGGTCCCTGCAGCCGCCCCCACACCGGCACCACTTGATTTTCCTTGATGGATTCCAGTCTTTCACTTAAAAAATGGAGCGTCGACCTTTGTGAACAACCTGATGTGGGTGGAGAGAGAGAGACAGAACCTCCTTTTCGGTCCAGGCTCTTTTCTGGGAGCAGCAGGGTGACACGCAGCAGCAACACCAGCTGATTCTGTTATCGGCTTATTGATTGGTCCTGTCAGGGCTTCGCTGCATAATGAGCCGATGGAGCCTGAACCAGCATCCGCTCACATCCTGCCTCGCCGCCCTGCGCTCCCATATCGCCGTGACAACCGGCACAAGGCCGCCCCAGAGTGTCCTAATCGGATCTTGTTCAGATGTTAAACACAGCGAGAGTTTTACTCTGCAAGGCCGAGCGAGTTTTCCAGCATCCTTCAAGGGTTCCAGTAGGAGCTCATTCACATGTAGCATGACGTATATCTACATATATGATCAAAGCAACGACACGCCGACGGACAGAAGAAACATATATGTATAGTATAACGTGATCTATAACAGCAGGTTCGCTCTCTCTCTCTCTGTCTCTCTCTCTCTATATATATAGTGTGTTTGTGTGTGTGTGTGTGTGTGTGTGTGTGTGTGTGTCCTCTCTGTGTGCTTGCGGGAAGGAGCAGAACCAGGCATAAATAAATCTCCTCGGGGGAAAGTGGATCCAGCAGCTCGCGTGTCCGATGGCTATCACAACTCGTCTACACGTTAATGGCTACAACACACTGCACCCGACACACACACACACGCACACACACGTCTCTGTATGTGGAAGATACACTTAAATGCAAGACAGAAGGGCCATAAAAGAGAAAATCTTTGATTTTATTGGTTGTTGCTGTTAGAATAGAAGAGAAATTCTTCTATTTATCCCAGACTTGGGGAATTCACCAGCGACAGCAGCGGCTGTCCCATAATCATCACAATATTTATCATTCAGAAGTTCCTAATTAAGGTTTTAGACAAGAAAATACGGAGGAGAGACCCCCGTCCCAGTTTGATTGAAATGTGGTTTGTGTGCACGGTCCTGTTTTCATTCATCCACACGTTTACAGTTTGAATATTTAATCTCAGTTGGGTTTTGTTATTGTGGTTTTTGGCACTGAAGTTCAGAAAAAACAAACCTGTCATTGTGTACTTTTAAAAATGATCCGGATAAAGACGATGGTGAAAAAAAACCACAAGAAAGTGAAGAAAGTAGTCTGTTTCCGAAGGACACGTGACAGGAAAGCGGATCATTTCAGGAGGAAGACGTAAAGTGAGAAGTGCAGCCTGATGTTGCTCCTCTGATACAGATCAATGAAAACAAGTGAGACGAGTGGAGCCAGAGCCTCCCGGCTGATTCAATTTACCATCTCTGTAATTCACAGGATCACACACACACACACACACACACACACACACACACACACACACACAGGGGTTTATTTTTTGGCGGTGAGTTTTTGCCTCCTGTCAGCCTCAGCTAGTAAATTTAACTTCTAATAAAAATATTATAACGCTATCCAGTTACCATGGTAACGGCAATTAAGCAGTCAGAGAGTGACAACACCGTGGCCACCAGAGGGAACTGATGGAGAGGGAAGAGCACTTGAAGGAGGTAAAACGTTTGCAGAAGATCTCAAAGGCAGAAGAAAAGAGCCTCAAACAGAAAGAAGAGCAGTCGAAGCTGCAGCTGCTTTCATGGAGAGGCGTCAAAGCCGAACCCAGAGCTCACCAAACACGACGGAGGAGACGGAGGAGGCGGAGGAGACGGAGGAGACGGAGGAGGCCAGAGAAAAAGTCGTTCTGAATGGTTTTAGCTCGGAACCGACACCGGGCGGAGGAGGAGGGCAAACAAACGGCCTCTTTAACACTTGTAGTTCCCCTCCTGTCTGCTTAAATATCCATTAAAAGGAGCTGTTGCCAAGCAGCATCAATAATTCACAGCCGCTCCTGTTGGCTGGGATCGATACCTCTGTAATGGGGGCCGATACGAGCCCCCCGTCGACCCGGGCCGCTGCAGGTTAATGGGTCGGCCCGATTTCATAAAACATGCAGAAAAGCCTGCAGGCCACCCCGCAGACGCCCCGCAGGACCGCAGCCAGCGTGTAAGCACAGGAAACCCGTCGCTTTGGGATCGGTGGAGCGGGAATCTGGGCAAACGGCACCGGCGGACTGGCTCTTCTGCACCCGATTCATCGATCTGCTGCTTTGCAGAGTGTGATCCAGAGTCGTGACATCACCCCAAACGAGTGAAAGACCGCTGAAATTAAAGTTACAGAAGCAGAAGCCATAACAGCTCTGGTTCACTTTATGAATGAAGAAGCACCCTGGCTGCTCCGCGCTGGGAGGGAGGGAAGAGGAGGAGGAGGAGGAGAGGATGTCTCCCAGCCATTGACCTGAAGGAACCTCCACCCCCACCGGCTGGATTCCTCCCCACCCTCCTTCATTCAGAGAGGAAACTGCCGCCTCCTCTGGGAGTTGGCATCCTAATTATATAGGAAGTCTGAGGAGCGCCGCCTCAGAGCCGGAGAGGCTGTCGGCCGGGTGGGTCTCGGCATGGAGGGGACCTCCGTCTGACGGAGCTGGGAAGGTAAGGCACCCTTTAGCTCGGAAACATCATCAGAGGTCACCTTTAGAGTTGAAGTCCAAAATCCGTGTGCGCTAACCATTTTTTCATCCCATCGCGGCTGTTTTCCAGCGTCCGGTCCTGTAAGTCGCCACCATGTCTGAGAAGAAGCCAAAAGCTTCTGGCACCCGACCCAAGAGCGGCTTCCGCAGCTGGAGCGCGGACAGCTACGTCTGGAGGAGCAAGAAACGCTCCCGGCGCGCGCGCCACGGCGGGCTGGAGTCAGAGGGGCCCGAGGGGCCCGAGGGGCCCGGCGGACGCTCCCCGTCCTGCCCGAGGCGCCGCAGGGACAGGACGTGCAGCTGCGCCGCCCTCGGGGACCTTCCGTCCGCGGCGGACACGGACGCCGTCTGCCACAAGGCTTCGTCCCGCCGCTCGCTGCGGCAGAAGTTCCAGGACGCCGTGGGCCAGTGCCTTCCGCTGCGCTCCCACCATCACGCGCACCGCCATCACCATCGCGCGCCGAGCTCCGCGCGAGCCTTCTCCGTGCTCTTCTGGTCCAAGCGCAAGATCCACGTGTCGGAGCTGATGCAGGACAAGTGTCCCTTCTCGCCCAAGTCGGAGCTGGCGCGATGTTGGCACCTGATTAAAAAATACGCCGCGCACACGAGCGCCGTGAAAGAGGCGGAGGCCCCGCTCGGACCCGGGGCCCCGCTCGGACCCGGGGCCCCGTCCTCCTCCGCCTCCCCGCCACAGACCCCTCTGTCCTGGACTGACGTGTGCTGCTCTCCCGGGCCTGGGAGCACCAGTCTGGAGGATTGGGACCCCTCCTGTCCGCAGGACACGCCGAGGGACACACCGACTACGTGCTGGTGCCGGACCTGCTCCAGATCAGCAACAGCCCCTGCTACTGGGGGGTCCTCAACCGCTTCGAGGCGGAGGAGCTGCTGGAGGGCAAACCGGAGGGCACCTTTCTGCTGCGCGACTCTGCCCAGGACGAGTACCTCTTCTCGGTCAGCTTCCGGCGCTACAGCCGCTCCCTGCACGCGCGCATCGAGCAGAACGACAAGCGTTTCAGCTTCGACGTGCACGACCCGTGCGTTTACCAGGACAGCAGCGTGACGGGGCTCCTGAGGCACTACAGCGACCCGGCCACATGCCTGTTCTTCGAGCCGCTGCTGTCCAGCCCTCTGTCCAGGACCTTCCCCTTCTCCCTGCAGCACCTGTGCAGGACGCTGATCTGCAGCCGCACCACCTACCAGGGGGTGGAGAGCCTTCCGCTGCCTCCGCAGCTCAGGGACTATCTGCGCCAGTACCACATCCGGTGTGATGGAGCCTGCGCCTTCTGACAGTCAGACCCAAGGACAAATAAATGCTTTTTTAAAAAAAAGTCGTGCAATTCGTTTATAATTTTAGTTTTTTTCTTCTAGAACGAAAATCGTAGGAAAGTCTCGCGATTTAGATCGATTCCTGAATAGGTGCCTTTGTCTGCACCTTTTGCAAAGATTTCTCAGCTTTAGTTTTGCACCAACTCTTTTACTCTTTTACTGTTATTAAGGTTAAACAAAAGGTGGCGGGTCTCGCTGTGCATTTCTGGCATAAAAGCAATACAAGAGACAAATCTCAAATAAACTCTGCAGTGGTATTCCTTCCGTTTCATGCACTCTTTTATGATGGTATGATGGTGATCTTTTCCTCCTGATAGAAGGTAAGGCATCCTGGGAGTTGTGGGCCCATCTTCCCTCGACTCTTCTTGACATACATACCCACAAGCAAACTGTAGCTCCCAATATTCCTCATGAACAAACCAACAAAAGTCCAAACATTTTTCCTGCATTCTCAACTTTCACCTCAAGATGGGACCACAACTCAGGTTTTGGACTTTTTTGCGCCATATATCGTATTGGCGGAGATATTTTTGCTTTTACTTGGACTGATTTAACCGTCCAGCTCACGTCCGCAGGCGCGGGTATGTCACAATTAGACAGCCTAATGGATTGAAAACGCTTCTTTGAAATAACATCGTGACAGCGATTTGCCCCTCTCTCTCTGCAGGGGACACCTCTAAAGGCCAACGCTTCACTGGAGTAAATCCAGAGAAAAGGATACAACCTTATCTCTTATTTCCTAAAAGAGAAAACAACCCTTAAATTTCTTCTCCCTTTATTTCCACTAACCTTTGAGGGTGGGACCTGCACAAACGTAAAATAGAATAAGAACAACTATATTTAATAAAATATTATTTTATATACATACATAGTCATAGTTTAGTTATATGTTGTTATAACCTGCAGCACTACGCCAGACGATGTCTACTTTTTGTTATTTTAATAGTTTTTTTGGTTACTGGTCTCGGTCCTAATAAAGTAAGTAGGGGGCGTTCCGTCAGTACGTCGTCCCGTGACGTCATGACGCAGGTGGCGGGAGACGTAACGTCGCGTTTCCTTGTTTTCAACGTAGCGCGGGAGATTCGGGAGGCCGACTGAGGAGTCACTGGGGAGATTGTAAGGTAAAAAACATGTCTTCCTAAGTCAATACTTCCAGGATAAATTGTTGGACTAACTTCAGTCGCTCTCGTCTTCCCGTTGACTACATTTATCCGTCCTACCGTCGTCCTTTTTACCCTTAGCCTGTCAACTATTTACATTTCATTAGTAACTTTGCTAACCGCCTGCTAGCTAACGAGGGACAGAGACGGAGCAAAAGGTGGTTGAATTTAGCAGGCGCGTCATTAATTCTTAAGATGAGTGTTTACTTTGTGTCCTGTTAGTTTGAAGTGTTGTGAAAATGCCGTGTGAGCGGAAGCCGATGCGCTACGGTCACTCCGAGGGCCACACCGAGGTCTGCTTCGACCACACCGGCAGGTGAGTCGAGCCTTTTCAAGCTGGAGCCTTCGATGGTGCGTTACACCTAGTATTATTATCACCCTCACAATACTGATCAAAATAATTCCACCTCTTTATGACCAAAAATCTGGTTTTAACCGGAGGATGTGAAACGTTCATTTGGTACATTTGTTATTTACCATAAACGCTTTAGGAAAAACAGCAACATTGGTAAAACTGCAGATGAAGAAAATGGATAGTTTTGTGGAAACTTTTTTATATTTGTAGGTTCTTTGTAACCTGCGGTAATGATGGAGATGTCCGGATATGGGAGGGTCTGGATGATGACGACCCAAAGTTCATCACGGTGGGGGAGAAGGTGTACTCCCTGGCCCTGAAGGTGGGTGAACATGGCCACAAGTCTGAGAGCAGTTTGATAAACCAGTGCCGGGCACAGACGAGCCTTTCACCCACAGAACGGCAAGCTGGTGACGGCGAGCTCCAACAACAGCGTGCAGATCCACACCTTTCCTGACGGGGATCCGGACGGCATCCTGACACGGTTCACCACCAACGCCACGCATGTGACCTTTAACAGCAGTGGCTCCAGAGTGGCTGCAGGATCCAGGTACGACACTCAGACGAGGACGTCTGAGTGTTCAGATCCGACCAAGTATCGGTCCTGGTTTCTAAATCTGTAGATTCTTTTAAAGAAATCCAGGGTTTCTTTCATCACTGCGTTTTGGGTCATTATCAGTCGTTTTGCTCAGATATCAAATAAATACGACATATGTTTTGAGATAAGTATCAGTAGTAGATATTCTGTTTAAACTTAAATACATTTAAGACGTGCGGCTCCTCTGCTGCCAGCACGGATCACACTTTTTCCACTTACTTAAAAAGTAATATTTAAATTATTATTTTTTTAATAATAGTTCAGATTTATTTATTCTAACATCACTAACTCATTATTAAATAATTAGATTATATTTCTTAAAACGGCTCAGGATAAATAAGGTATGAATTAATTTGTTCAACTTCTAATATCCTGGGAAAAAAATGATGACACTGAAAGCAAAAACCCCAGTGATGGTGATGCTGGCGTCCACCTGACTGAGCAAACTCGGCCTGTGTACAGCGAAGGACAAACGAACGTCACATTCTATCCGTCAGATCATGCATGCTCTGGCCGCTCAGGCGTCTGATGAAGCCGCGATGCGTCTACAGCGTTCACGGTCGTGTACGCTTTGGCCGAACCGTCACGGTGGTCTCGTTAGGTCCGCCCTTGTTGGTCCCCTGGAGCCGTAAACGAGGGGATGGACCACGTCTCACTTTTATCAGTCTCGATTGTGGTAAAACGTCTGTTTTCTGTCGGAATCGATGCTCCTCAGACTGGCTCGTCACAACAATCAGCCCAGCGTGGCGGCTCATTGATGGTTCTGTTCACAACCCGCTCGTGTGTGATTTCATATTGATTTGGAGAAAGAACACGCCTTACGGTGCAGATATTACTGGAATTATTTTCACCTGTTCTTTTCATCGATCGGACAATTTGCTGTCCTGCCGGTTCGCATCTTGTGAGCCTTTTTGTCAGTCACGCGTCAGTTTGTGTCTTTGCTCTCCCCAGCGACTTCATGGTGAAGGTGGTGGAGGTGTCGGACAGCAGCCGACAGAAGACGCTCCGAGGCCACGAAGCGCCCGTCCTCAGCGTCGCCTTTGATCCCAAAGACGACTACCTGGTGGGCAATCCTTCATCGCCAGAGTCGGGAGCTTGTAACGCTAATTCTGCCTTTTCAGCCTCCCACCTACGTTCTTTATGCTGCTGTAAAAATCGATATTGGTGACAACAGAACGGTCCTAACAGCTGTTTCTGCGTCAGGCCTCGGCCAGCTGTGATGGCTCCGTGGTGGTGTGGAACATTGAGGAGCAGGTGAGGCAGCCTAAAACATCTGCCCTGGCGTGTTCCGTGCGTCTGGAGTATCCTGAATTCTCTCGCCCTCCGTGCAGACGCAGGTGAAGAGCTGGCCTCTGACGCAGAAGGCCAACGACGTCAGCAGCGCAAAGTCTTTGTGCCGCCTGGCCTGGCAGCCCGGAGCGGCCGAGGTGAGCTCCGTCGGCAACCCCGACGACTGAACGGCAAAGCACGACCAACCGGCAGTTCTGCTTGTAGTTTTTGGCGGTTCCCGTGGAGACCAAGGTGAACCTGTATGAGCGAGGGTCCTGGGAACACGTCAGCACCCTGTCGGATGATCTGATAACACAGGTGAGATCCCGTCAGGCCTAAAGCCACCTTCATCGTTAGATTACATTTGCTAGAAGTTAAGAACTGCAAAAGGCATTAACGAATCTTTGGAGCCGTTTCTGACTGGTGCTAATCTTTATGTAGTCGTCACCCCGATTGAAACGTTTCCCCCGTGTTTCTCCTGCAGCCTGTCAACGTGGTGGCCTGGTCTCCGTGCGGCCAGTTGCTGGCGGCTGGCGGTGTGGGGGGTTCGCTGACCGTGTGGGATGTGAGGAGCAAGCTGTGCGTGGAGAGGTACGGGTGTTTGCAGATGTTGGCCAAGCTGCCATTAGAGGGTTAAAGTTGACCGTTCGGCTGGGATTTCCAGGCAGAAGCATGAGAAAGGCTTCACCATTTGCTGCCTGGCCTGGCACCCGTCCGGCGGCCAGATCGCCTACACGGACACGCAGGGTCGGCTGGGCCTGCTGGATGGGATCGGCGCCTCTGGCACCGACACCAGCAAGGTACAGCTCTGAACACGCGCCTCAAACGGCAGAAAGCGTCACGGCGGTGATTAACAGCGAATCCATGTTCCAGCAACCAGCCTCCACAAAATCTGCCAAGGACTACGACGACCTGTTTGACGATGACGAGGATGACAGAGTCATGGATGAAGGACTGAGCGACACCCACTCACCGGTTAAGAAAGCCGCCGTCGGAGATGACGACGAGGACGATTTCTTGATGCCGGCCACAGGCCGGGTCAGGAACCGAGGGCTGATCCTGGATGATGAGAACTCTCTGGGTGAGTGAAACAAGGTGTTGGTTTGCTGCTCGGAGTGATGAAGCCTTCCTGAACTTTTAAACCAAAGTTGGGCAAACTGAGGCCCGGGGGCCACATGTGGTCCGATAAATTACTTAATCTGGTCCAAAGAGCCTTCACAATCATTTCTAACATGTCCTCTCAGGAGAAGGGGGCCAAATATCATTTAGAGCTTCACCATTCATCTCTAGCTGCACCAACTTAAGGCTCCTTTAACTATTTTCCCTGTCAATAGTCGATCAAGCAGGACTTTTAGCTAACGTTTGATCCTCATTTAGGCGGTTAGCTTCCTGCACCGCCTGGCTGGCCCCATCATCGGGATCTAGAACCCAAACGTGGCCCTTCAGGCTAAATAATTGCCTCCCTGTTTCAAACTGTCCTCCGCAGACACCGGATCGCTGAGGCTCGGTCAGGACAAGTTTGGCGAGGACGATAGTAGTGACGGCACGCTAGCGCCTGCGGCTGCTCCACTGCCGCCCTCTCTGCCCGTCTATGACGGACCCCTGCCGACACCCCCACAGAAGGCATTTCAGCCGGGCTCCACGCCGACGCATCTCACACACCGCTTCATGGTGCGACACCCACCCGAGAACCCCTAAAATAATGTTTTTAAAGCGCCCAAAATTTTTGCTTGGTGTGATAACGGACACACTCCCCCACAGACGTGGAACTCTGTCGGCATCGTGCGGAGCTACAATGACGAGCAGGACAACGCCATTGACGTGGAGTTCCACGACACGGCGGTGCACCACGCCATGCACCTGACCAACTCCCTGGGGCACATCATGGCCGACCTCTCGCAGGAGGCGGTGCTGCTGGCGTGTCCCAGCACCGAGGAGCTCGCCAGGTAAATGTCCTTTTTTTCTCAGGTTCCTTTTTACCGCCCGTCTTCCACCTGCCCGTCTCCTCTCAGCAAGCTTCAGTGCCTCCACTTCTCCTCCTGGGACACCAATAAGGAGTGGATGGTGGACCTGCCCCAGGGCGAGGACGCCAAGGCCCTGTGTCTGGGTCAGGGCTGGGCGGCGGTGGCCACCACCGCGCTGATGCTGCGCCTTTTCTCCATCGGAGGAGTCCAGAGAGAAATCTTCAGCCTGCCGGGACCGGTGGTGTGTATGGTCGGACACGGGGAGCAGCTTCTCGTCGTTTACCACCGGGGTTAGACACACACGCAAACACACACCAACTGGTTTCTTCAGCTTCAGCCTGACACGAGTGTGTGTTTGTCTCTGCAGCTACTGGTTTCGATGGGGAACAGGCTCTGGGCGTGCAGCTGCTGCAGTTTGGCCGTAGGAAGAGGCAGATCATTAAGGGAGAGCCGCTCCCGTTGTCACCCAGGTCCCACTTGTCCTGGCTTGGATTCACAGCCGAGGGTCGGTAACCAAACGTGGTTTGGTTTAATGTTTACAACAACACCGGCTCCTGACCCAGCTGTGTGTCCTCCCGGGTCTCGCAGGAACCCCGTGCTACGTGGATTCAGACGGGGTGGTCCGGCTGCTCAACCGCTCCCTGGGCAACACGTGGACACCGGTGTGCAACACCAGAGAGACGTGCAAAAGTAAATCTGACCACTACTGGGTGGTCGGCGTGCACGAGAACCCTCAGCAACTCAGGTGAATCCCGTCTTTTTCCACCTCCGGAATGGTTAAACACACCGATAAGCCATTATTATTATTGTTATTACTGGAAAATATATGGTCTTAGCCTACGCTGAGCTTTTATGGGTGTCATTTACCTCCTGGGTCTTTACTGCCCCTTTAGGTGTATTCCCTGTAAGGGCTCCAGGTACCCCCCCACCCTGCCCAGACCCGCCGTGGCCATCTTACCCTTCAAACTGCCCCTGTGTCAGACCAGCACAGAGAAGGGCCAGATGGAGGTGACCTCCCAGAAGATGACGGTTACATTTATGGCGCCAGTGAAGCTGTGACAACACTAAAATGGTTCCAACTGTTGTCGTCCTGTAGGAACAATACTGGCGCTCAGTCCTCTTCCACAACCACTACGGCTTTCTGTCGTCCAGCGGCTACGAGATAGACGAAGAAGGACAGAGCCGGTCCCAGAAGGAGCAGCAGGAGCTGCTCATGAAGATGTTTGCAGTCAGTGTTAACCCTTCAGCAGCTCCGCTTTCTCTTTCTGACACGTTTAGGGGATGAAAACCACCCAGATCTGTTTTGTTCTCCCAGTTATCCTGTAAGCTGGAGCGAGAGTTTCGCTGTGTGGAGCTGGCGGAGCTAATGACTCACGGCGTGGTGTCTCTGGCCATTCGATACGCGTCCCGGTCCAGGCGCATGGCGTTGGCTGAGCGGCTCAGCGAACTGGCCCTGGAGAAGGCTAACCAGATCCAGGAAGTCGAGCAAGAGGAGCCAGACTACTCCAGACAGACATCTGGGTAAGGAACGCCATCGTCAGCCGCTGGTAACCCCTTGGCCACCACAGCCACGTGGAGGAAATCAATCAGTCAAACTCAATTAAATGTTAAAACAGCAGACGCGCATTGAAAAACTGGGTGAAAGCATCACTGGGGTTGCTGGCAGGGATTGGCTGGCTAAATTAAATGGATCTGTCTGGTTTGTGGGCTGTGTGGCCATACAGGCCAAAGATTGTTTGTGAGGGAAGACCACCCACTCCTTAACGCTCTTCATATCACACTCCACAGTAAAAAAAAATGCTTTTGTTGAGCAGTAAAACAGGAAGTTTTACTTGTCCTTATCATGTGACCAGGTATGGTCATAGCGGGGTCACCGGAAATCACTATGACAAGAGAAATAACTACATTGAGGAGGAGGAAGAAGAGCAAGAGGAGCTCCACGAGGAAGAGCAAGAGACGGAGCTAGAGGAAACCAGTGATACAAGAAAACGTTGGTGCCGTCTGTCACGGTTCGTTTTGGGGTTTAAGATGGAGGCTAACGCACCTGTGTGTGTCTCACAGGTGTGAATCCCTTTGCTAAAGAAGCCACGTCACCCGTGAAGCCACCGCTGGCACCAAGTGAGTGAAGGGGTGTTTTTAGATCAATCGGTGACGGGAGAAACGTTTCAGCGCTGAAAAGCCACAACTAAGAGTCTGTTGTGTTTTTGTCACAGCTGGCAAAGGTGGACGCTCAAATCCGTTCAAGGTAAAAACATTCTGAGCGCAGCTGGAAGTAAAATACCTGAAATTATATCCGACTTTCCAAAAATTCCGTCTATTTTTTGAGAAAATCGTGCCAGTGTTGATGCAAATGATTGGTTCTTGAACAGGTTCAGGGCTCGGGGAGACCTTCATCCTCATCAGGTCCCCCTCGAGTGGCAAACATCCTGGACAACATGACGTCAAACAGAAAGTTCAGTCCGCTCAGCCGGTCTGCAGCGAAGCCAAGCAACGGTCCGGTTCTCAAACCACTGGTCCCCAGGGCCAAAACTAAGGTGCCGTTCACCTCCAGGGACTCATCTGCGCCTCTAGAATCAGTCTCGTTTGAGATGTTTTAGAAATGTCCGTCTGTCTCCAGACTCAATCCACTCTGCTGCAGATGACAGCCAGCAAGAAGGAGCCGGAGGCGGCCGCTGAGCAGCCGCCCAGAGCCCCGCCCAGAGCCCCGCCCCCATCCTCAAACACAGAAGATGGTGAAAATAAGAGGTGAAAGACGGCGCCGTCTCAGTCAGATTGAGGGGTGAGAACGGCTGTGACGTGGGCTCCTGGTTTCAGGCCGAAGACGGGCTTCCAGCTCTGGTTGGAGGAGAACCGGAAGAGCATCACAGCCGCTCAGCCCGACCTGGAGGAGACCGACGTCATCAAAGAGGCCATGGGACGCTTCAGGACGCTGTCTGCGGAGGAGAGACTGGTACCGCACGCTTGGAAGCATTTTGGTTTACAAACGGGCGCTCAGAATGTGGAAGTGTGTGTCTGCAGCGAGCAGCTCTCATGGAGGCATTTGAGGCTTTTTCTGCAGCTGAATGTCAGAGAACCTGCACTTTCTCCCTCGGAAGGTTGAAATCATGAGCTGTTCTCACTTCACCCTGACAAACCCATCTATTAGAGTCCAGACTAGTGATTACCAGCTGTGGATCAGGGAACCCAGAACCCCGGATGTTCGCCTCCGCCCTCTGATCTTCAGGTTAAATCCTCTTCTTGTCTTGGTCTTCTCAGCAACCTTCAAAAGCCTGAGGAACCACCTCCTGTGTGCCCACCTGGAGGGTTGGAAACGTCCGCTCAGGCCCTAGTTTACTTGTGGCGACGCTGCGTTTTGATCGCCGACCACCCGAGGTGGTTTGGGAGCGTGCGGAGGCGGGGCTTTTGGCGGGATAGATGTCCACCCTGTGGGAGCGCCTTCCGGTTGGGTGAGGAAAGCTGAGGAGCTCGCCAGGTTGTGTTCAGGTAGACTTGGAGGCCTTTTGTGGATGAAGGTCTGGACCCGTGTTGATCAGGATCACAAAGATCTGGGCGGTCCAGGTTTGTGCAACCAGGTAGACGCGGTGCGTTTGGGGCCCCTGGTTCATTCACACACCTGTGTGCTAGCTGGCCACGAGTCGGTGTGTGTGTGTAAAGAAGGCAGGTTGTGGCCCTGCATTCATCAGCGCTCTCTGTTGCCTGGGAACCCTGTCGAGTGCACCTGGGGCACAGAAGCATTGATCTCCTGATAATAATGAGGCGTGGAGAGTGGACGGAAGGGTGTTTTTATTTTAGAAGAGCATCGGTCATTTACATAATGTCCCTTTTCTCTGTACTTACACCCATTTCTGGCCTGATAGAAGCTTTGTTTTGTCTATTCTTGACCAAAATCCAAACACTCGTAAACCATATAAAAAAGGAAAGTCCTAATTTTCATATTTCCAATCTTTTTTTGTTCACATTGAACACCGCAGACGTGTATTTTCATACCATAAATCCTCTGGTACGGCTCGCCTTCAGGGGCAGTTGGACCCGACTCTTCCCGTCGTTTGAGTCCCGCCAATGACGACGTCCTCGTGGACATTTAACTCCATTTCAGGAGGCTCCAGGGTTGGACCCGCTGCGGCCAGGACCAGTGGATGCGGATAATCGCATCACTCTGTCCAGATAGACGGTATCACGGCTCAGGGCGTTGAGCAGCGTGAATATTTACGGGCTTGACGGCAGCGCCGCGGCTGGAAGTGACGAGTGCGTACGTGCCAGATGTCTCCTGGCCCGATGATTCATCCCGGCTCTATTACGTCCAGGAAAGTGTTTCCTTTTGTCTCTGCTCACGGAGGGATGAAAACAAAAGCAGGAGGGGGGGAGGAAAGATGCAGCCTGTCAATAGTGATTAAACATGACAGGATGCAATTTCAGAGCGCAGCCACTTTCCCCGTTGAGTCATGGAGGTGTTGAGGCAAAACGGTGCTTTTATTCTCCTTTGTGGCAATTAACACGTTCACCAAAGTCCTTTTTTCTCTATTTTTTTCCCTCAGTCGTGGACCGAAAGAGCCAAAGGCCTGACGGCAGACGCCGCGGATCTGAAGAAGAGGAAAAGAGCCGAAGGAGCAGCAGCAGGAGAAAACGAGAATGAACTGACAGAAGGTGATGAAGGTAGCGCCAAAAAGAAAAAACCTTTAGACTCTGGATCTTCCAAACTGTCAGCTTTTGCTTATAGTAAAAACTAGGTGTTAATAGTTTTCTGCTTTCTGGACTTTTAAAGTCCCAATAAAGCATTTTGTTCTTGCGTTTACTTATGTAACACTCAAAACATGTTGCTGGATTTTAATGATTGAATAAATATTTCGTTAGCACAAATATAAGGGACAGTTTTTGGTTGATGGATTTTTTATTACACTCTTGTAGCGATACAACAAAGGTACAACCTGGACATATGTTAAAAAGTAAATGCACCTGTCTTGTCGATGTATTAGAGACCAAATTAATACAAATTCAGATCTGTTTGAAAAAGTCCCAACATTCTTTTTGTGGTCTGGTACTGTAGTATCATAAAATTGACTGTTTTTTTTTTCTCATAATCTTTGTATGGTTGTGTTTGTAGAATGCAGTGTTCTTTTTCCTGTCTTTTACATTTCGTTCTTTTTTGCTCACTTGTCGGTTAATAGATGAACGTCCCAGTTTAATGTTCTGTATTAGCGGAACAGCCCGGACACGCCCACCCGCGCTGCCCAGCCAATAGGAGCGCTCCCTGAATTACCCGCCGCTATAAATCTCGAGGATGCGGCGGCGGAAGGTTATGAGTCTGAGTCCGGAGCACAAACAGGATCAACAGGTCTTCGAGCGCGAATAAAACACAACGAACACGGAAAAAGAAGCAATGGAGCACTCCAAACGTTCTCAGTACGACTCCAACGAGGAGAAGGACAGCGGAGACGGCCGTTCCGCCGTGAACGGACACTTCGGAGGGCCGGTGAAGCGGTCAGTCGCTCACTCCGCCTCTGCCCAGCCGCCGAGCGCGGAGTCCGACTCGAAGCGTCCGAGCTCGGCTGTGGTGGAGAGCTGGCGGGAGGAGCGCACCAGGAGCGTGGAGGACAACGAGATGAGCCTGCCCTCCCTCGCCGCGGCTTACACCTCTATCCTGAAGGGGCTCGGGGAGGACCCGAAGCGACAGGGGCTCCTGAAAACCCCCTGGAGGGCGGCCACCGCCATGCAGTTCTTCACCAAGGGCTACCAGGAGAAGATCCTCGGTGAGTGTTGCCGGGACCCCCGGAGCCATTCGGGGCCACTCGGAGCCACTCGGGGCCACTCGGAGCCTGTCTAGGTCTGTCACCTGCATCAACAGGTGGACTCCGACAGGCCAAAGTTGGCTTAAATGATAAAATCCTCACATTTGTAACACAGGAACAACTCTTCCCGAGTCTGACATCAGCAGTTGCACTTTTATTTTCTTATTGTATCAAAGACCGCCGGTCTTTTGATCCGCAAAGTGTGGGCATAAATTGGAAACATGATCGCTAAATGCTCTAAAAAATCCCTCACGGTTGTCACTAATGTGACGGCTGTCACATTTGTGGTTACTGACGCCGCCGATGCGCTGTCGGCGTCGTTTCACCACCCTTTCAGTAGTTACTCGTCCTCGTCCAGATTTCAGAAACATCTCCACATCTGGGATCCCGCTGAATGCAAACGATAAATTAACTTAAAAAGCTCATAAAAAGGGAACCGGACGAGTCCGTAAATTCCCGAGATGCTGACGACATTCACCATGAGCGTTTCTGCTTCCGGAGTGGGCGTGGCCTGCTTTATTCGCCCCACTCTGTTGCTGTGGGCTTAATTAAAACCCATCTAATACTCAGCCCCTACTGTCCGGCTCAAAGTGACCTTCTGATGCTCGCTGAGGTTAATGAAGGAGTTATAATTAGTGATTAATGATGGACGCCAGGTTCTGTGCAGACCCGGGCCTTCGGACCTGCAGCATCAGGTCTGCATTGCCTGGTCGACCTCCTCCCTCCTCATCTGTCAGAGGTCCATCTGGAAGCGTTTATCCGGGGTTCTGGAGTTTCTGCACAGCTAAACGGAGGAATGCGGAGAGGCGCAGCGAAGTTTTCAGCAGAGGAGGGCTGAAATGGTCGGCGTCGGCGGCCCTGAGTACACGTAGAGGGAAACAAGGCTAACCTGTCGGCACCGGAGGATGTACAGAGGTGACCGTGGTGACATGTGCTGTGCAGCGGCGGTGGTGGTTGAGGTCCCTCCTCTGATTGGCTGCTGCAGGAGACTCCCCTTTAACTTACTCAACTCGTGAAAACTTGTGAAAAGACACAAACAATTTCCACTAAGCGTCACGCTGTTGGTCGGGTGCAGGAGGGTCAGGGGTTTCAGCACGAGGGTGAAATCCTATTGTCCCACACGTGAGCAAACGGGCTAATGGTCAGGTTCTGCAGAGGTTTTCAGGCGCTTTCCAAGGCTTAATCCTGAAGTTCTGCAGGTTCAGCTGTGCTCTCGTTCCTTCACATTTACCAAATTACTCAGGATTTACTGTGCGTAGCAAGAGTAGCGGATCAGTGTTGGGTTTTTGAAGAACTATTAAATAATAACGGCCGTTCGCTTTGTAAAATCTCATCTCAAACGAATGATTTATCCTCACACATCAAACAAAATATTCGTTTCTTTGAAAACGGTTGGGTATTCATGTTAGCCTTGCTCTTTGTTAGCTTAAGTGCAACTCCATTCTGTGTCATTGCTCTTTTATTGATTATTAAAACGGACAGACAAACAGCTCCGGGGCTAAAAACACTGATAGTCGTTTGCGTTTAATTGGAGGGATTCCCAAAAAAAGGAGGGTATAGGTACAGAAGTCTGGGATAGAAAAACAGATGTATTTGCTATAATTTCACCTCTGTGCTGATTTAAAGCTGAATTTGAAAACCCAGACTCCCCACTGGAAGACGGCGATTCCCACTCCCTGGACCTTTGTCGGAGCTTAGCCGCAGTAACGGAAACGGGGTGTCATCACAATTAAAGTGAACAGTGGTCATGAAACGACCCTTTAGGAGCCCGTGGAGAGAAAACAGAAGTGTTTATTTAATCATTCAGCATCTCCTGTTTCAACTGAATGAATTTCACACCCACAGAAAATAAGGAAAGTCTCCCGATGAGTGACCAGGAATTAGCTGAGAGCGTGGCGTCTGACCTGCTGCTCTACACCCGAGGCTGTGATGATGTGTGTGTTTGTGTTACATAACAGGTTGTGAAGAGGGAGAACGCAACGTTTGATGGACGAAAGTCAACGTTTGATGAATGAAAATCAACGTTTTTGCATTCTCCCATCATGAAAGAAATCAAGTGGTGTCACTAAAACAGTGTTGTAACTGTGTGAACAGTGTCAATAAATCACCAGCTCTTTTAGCTGTTGTCTGCCAGGCTAGCTGAGCTGTGTGTGTGTGTGTGTGTGTGTGTGTGCATGTGTGTTTACCCTAGACATGTGACCACAACCGGTTTTGAGGATACAAAAGGCCCAGCAGGACGTAAGGCTAGAAAAGACGCCAATGCTGGTAAACTGGTAAAGCGTGCGATGTTTCCAGCTGAAGCCCAGTTGGCTTCTAGATGGAACCTTTAACAATCCAGATGGAGCTTGTTTACAAACAGACATGTGACACGCCCCAGGTTCCTGGTCACCGCCAACCGTGGCCGTAGCTCAGATCCAGTCACGACAATAAGCTTAGCGCCTTATTGCAGCCTGAACCTGCGACGATGCGCGACGATGCAGCAGAGCCGACCCAGAAGGCCTGATCCACCAGGACCACACTGGACCAAGACCCAGCCGTCCTGCGATGGCGCTGACAGCCTGTCGCCCGTGTTTTCAGTGACCCAACCTCGCCGCCGCTAACAGATAACCAGTCAGGAAATTAAAAAGGTGTTCTGTGGTGAGAGAGGGGGCGCCCGCGTGTTGGCAGGCAGATAAACCGCTCTAATAAACCCTCAGCGGCTGGAAAAAGCAATAAGGCAGCCAGAGGAACGAGTTTATGGAAGCCGAGCTGTAATTAGACCACGTTTGCTAAACAGGTTTACAGCCAGCGTGTGAAAACGTTAAGGTTTTTGAACAGTCAGGGAAAGCTGACGGTTCCGGTTCTGGTTCTGTCTCCACAGACGTGATGAACGACGCCATCTTTGACGAAGACCACGACGAGATGGTGATCGTCAAGGACATCGACATCTTCTCCATGTGCGAGCATCACCTGGTGCCCATCTTTGGCAGGGTGAGTAAATCCAGTCAGTCCAGACGGTCCGACTGGGAATATGAACCAAGTTATCCGAGGTTGGATCTGTGTGCAGCTAGACTCTGTGCTCAGCTGGATTTGTTCATGTGACCGCTTCGCATCCCGTTGCATGAATTCTAAAATAAACACCCCAAAATGTGAAAAGTCAAACACGAGCTAATGCTGAGGCTGTGAAAGCTAAACGTGGTCTGATAGTTGCTAAACTGGATGAAACTAACAACCACCTTAGTGGCAGAATCCTCAGACCAGCAACAAAAATGAGTTTCTGGAGTCAGACCAGTCTGTTGTGCTGCCTTTCTACTCTGCCGTCTGTCATCTTGGTGCACCTCTCACCTCCTCATCATTTCTTTCATCCTCTACCTCCATCCCTCCATCTTGGTCAGCAGGTGCTTCGTGTTTTCGACAATAGATGCTGCCAGCTGATGCTTCTACGCTTTAAATGGACTCTGATGACAGCAGTAATTCACACACCACCACACCTCCTGTGTGTGTGTGTGCGTGCGTGTGTGTGTGTAGAGCTAGAGGTTAAAACGCAGCCTCGGAGACAAAGGGATGCGAGATCATCAACAGAGTTTCGCCAGGTTTCCCTCGTTTTCCTCCGCTGTAGCCAACGTGAGGCCAAGAACCGCGTGTCGCCCCCTGGTGGCCGATAACATTTATCATTTGCACCCAGGAGGAGACGCGGAAAGGTTAGCTACCCCGCGCTCACTTATCTGCCTGATTCGGAATTAGCCTTCCCTTCCCTGTCCTTTCTTTTTGCAACCGTGGCGCCGTTGCTGGTGTCTGGCCATGTGATAAGTTTCCCAGCGTCTGTCTTTGAAGTCCATATGTCAGGCGTCGGCGGCGCAGAGGGGAGGACGGGAGGAAAGGAAGCAGAAAAAGGATCTTTGCAGCCTTGTGGCCGCTGCCCTTTCTCTCTTCTTGTCAACAAATTGCTTTTGACATTTGAATGGTGTGTGTGTGTGTGTGTGTGTGTGTGCGTGTGTGTGTGTGTGTGTGTGTGTGTGTGTGAGAGGGGGAATTAGAGCCTCCAGACATCCACACAGCAGCGATTCTCCGTCTCTCCCTCCTCCACCTGCTCTGCTCCTCGCTCTCCTCTTCTTTAGGCCGACCCGTCGGTTTCGTCTGATTCCGGCCCAGAAACTGTCGCGATCTCTATGATGTGTTTGTTCTTCTTTTACGGCCTCAGATTGTGCTCATTAAAACCTGTCTCTGGTTCTGCAGGTCCACATCGGGTACCTCCCGAACAAGAGAGTTCTGGGCCTCAGCAAACTGGCCAGGTGAGAGTGTGTGTTTGCTTTGATTAGCCGCATCACCCCAGACCTGTGTGTGAGACACAGGCGGTGTGTGTTTAAGCGGATTATTAAATCGAGTGTGTGCGTAGATTCTGATCCCGCTGACCCCAATACCTGCGAGCTTAGCGCGCTAACACCCGGACTCCTCCTGAAGGAGCGCGCTCGGCTTGGACGGACGCCCGTGAACTTCAACCGTCCTCATAAAGAAACCTTTCAACCTGGCTGTGGAGCTCCTCGGCGGTCTGAAGCGCCCCCGTGAGTCGGCGTTAGAGCCCGCTCCTCTAGACCCGCCCGGCCTCCCTCTCCTGACATTCCCTCGGAGGCCGGCGAGGTGGCGTTGGTCCGAGCGGTTTGGCTCTCGGAGAAGAGCAGCAGGTCAAAGGTCAAGGCCGGGTCGTTTCGCCTTCCAGATCGGGGACTAACGGTCTTTTCTGTGCTGAATCCCGTGCGTGCGCCCTCTGACTGTGACATTTAAAAGAATAAAGGCGGTTCTGCTCTCTTTCCCAGGATCGTTGAAATCTACAGCCGCCGACTTCAAGGTAGACCTGAACCCTCTTATCAGTCCACGTGTTCCGCGTTCTCCATGATTTACCACACGTCCTGTTTGTGTTGCAGTTCAGGAGAGGTTGACCAAACAAATCGCCGTGGCGATCACCGAGGCCCTGCATCCCTGCGGCGTAGGCGTGGTCATCGAGGCGACGTACGTACTCCTGAAAGCGCTCGGCGTCGTGCGTCCTGGCTTCCTGCCTTTTGTTTGACGGGCTCCTCCCCTCCGCAGTCACATGTGCATGGTGATGCGAGGCGTTCAGAAGATGAACAGTAAGACCGTCACCAGCACCATGCTGGGAGTCTTCAGGGAGGACCCCAAAACCCGGGACGAGTTTCTGGCGCTGATCCGGAGCTGAGAAGAAGCAGCCTGACCTCCTGACTGTCCGCCTGCAGCCTGACCTGGTGTGTGTGTGTGTGTGTGTGTGTGTGTCTGTGTGTGTGTGCGTGTGCGTGCTTGTGCGTTCTACACACTGAGTACCCTAATACTCGTCGTTCCAGCAAGGTGGGGACAGTTTTGGCTGGTCCTCCCAGCATCAAAACCCAGTCTGAGCAGGGACGGTAAGGGTCCTCACAAAGATAGAAGTACAAGATGTGCGTTAGTGTGACACAAAGTGTTTATTCTCAGATTACAGACTTTAAAAGGTAATATTCCACTTTAATCACGTCTGTGTAGGTCCTCAGTCATCCAGGTCATTGTTTTTAATGTTAGGACTCTCTGTGCAACTGGATTTGTTAAAGATTTCCTTAAAGACATTTTTTTAAAGAAAACTTTAAGACGTTCATTTGCACACAGAGTTCTAACCTTGGACACTTTAATCGTGTTTTATCTTATATTTTACCTTACCTGAAGTAATTTAGATGGCGCTAGCGTCTAGTTGGCGCGTTAGCTTCCCACCTACCCACAATGCCCCTGGCGCCGCTGACGTTAGTGGAGGATCATGGGTAATGTAGTTCTCTTCAGCGAGCGCTTGACGTCATCGCGGTTCATCAAATTTCTTTCTTTGTTGCTGACAAAATAAATCTTATTCACGCGTTGACTTTAAAACATCCTCATGTAGTAAATGTAGACGTTACAAACCAAACGCTCAGAGGAGCGTTTAGAGCTCAAGTTAGCTAAAACCTCCCATTCACTGCCAGCGTTTAAGCTAACTAGCTTGTTTCCGAACGATGAGTCGATAAAAAACCGATTTGTAATAATCAGAAGGAAAAGACTTAAAGGTGAAAAACGGGGCACGCCTTTTCTATAAAACAAACACAAAAAATTCAGGATGAAGATTTTGTTTTCTTTTAAAGCTTCACCATCGTGGGTGAGAAAAATCCCAGTTTATTAATGTACTTATTCAAGTTAAGTAAATATTCACCTGTAATCAGGTGACGTCGATCAGGTGTGTGCTTTTCTTGATAAAGTTGCGACATTATTATAATTATAATTATGATTATAAGGTGTAATTAGTTGGAAAGAACTTTTATTTGGTACATTTCAGACAAAGATCTTTAGATTTTAAACCAATTCTTAACATTATCAATGCAAAATAAAAGACGAGAGAATCGCTAACTTTAAGTTTTCCTGCATTGATTTATTACCAGAACTTATTCACATTTGCTTTCACAGCAAACAAAGTGGAAAAAGATACAAATGTTATGTGTGTGTAGGTTCTCCATCATCCAGGTATGGCTATTTAAGCTTAGAACTCTGTGTCCAACCAAGCATGCTAAATTCAAATCTTTTTAGTTTTATAGGTTAAATACGTTGGAAAAAATCCATTTATGTGCCAACCCCCTGCTCCAAAATAAATAACTTATGAAGAAACTAAAACCAGCCAACCGACTCTACCGTCGAGCTTTCTTGTTTTAAACGGACTCTCAGTTTTGACTAAACTCTTCACTCTTTCTCCGGTTAAACCTTCTGTCCATCATCAAACTCCAGGATGGGGGGTCCTTACTCTCCTCCGACCACAAACAACACCGTTATCAGACACTTAAGTCCCTGGATGATCCAACTATACAGCTATGGATTGTTGCAGGTGGTGGCTTCAGTCTCAGAGTGTGTGTGAACGTGTGTGTGTGGGAACATGTGTGTGATCGTGTGTGTGTTGATTTTGACTGTGATTAATAAAAATGAAGTTAATTTTTCTTTTAATTTAATGCATTTATTTTCACCATGCCCAGGTTTTTCCAGATTTGTGTGTGTGTGTGTGTGTGTTTTGAGGCCTTGTATAAGGGCAGCCTGTTTTGGCGCCTTTGTCATCATTGCCACTTTATGTATCATGATTATTTCAAATACTTTTTAATCTGACAAATTAAATCTATGTAACAGCTGTATTGCTCTGTCATGTGTGTGTTGGTGTGTGTTTACATGCTACATAGTGAGTGCTATAATATGCATTTCATGAGCGAGGTGAGGACGGCTTGTTTGGTCCTCCATCTTTAAAGGTGTGTTAGAGGGTCCAGTCTGGGGTTTGGGTGGAACATATTATAAGTCCCGACAAAGACAGGAGTGTGAGTGTGTGTTTGAAAGACATGCAAACATGAATTCAGAGGCAGAACTGGAAACGTCCACTGTTGGCGCCAGCTTTCACATCCGCGTCCAAATAGTTTTCATTCATAGATCATTTAAATCACCAAATTATATATTTTACAGGAATCTTAAACGTGATGTCTGCAAAATAAATTAATATAATCGGATTTCACATTTAAATTTAGATCGTTTTTTTGCTCTTGCTTATAATTGAGCGACAACTGAAACCTACTCGCGTCAGCGTCAACGTTGGCGGAACTAAAATGCTTGAGTGGTGTGTTTGCGCACGGAACTGTCTGAATGTGACACCGCGAAGCCGCAATTTTCAAACTTCACTCTTCGCCACAGGATCCCTCAAAGGTGAGATTTAAATTTTCTGGCCGGATAAATGTCCGCTGTCGTCTTTGAGTTTTGTCGCGGCTGATGCAGCGAAGCTGGGAACCGCGTCAGACGTTTACCTGTCGTCTAAGAGCGTTTATGACGCAGGTGGCGGCTGAGCGCTGTCGGTGGAAATATGACATCATTTCTGTGGTCGTGAATGTGCTTGACAGCAGACACAGCTGTCAGCCCGAATAGGTGTGTTTATTTTGAAGTGTGATATTTCTTGAGCTCCATTCTAATATTCTGTTTTTGGTATTTTTTTTTCTTCCGCAACAGAGTTGTTTTAGGCCCCCGTGGCGCCACCCAGTGGTCACGTTGTATATTACAGTAAAAACCTGGACCGTAAAACAAACATATATATATTTATATATATTTATTTTTTTTTTTTCTTATACCTATTTTGTTTTTATATACTTCTCCCAGTAAAAATAAACACATGACTCTGCTTAGGAGCCTGAATAAATAAGTCTTCAACTGCCAACGTCTTCTAGGCGTGTTTTTACTGTCTGCGTAACATTCAGTAAAAAGAAAAAAAGGCAGATAAAGAGTAAAATCGATAGAAGACGAAAAACAGGAACCAATATAATTGCTTCACATCCTCGGGGTGCCTTGATTGGCTCCACATCATCTGGGCGTCTTTCCCGGCTGTGTGACGTCGCTTTACCAGACGGGCAAAAGTGGAATAAAATCAAATTTATATCAAACAGACGTTCAGACAACTAGGAGGAGTTACAACTTCTCTTTTATGTATAAGGGGGCATGCCAAGTCACAGCATTCTGGTACGTCGTGACAAAATAACAGCAAGACACATTGGGGGGGAAAAGATAGACACACTCTCCCACCTTCACTGTGAAGATTTCATTCACACATTTCTATACACAACTTTATATCGGCGTCAAGAAGTACCTACAGAACACAGACTGGGGTCACGAGCAAGAGCCTCGAATCAGATTCAGTCCAGCGACACATCTGTAACTTCAGATTTGGACTTGATTTAAAAAAAAATAGTCAAACTGTGAGATTATTTAAAAAAATAAAATAAAATTTACATTCCAGTGCTATGAAAGTACTTTACATCAAGTCAAAATGTGGCATCATGTTGTGATTTTCACCCTCTGATGAGCTTTTAGGAGTCAGAGGTGATTAAATCCACGTTGCTGACGGAACAATCTGCAGATTAGCCAGATTAGATGAATCTGAACGAGCATCTGCAGTGCGAGTCAACACAACCTCTGCAGCTTGTGTGTGTGTGTGTGTGTGTGTGTGTTTGTTTTTGTACATGTTGGGGTGAGTGTCTCGCGTACAAAAAAGGCACTGCCATTTGTTATTCTAAATACGACTTTTCCAGCCTCGTGCATGCAGGTCTAAAATATAAATTACACTTTCCCCCAGTTCTCTTCTTTTTGCTGCACCTTTTTTTCCGTTTTTGTCTTTTTTTATTTCCATTTTATGCCCTTTTTTTAATTAAACATACAATATGTGTCTTGTTAAATAGATATACGTAAGCCTGCAGTCAATACAGGACACCGGCTCTTTGATAAAATAGAACTAAATGTTTTCGAGGAGCACAGTCAGGCGGTAACGACAGAAGCGGCTGAACTTACAAAAAATAAAAAACTTGGCTTCTCACAGCCACAAAGACCGACTTGACCGTAGAATCTACGACAAAAAAAGGATACAAAAATGAGTACATGTCTCGTTCTTAGTACATTAAGAGTTTTTGGAATACCTGTTAATACTGCAGCGTGCACGGCCGAAGAAGCGCTCAGAAGGTAAAGTTTTGGTATAAAGAGGCGGCGGCGGCGGCTGGGACCTGCAGCTGTGGGACAAACACGCCGCCGCCGCCGATAAAAGTCACAAACTTCATCTAACACCTCCACGAGATCCCACTGAAAAACGCAGGGCCCTCTGAGGGCGTCGCCACGGCAACAGACCCCAACGCCGGCTCGAACCCTCCCGTCAGGCCCAATCTCAGGGGAAGACTAAAGCCGGCGCACGGAGCCTCCGAGGCTCCCGGAGGTGCTGGAAGTCTCCCAGAGGGGCGAGCTCGCCATTCCGATGGGATCAGCTGACATTAGAACCAAAAAGGTGAATTCAGTCAGAGCAACTTCCTGATGTCGTCTGCCCACCGCAAAAACACCACCAGCGCCGACACACACAGATCCCAGGTGGAAAAGAGCCACAGAAATAAAGACAGGGTCCAAACTGGCCAGATCCCAGACAGATGTATGGTCACCAGCCATCACGCGCACACGTGCTTTAAATAACAACGAGCAGGCGGAAGGACCGCCTCCGCAGGACTCTGACGGACAGATGGAGAATAAATAAAAGTGGGGCTGAGGGCTGATCCATGTGGCCGCGGTGCTGACAGGAGCCGGCCAAGGCCGAGGGCGCCGCCGCTTTGTTAAAAACGACAAAACGCGCCGAAGAAAGGTGGAAAACGGGGACTTTCTCACACCGGGAGCGTCGGGCCCCGGGCCCCCGGCCCAGATGTTCAGGGGATGAAAGGATGCATAGGTGTGAATTTGGGGCGGAGCCTCCACCGTCTCACACCATCAACGACTGCAGAAGAAACTAAGAAGGAAACCAAAGAAAGCCAGCCGTCCGCTGGTCGGGGCGGGTCGGGGCCAGCGGTCGCTCCCAAACCGGCGGATTTAAGAACCAGCCGCGTTCCAGAGGCGCCGTGAGCGCGAGGCTAACTGAGACAGACCCGCCGGGGGAGTCGGGGCGAGACGGAGGCTGCGGTGGCGGCCGGCAGGTGGAGCCAAACCCCACCGGGACGATCTCTGGGAAGGACCCGTCATGGATCGGCTGCTTCCTCCTCCTCCTCCTCCTCACCCCCCCCAAACGGCTAAACTTGCTCTTCTGAAGCTACAAATTCCAAAGGGTTCAACTCCCACCGTGGACATAAAAAAATACTCTCTCCTGTTACAGTACAGGTTCACAGCTGATGCGTCGTCACTCACGCTGGTTCAACATGCGTCTTCCTCCTCGGTCAGCTGACCAGAGGTCCCGCCTCTGGCGCTGGCCTCCCGACCTCCGTCTGTCTCCCTCCAGAATCACTCCAGCTCCATCTTCTCCCACTTTCTGCATCTTTCTCCCGTCACCTTCCTCCTCCTCCTCCTCCTCTTCGGCGTTTGAACCAACCCGTCCACAAACTAAAAGGTAAGCCTGCTGGTTGTAAACTAGCGTGATGGCTACTCGGGGGCGTGGCTTTCCGCTGGCGTTTCTGTACCCTCTGAAAGTAGCATCAACATGTAAACAATAAATACATCAAAAACTCGATTTCCGCCTGGTTCCTCCCAGAAAAGCGCCGGAGATCCCCCCGACCGGCTCCTGCTCCTCCCAGCTCTGAGGTACTGGTGTGGGTCTGTGGTCCAGGTGCTGGAGAGGGACGGGGCCTCAGTCTCCGGGGCCCCTGACCCCTGGTGCCGCGCTGTCTCCGGCCCGTTGGATGCCTCCCTCTGTCCTCGCCCAGCGCCGGTGGGGTAGCTTCTGTTGGCCTCTGAGCGGCTCCTCGTGTCTTTCTCGGACCCTCCGGTCCTTTGGTTGAGCTCTACGTTGGCTCAGGGAGGGGGGGCAGGAGGGCCCATGGCCCCGGGGTGGCGGTTGGTGGGTGCGGCCCCTAACCTGCCGTCCCCCAGCGGCTCTCCTTTCATATTGTTGATGTGCGGTCGGCACCGTCTGAAGACGACAACAGAGCAGAGAGGGTTAGCTAGCCTAGCGGCAGCCTGCGGTAGCGCCCCGCCCTTCCTCGTCTTCCTCCTAGCGCCCGCTGGGACAGGCACCCACCTACCCGTGACCTCCTGACCTCTATTTGAGCTAGGCCAGAGGTGGGCAACCTGAGGCCCGGGGGCCACACGCGGCCCGATGAGCTAATAAATCCGGTCCTTAAAGCTCTCCCAACAATTCCAAACAAAGAGAGTTGGTCAGAAGGTTCAGACCCCCTCCCACCCTTCAGCTAGCATGCTAACACGTGTGGATCAACGTGGCGGTAGAACAGTGAGGGTCCGGGGCCCACGCAGTCGGCAGAACAACACATCTGTCCAAATACTGATGGAGGAAAACAGGCCGCAGCTGCTGCCGCCGCCTGGAAACTGTTCTGAGCCGGCGGAAGACTCGTCAGGACAACGTGTTTCTTTAGCATTTAAACGCCCGCGACCTTTAATAGGTCAACCCGCCTGAGGTCAGCACCCTCCGCGGGGGTGGGGGTGGGGCAGAGCTTGTGATGCGCCGCCTGATCAGCTGTTCCGGGGCTGATCGTCAGCTGATAAGCTGGTTGCTTCCGCTCCGGCGGGTCGGAGGGACGCCCCACCTGGGCGTGGGCGGGGCTTACCTCCCAAGGCGTGCTCCGTCATGCTCAGACACAGCGACTCCAGCCGGTTGTTGATGTCCGGCTCCGTCGGCGGCAGCGGAAGATCTGCGGATCAGCAAACGGCGTCGCGTTAGCCGGGTTCCCACCTTCCGGGTTGCCTTTGAATGACGTCGGTTGCCATGGGAGATGAAAAGGCCGGTTTCCGATCACCTACCGGCCTGCTGGAACATGACCAGGGTCTGGGGCGTGGTGTGGACGGGCAGCGAGCGCGTCCTCTGCACCGAGCTGTGGGTCCGGCTGGGGATGCTGTTGCTGCCTCCGGGGTTGGCGAACCACAGCCCCTGCTGGGAGACAGCGCAGGGTCAGCCGGGTCCAGGAGGGTGGAGCTGGGGCCTCAGATCGGACCCCCGGAGCCCCTCCCGGCCTCCCCGCTTGGGGCAGAAGGAACACAAAGCAGAAACGGCCAGGAAATGCCGGAGCACTGGTCTCACCGACTCGCTCACCAGCACAAACCCTGGGTCTCTCGCCCTCCTCACCCCTCCCGATGGGTGACTCACAAGTTTCCCTCTCTCCCTCCTTCCGAGTCGTCCACACACTCCGGCTCCACACAGGGAACCGGAGGGCTGAGTGTGAGGAGTGGGACCTGACGGTTTCCTCCTATTGTGTGTGTGTGTGTGTGTGTAAACGGGCCCTGACCCCCCCGGTGTTCCAGGCTGACGCGGGGCCTCTGGTATGTGGGGTGACCCGCCTGCCAGTTCCATCCTCCTCACGGCTGCTCCTCTTCCTCACGCCGCCTTTTTAAAGTGTTTTTTTTAGCGGGAATTCTGCTGCCCAGGCCGTTTGGAACATCCTGGAATGTGTGAGTGGACGTTAAAAAATGTTCCTGTGGAGTGGGGAACGCCCACGGCCAGTCAGCATTCCTGGGAACACGGCGTCATCCCGCTCGCCCCGCTGACGTCCCGGTTTTGACTCATTCCAGAGACCCGAAGCCCTCGGATATGAATGGAAATCGGCTCCGGAGCAGATTCCCTGAGCGGGAATCCAGAGATGGGACGACTGTAGTCTGTAGCTTGTTTATGCTAGCTACTCCTCAGACTAAATAAAGACAAACGCCACCGTGGTGGGCTCTGTGTGTGTGTGTGTGTGTGTGTGTGTGTGTGTGTGTGTGTTGTGGTTTGGAATCCCAGCTTTTTCCCTCTGTCCTCGTAGCGCTCAATGCTAGCAGACCAGGTTTGCTTTAGCGGCGTAGGAGCGTTCCCGCTGGCATGCTAACGGTGGCTTTCCCGCCTCCCCCCCCTCTCACCTGCCTCCCCTGCTTCAGGCCGGTGGGGGTGCTGCTGGAGCTGCGGGGCGTGGGCCCCAGGAGCCCCCCGCTGCCCAGCGGGCCCAGCCTGGCCCCCGGCAAGCTTCTGGAGGGCATCTGGAACTGGCGCAGGCTCCTCCTGGCCGACACGCTGCTGCCGACGCAGCCCGTGGTGGGGAGGGAGTTGGACTGGCCGAAACGACTGCAGGCAGGCGCACAAGTCAACCACTTCAGCTTTGCTAAGAGGAGCGTTCGGCCTTTGTTTACCTCCTCTGCGTTCGGTACCCGGCTATGTCCAGGAGGGCTTTCCTGGGAATGGACCGGAACAGCCTCTGGACCTGTTGTTTCCATGACAACAGCCTCTTCTTCTGCGTCTCGGTGAAGGACTGCCGAGGGAGAGAAGGAGGACGGGGTCAGTGGGCGCGGAGGAGGCCGTCGGCGGCGCGGACGCCCACTGACCTCGTGGTTGAGGCACTTGTCGATCAGCTGCAGGTAGCAGCTGATGCTGTCCTCGTCCGACCGCGACACCAGCAGCTGGGTGCAGACTGGCCGAAGCCGCCCAGAGAAACATCAGACACGCCAACAGAACCCGCCGCCCGGGGCCGCCCGGCTGCTTCCGCTCACCTTTGCCCATCACCCGAGTGAACTGGCTGCTGAGGTCGCCCTCGGCGATGACGCTGGTGCCCGGCTCGGCCTCGCCGCCGCCGCTCAGGTGGGAGCCGGGCGCGGCGCTCTTGCCTTCGCGCTGCGGGGCGGCTTCCTCGCTGCCGCTGAAGGCTTTGATGGGCGTCATTATCATCTGATGCAGCTCCTGCAGCGGGACGCGCAGGTTACCGCCCTCCAGCACATCCTGGTGGAAGCAGGGGTCAAAGGTCACAGCTCGAACAACAACCGATAAAACATCGGCCAATCGTCCCATCTTTCACCGCTGCTCGGCGGGCCGGATTAAAAGGCTCAACGGGCCACATGTGGCCCCCAGGCCTCAGTTTGCCCTGCGCGTGAACGCACGCATTTTCAAAGGTTCCGTACTTCCGAATTTAGCTGGTCCCTCCCGCGGCGCGCCCTTGGGCGCCATTGTCTCTGGGAGAGCGCGGTGGGGGGAAGGAAAGCGGAGGAGGCGGTCGAGTTTAAATTCAGAAGCCGAAAAAAGTCTCCCGCTTGGATTAGGTGTCCCAGAAGACGTAATGTGAAACGCGTGGCGCCGAGGCGAAGGTCGGCCGTGGTCCACTGACCTTCTCCAGGCTGCGCAGCAGGTTCTGCCTCTCTTTTAGCTTCTGAATGCTGATAACAATCTTGTGTCTTGCGCCTTTCGTCACCTTCTGTTGGGGAAAAAAAGGACACAAATTCCCAATCTGACAGCGTCGGGAGCCTCTTTGTCCGTCCGATTCAGGTCAGACGGAGACGCGGCAGCACCTGGAGGAAGTCTACAGCTTCCCGCCGTTAAATTTAGCCGCATCCTCTGTTTCAGGACGGACTCTGCGTCTTCGGGCAACAACGCTATTGTCCCGCACCTTCAGTTCCTCATGTTGCCGAAGAAGTTTGTAACACACGAGTGCCAGAATATGCGTTTTGCTAACAAAGTGAGGACATTTTGGCCAAAGAGACGTTTAATGTCCAGGTCGGAATGGCCTTTAGGTGAAGGGTGGGGTCCCTTCAAGTCTATGCAAAGCCTCACAAAGACAGAAATGTGTGTGTGTGTGTGTGTGTAGGCAGACCTGGGCTTCCAGCTGCTCCTCAGTCAGGGACATCATCTCATCGTAGGTCATGGTGGAGAAAAGAGAAGCGTACTTGTGGAGGCGGAGACTCTTCAGCCACGTGGGAACGTCTGCAAAACAGTGGAGGTGTGTGTCGGTTAACGCCTTCGGTCTGATGCCGGTGAGGATGAGGATGAGGGTCTTTGGTGTCCTTAGAGGGGCTGTGAGACCCACGGTGCTCACCCCTCATGCCGCTGCCCTCCTCCAGGAAGGAGCTGCGATGCAGGCTGGGGCATCCTCCTCCTCCTAGGCCGGCCTCCTCCAGGTGCTCGCTGCCGCCGCTGCCCGAGGAGGCGATGCTGCTCTGGGGGGAGAGGGGCGCGTGGTCCAGGGCCGGAGCCCTGGCGCTGCGAAGGTCCTCCTGGGACAGCCAAACGTGACCCAGCGGCTGGCTGCTGGGGCCGCTCATGGGCGGGGTGAGGGAGACGGAGCGCTTCAGCGGGCTGTGCTGCTGGCCGCCGGCGGTGAGGACTGCGGGACAAAGACGGGATCAGGAGGTTGAAAGTGGAAATTGGCCGGACGGGCCCAGATCCCGGGCCCCTGCCGAGGACGGCAGCCTGATAAAAGCCGCCCCAGAACGGCAGGTTTGCCCTCGAAGGGGATGGGTGGAACGGAAAGCTGGAGCGCCAACGAGCTTTTTGTGTCGCCGCTCTGCCGGCCTGAGCTCGGCCACCAACACCCGTCCTCTAGGCGGTCCTCTTACTGTTGGCGCTATGTATAGGACTCACGGGCCCCGTTTAAAATAGGGGCCCGGCTATAGTTACAGGTCCAGTCTCTAAATATTAGCTATTTTCCCTAAATACAGTCAACCAGGAAGGCTGCCTTACACGGTCAGGGACGGCTGGACGGACGGTGTGGGCCGGAGGGTCAACAGGAGGTGGGATCGGTTCTCAGGTTGGCCAGAATCTGGAAACCTGGATTAGGGCCGCGGAGTTTATTTTATGATCTAAACCAGAGGTGGGTCAAACTGAGGCACGGGGGCCACGTGTGGCCCGGTGAGCTGTTTAATCCGGCCCAAAGAGCCTTCACGATCATTTCCAACACGTCCCCTCAAGAAGGTGGGGCCAAACATCATTTGGAGCTTCATCATCCATCTTTAGTTGGACCCATTTACAGGCTCTTCTCAACTGTTTCCCAGTCAACAGCCCGTCAAGACCGCATATCAACATTTCCCGCCTGTTCTTACTTGATTATTCTGTTTTTTTTAAATTTTTAATGATTTTTGACGACCAGGTGCGACTCTGCTTACTTGTGCCGGCGCCTCCACCGGTTCCAACGGTGTTGATGGTTGCTGGCACAGAGGATGACGGGTAGAGGAGGAGGTGGCCGTTCTCGCAGGCCTGCTGCTGCCAGCCCACGCCCAAGCCCGAATCCCTGGAGCTCTGCCACCCGTTCAGGCGGTCGTCCGAGCCGTAGCGCTGGTGGTGATGCAGGGAGTAGGCGTGGCAGGAGGAGGTGCCGGTGGAGGACGAGGAGGACCCGGGAGAGCTGAGGGTGGATGGAGGAGTGGACTGGTGGTGGTGGTGGTGGTGGTGGTGGTGGTGGGGCCCAGCAGGGGGAGGCCGCTCCAGAGAGTCGCCCCTGGCCGCCGCCCGCTCCTCCAGGTGGTTGAGCCAGAGCGCCAGGGCGGAGCGGTCCTCCAGGGAGGTGGCGGGGTGGATGAGCGCGTAGGAGAGCAGCTGGCGGGACTCCTCCAGGTGGCGGCCGTGCTCGATGGTGTGGGCCAGGATGCGTGGCAGCAGGCGCATGTACTCGCTCTTGGCCTCAACGTTTCCGGGTTTGAGCAGCGGCAGGTGGGTGAGTACGAGGGAGATGACGCGCTCCTTGGACTCGCCTTGCCACTGACTGATCACCCCTGAAGGTGCAGAAGAACAGCCCAATTAGCCAAAGACAATCGGATTAACCACAAGCATTAGCACCTTAGCATCCGGCTAATCAGGCAGCGCTCACACTGATTGATTAGTGAACAAATGTACCGATGAAAATAGGACCGCGGGAGGACGTTTAGGGACACGGACACAACCCTGACCACCGGCACTTCAAAAAGAGGCTGGAGAGAGGAGGAGATGGAGGGAGCGAGCTGGCTAGCTTCTCCAGACGGCTACGTCATCCGTCCGCGGTTATTACACAATGGGAAGGAGTTTTGCAACCTGTTTGGGAATGAGACGAGCAGTGGGCAGATGAAGGCTAGTTAGCGCGTGACGGGTCAGAGGTCAGAGGTCAGAAGCGTTACTCATTCACTCGCTCCTAGCGGAGATCGCGCAACTGTAAACACACTCGTACAAATGAGTCTGTGGTTACAGTCCTGGCACGCTGCAGTTGTAGTTTTCGTCTTTTCCTGCGTGCAAACATGGAGGGGTCGCGGCAGTTGCAGCCAGCCTAGGTCAAAGGTCAAATGCCTGGTAACACCCAGGGCTGAGGGACGAGAAAGGGATGAGGAAGGCAGCGGTTCGCTCGGAGGCTGACGCGGCGTTCCCGCCGGTGCCGACCTGCGCCGCCGCTGCCCGCTGACCCCGGGACAAAAGGCCCCCTGTCGTCCGTCCAGAAGTCCTCCTCCCTCTGCCCTCCATCGCTTTTCCCACCAGAAATGGAACGAATGACAGCGAGGAAGAGGAGTTGGTGACTCAGGGTAATATCAGTGCGCTCCTAAAAAGCTCCCTTGTGGCTCAGGAAGTTCCGACGGTGAATATTCCAAAATTACCTCAATAATTACCATCATGGCCTCGGGCTCTTAGGGGCTTTGTTGGTGTGTTTGTGAAGGTCTGACAACACACAACAGCCTGAATGCCGAGCTTCCTCCTCCTGTTTGGAACGGAGGGCTGGTTTTTTTCCACCTTTCCCGATCTTAAAACCAACAACTGCTGCTGGAAGAAGCCGGTTGTTTTCAGGCCAAACAAACACATTTTCTTCCTGCCTCGTCTGTTTTGATGCTTTCGTTTGGCTCCGGCTTTTCCCGCATCTGCCAAAAATCACTGACCGGCTTGTAGAGGAAGAAAAAAAGCTGAATGGAACAAACGCAGTTGCTTTTTTTGTTTTTTTGTTTTCAAGATGCTGACACACGAAAGTGAAGGCACAAGCGTTGTTAGCTACAGGCTGGGAAACGGTTGAATGAACCACGAGATCTCCGTTCCCACCGACTGTGACCGTAGCCTCTTTGAAGCTGCCGTTTTATTCCGTGAAATCCAGCCGGATTAGCCCAACGCTGCGGCTAAAGCGTGTGAATCTCATCCCGTATCGGCAGGATCGCGCCGGATGTTCCCGGGGTGGAAGGTCGCCACCGTCCCTCCGCATCCCGCCCTGATCACAAGACGCCAGCGATGGAGGCGGGAACAATGTGGTTGTTGTGGCTCATTAGTTGCACACTGCTCACGCGTAACCATTCACACACTTTTCACACACACACACACACACACACACACACACACACAGCCGCAGTTAGAGGCCACCTTCAGTCCACACTGGAAAGATCTGAACAACACCTTCAAAATTCCATATCAACTGGTGTGAAGCCGCGCAGCTGTGTGTGTGTGTGTGTGTGTGTGTGTGTGTTTTCCGAGACCCCCGTCCTGTAAATCTCCCGCTAACGCTGTGTGTTCTGCGCCGCGTGATCGCTTCATCCAGGAGGATCTGACCCAAAGGTGTCAGAAAAGAGTAAAAAGAGTAAACTGGACCCATCTGCTGTCGGAGAAACGTGGAGATTCGGAGGTTTCAAGGGAAAGAAAGCTTCTGAGAATGGATTCAACACAGAGCGAGCGTGTGCGGGGAGGGAGAACGGGCGCGCCGCGGCGTGCACGAGAAAGGAGAGCCGGGTTACGACAGAGTGTAGTAAGAAGGGTGGAGTGAGGAGAGGACGGGGTTTGAAAGGAAAAGTTCCCGCTTCTGCCTTCCTGGGTGGATTCTCCAGCTCAGCGGTGGGGAATGTGCTGGCATACCACAGCACACACACACACACACACACACACACACACCTCGGCTACAAAAGCAAATGTCCTTTTAAGATGATGTAGTGAACCAGATCATCACAAACGCCGGAATGTGGCTTCACCTCCAATTTACAGAGAAGGCGGCGAAGAGCTGCCTCTTTCTGCCTGGTGAACAGCTCAGAAGAAGAGTGCAAATAATCAAAATAGCAGCTGGAGAAGGACAGACGGGTGGAGTAAGAGGGGTTTTCTTCAGCAGGCAGAGCGGCGCAGCGAAGGAGGTGTGGGGCAGAAAATATATGATCGAATGTGAAATCCTCCTCGGCCCCACCCGGAGAGAGAAGCAGAGGGGGAGAGACGGGAAGAAAGCCCGTGTCCTGACAAGACGAGCAGGCAGGCTCCCACAGGCTCCCACAGCAGCGCTGGGGCCCCGCGAGTGCAGGAGGACGGGAGGAAGAGGAGGGAGAGGAGGGAGAGGAGGGAGAGGAAGAGGTGGGGAGCGGGGAGACTGGAAAGTTCTCCGGTGTCGACAGGTCTCAGAAGGAGGGAGGAGTGAACCCGGCCGGACGGGTGAGACACGTAAACAGGAGAGCAGAAGGAAAACACCAGAGGGGTGGATGAGGGGAAGGGAGGAGTCAGATGAAGGTCAGCCCTGTCTCTCCAGAGGCAGAAACCCAGAGCCAGAACCCCCAGGTGAGCACAGTGGCGAGGAAAAGCTCCGTTACCAGGAAGAAACCTGGAGCGGGACCAGGCTTACGAGGCGGAGAACGGAGGGTTGGTCAGGTAGAGCGATGAAGAAGGAGGAAGACTAAAATTACAGATGACATCAAGAAACATCTGTGGTCTGGTTCACACTCTGAGTGTGTGTGTGTGTGTTACGATGAGCCCAAGACCAACGCAGGTGTGTGTCTTCCACAGGTAAACAGCGTCACAGCTCTTCATCCTCCAGGCACGTGAGTCACATGACCTGGAGACGAGTTCCGGGCCCCAGACGGATGCGTGGAATGGCGGGTGAGCCGGCGCTGTTTCAGAGGGATGGTTGTGGTGAGTTTGGGTCCATGGTCCCACTTTCTCCCTGCAAACCTGCTCCGGCGTCCTTTCCTTTCCTGGGGGAGGTTTTTCATGAATGGGGAAGAAATCTGCGCCATCCCTCGCTCCACCCCCGTCCCCTCCGCTCCCCCTCCTGGTGGTTGGATGTGTGGAGGACACCCGGGAGGGGCGGGGACGAGGAGCGGGGGCTACCTGTGGGAGCGTGCAGAGTGCTCCTGCGTGAATGTGGTGGTCGGAGCTATGCTGGGAATGCGAGGCTCCGCTCTGCCAGGAGAAGCCCACAACTCTATTTAAGGAAATGGCAGCCAGGGGCCCGTCGGCCAACCCGCTTCCCTGGCTGCCCCCCTTCCTTCCTTGTGAAGAATGAGGATTATTTTCCTTTGTGGAAGGAAAGAAAAAGATGCACGTAAGCACCGCCGCTCACGGCGGGTCTGGGCGGCTGGGCGGTCCACACACTCGCCCGTCCCTGCGCGTCATTTGTGTGTGTGTGTCGTTGCAGCTTGTGATGCTCGCCGTCCTCAGGCGGAATGTGGGCTTGCTAACGCCAGGCGGGCCGGTTTAGCCGCTCGCAGCCCGAGGGCTAATACTTTAGCATCCGGCTGGGCCACCATGTGAGTAGACGGAGGACAGAAACACACAAAGAGCCATTCAGGAAAACACACACCCTGAGGGGTCACACAACCACCCAGCCAGAGAGCCACGAGGGCAACCTTTGGCATCAGTTTTCATGTTCTCGCCACCATCGATTATATATTTCATCCACAAAGGTGAATAAAACAACTACGAATCCGCACCAGCAGCAGCAGGCAGCGTCACCGTGGCAACCACATGTTGTTTACCTCCAGTCTTGATCGGATCGGCAGCGACGTACGCTAGGATAACACCAACATGCAGGAAGGGGAGGTTCTGCCTCTGGCACTAGAGCTGCATTTTGGTTTTTACCCTAACGATAAAGGAACGCAACAAACCTGCACCGACCACAGCAACACGCCCAACTATTATGGGATGTTCAACAAGTCAGCAAACTGCCCCCAATCGCGGAGGCCTGAATGTGAGGAGCTGCTGCAGGTCAGCGTCAGAACGAACCTGTGGATTAAACTTGACTACGCTTTCCTCACGGCCAAGCCTGGAAAAGCAGACGCTTCTTCAGCGCGCAAATATAAACATCTGTCACGTAAACACAGATAACTCCGGCCTCTCGAACGCTCCCATCGCGGCGGCAGACCGAAGCAATCGATCCGGGAGTGGACAGACCTTGCTGCCGGGGTCCATTCAGACGCACGGAGGGCTCAAAGGCGACTGTTGTATGAGCCTTCGTGGCAACCGTTGCCATGGCCGCTCCTTCACAGCCCGCGGCGGACAACAGTGCGCCTGACATATCTGGAGTAAATGGAGGGCGGCTGGCGGCGCCTTGTTGCGCCGCCGCTGTCACCGTCCATTCATGCGAGGACAGAGAGGACAGTCAGAACCGCGGCGGAGCTGCCAAACTAAAAATGTCCCCGGCCATTTTTGGAACAGCTCCTCTTTAGAACCAGTTGGTTCCGACGCTGTTTTTGGGGTGGGTTTTTTTTCCGGGCAAATAAATTGCGGAAGGTCTGAAGCCGACGGGTCTTTACACAAGTGGGGGAAATGTATAACACAGCGGGGTGGGGGGGTAGGGTGTCCACTAGGGTGGGGGCCGTGTGGGAGAAACATTACACCCCTGTATGTCTGGACAGGACGGGCCGGGGCTGAGTGCTGCTCTGTGAGACAGACTGGTATCCTTCACCTGTTCTCACCCTCACACACACACACACACACACACACACACACGCATGCGAAAACTGGGTGAAACGTTGCTACCGCGTTGGTGACCCACAGCTAAAACCGGGCGTGGCAGCGCCAGAGTTAGCGTTGAGGTTAGCAGCAGAAGTAAGCGCTGACATGTGACTGATCACAAAAGTGTGGCAGTAACAGGCGTTTCCTGTTCCTGTCTCACCCGTTTCCAGGTGATTGACGAGCACATCGGCTCCCAGAACGACACAGGTGTGACTGAGCTGCTACACAATCACGAGCTAATGTTTGCAAGGTCCTGCTGCCTGGTTGCACAATTCCCTGAGGTCAGGTCACTATTCCGACGCCTCTGAAGCTACCAGCATCTTTGGCCGGTTGCTCCTCAACTTCTTGGTTTTTAGGCAGCCGGACGAGGAGGAAAAAGAGCAGCAGAGACAGAGGGAAGAGGATGGGCTGGGGGCCGTTCTGGCAGGTTGTCTGTTCCCATTCCTGAGGTTAGGGAAGAGTTCACAGAACACGGCGTCAACTTCCAGAAATAAACTGTTTGCTCATGCGTGGGTGTGATGAAATAGCTCCGACGGACACAGGAATTCTCTCTCTCTTTGGCAGAACGGTGAATGGGAGACTGGCGTTAGTGTGTGTGGGACAGGAGCGAGGACTCCGATTATTCCCATCGTTTAAGTCGGTCTGAAACCGGTCAGACGGCAAACCTGCGCCGTCTCGTTTGGAAGGGAGCCATTCGGGGAAAGTCTGAGCGAGTGGGGAAAAGTAGTGGATACGTTTTGACTGTAAATAGCGAAAGTATTCACAAGTCTTCATCTTTTCCCTTCAACGCCCCACCCGTCCCGCCTCCTCCTCCTCCTCCTCCTCTCCGACACTGTGGTGTACTCAGGAGACCTCTGCTGAAAATCGCTTCGCCTTTTTCCAGCGCTTCTGCCCCCCCACCCCACGCTGGAAAAGCCCCCGTTCCTGACTCAAGGGTGCTCAGACGCGCCCGCATTCCGAGACAGTATCCCCAACGTCGGAAGCGTTTACTGCCTCGGCCGGGAATGTCGGATTCCGGCCCAGGTTTTCATCAGTCCTAATTTAGGCAGAAAGTGCAACAGGAATTCACTGAGTAATACCTGGAATTATTTTTTCCCTCCATGTCAGAAGCCCTCCTCATCCTCCTTCCTGCAATCTTAGATGCAAAACTGGTGCCAGCAGATCCCATGAAAAGTCATTATTTAGCCGGGAGTCTCGTCTTGACCTAGATTCAAGCACCTTTTCAAATTCACATCCTGCCTTCACGTCATCTGCGCGCGCTACCTGACCTTCCCGAGCATTTCCAGGTGGAAACGGAGGTGATGCTGGCGAAAACTGGAAAAATTAGGTACGCTGAGAAAGGTGCTCGAGTCCGTTCCGGACATGCTGGAGATCCAGATCATGTTTTCACATTACCAGGCTCCGACTCCGATGGTAGGAACGGATGCTAAAAAAAACATGCCAGCGTCGTCACTGATGAGTCAAATTAACCCAGGTTACCCAGAATAATGAAAACGTGACCTTTCTTCAAGTCTTCCGGGCCCTGGACGAGACAGCACCGCGATCAGAACGCTTCAGGTGATGCTGCTAACCCTGCCTCTTTCAGCAGGCCAGGAAAACAAAGTTAGCTAACACCAGAGCCACTGTCCTGCCCCAGCCCCACCCCTCACACCAGCCCCGCCTGCGCGCCTGCACGTTGACAGGACAGGAGGCCGCAGCAGAAAAGCAGGATTCGCACGGAAACGCCGGGAAGCGCAACAGGCCCGAGTCTGAAAGAGCAGGAGGAGGACGGCTCCGCTGGGCCTAAAAATAATCCTGAAAACGGAGGGTAAAAATAACCCCCCACGTGATGCGCCTGTCTCCGAGCCGTCCCGCTGACTTTGATCGCATCTCCAGTCGCAAATAAAGTCGCATCACCGGCTGGCTGGCAAAACAAGGCCGCCTCTCAGAGAAGTAGGTCACTGAGGATTCCATTCATTTGTACAGCGCTTTCCAAATACTTGCGCTTTTCCACTCGGGCCCAGACTTCCAGCTGCATTAACCCCTTCAGAGCCGCCAGCGCCGGTTCTGCGCTCAGGAATCAGCCAGAATCGCCTCTTCAGAGCACCAGCAACAAACACACACCTTGTTTTTGGGGGGGTTTCCGGATATTCTCAGGATAGCTGAAAACTGGCACGTGCTCCTCGGTCGCCACCGGACCTGTAGCCAAAGCCGACTCTGAGTATCCGCCTGGTGCTAGCGCGCTCCCTCCAACGAGCTACCGCAACATACCAGAGAGATGGCGTAAGCCCACCACTTTCCCCATCTTCTCTTTACGTTTTAGGTCCGCAGGCGGCTGGTTTGATGGAAGTTCCTCCGCCGGCAACCGGGAGGTGACCCCACGGCGGGAGAAGGTGGAGCGTGGTGGTCCACGGCCGCTTTTCAGGTCAGTTCCACCCGAATTATCGCCAAGGTCCATCTTTGACGCCTACACCCACCTGTCGTCCATCATGACGACCGTCGCCTTGTTGCAATCGACACAGTCAAGACAGCGCTAGCGTCACGTGGCCGCGCTTTCCGTTTCTGCCTCCGCTTCTGTTTTTGTGAACACAGAATAAGACCGGGGCGTCGCAACCGCTCCACCGCGTCATTTCAGAACGCATAGCGGCGGCCTGCCGTTAAAAATAGGCGTGACTGGGCTCAGCGGCGGCGCCTGCTGGGGTCAGTTTGTAAACAACGGAGGGACGATGTCGTCCTCAAAGAAAGACGGGAACTCCGTGCACGCTAGGTTCACCACCGACGCGGTGGCTGGATGCAGATGTTACCATGGATATGGCCGCAGCAGTCGGGCTTCTATTTTTCATCAGCCCAGCAGGTTGCCGGGGTTTTGGTTTCCATGGCCACGCTGCAGTCTGATGCAACAGCCCCCAGAAGGGGCCTTTGGGTGCCAGATGACGGCCTGGCGTCTCCAGCCAGCTGAGCTGACGCTACACACGACCCTCTCCTCCATCTAAACATGACTCAGCCCAGCCTGGCTTTAAGGATGACTCAGCTCTTTATCCCTGCTGATGAGTCAGCAAAAGCTCCTCTCAGCAGGGACGGAGGACGAAATACCCCCGATTTTTTGCGCAAACGCCGCCGCCAAAAGGAAACCTCCGGCGTGTCGCTGCTGCACGTGCGCGCGGCCGCCGGTCTGGCGCTCCTACCTGGGTTGTTGGCCTCTCCCTCCAGCGCCTGCAGCTCGGTGCACTCGGCCAGGGAGTGCTCCAGGCACAGCTGCAGGAAGCGGGCCTGCGTCCGGCTCACCCGCTTCAGCAGAGACAGCAGAGCCACCGTCTGCTCGCACTCGTTCCATCCCTTGAACCAGCTGGCCAACACGCCCACCTGATCACGAAACATCATGGTCCGCGTGGCCGGGCCAACGCTACTGGGTCTGAAGATGGCAGCAGTCTTCCCTCCCGGTTTGGGACGTTAGGGCGGAGCGCGGGGGCAGGTCAGGCGGCGGGGCGATGGCCGTCTGATGTCATTCTCAGCTCCGGCGACTGCTTGCAGAGCAGGAACTGGTCTCCGTCAGGCCTCCTGACGTACTCCTGCTGGAAGCTCTCTCTGCTCCCTGGGGGGTCTCCTTCAGGAGGGCCTGGGCGGGGCGGGCTGATATTTGACGAGTCAGCTTTCTGTCTGCACACTCTGGCTCAGCTCCGGCCTCACTTGCATTTTCTCCTCAGGGATTCCCTCTGGAGCCTGCAGGAGGACGTCGTAGGTTAGGAGCCAAAACCAAGCAGGAACACCGGTTCATCCTCCATGACCGTTCCCCAGCCCAGGAGAGCCTTCCTGTCGCTTCAGCTCTGCAGACTTTGGCCGGGCCAAAGCCCAGCCTGGAGCCACTCATACATGCATTTATAGGTCGCCTCCTCCCGCCGCCTTATGCGCATAGGCTTGTGGCATTCACCGCCGAGACGAAAATAAATATTTTCTCGTTTTTGGTACCCACCCATGCCTAAAAATACAGCCGTCGGTAGTTCTGGCGCTGCATCCCGGAATTTTCCAAAGGAAGGACGCCGGGTTAGCGACGGCCGCGTCTCCCCTCATGAGCGACAGGTCTGGCGCAAAGAAGGGGGTTTTCAGGGGGGTCCGGAGGGTTTCCGAGCGGGCAAAGGTGGCCCGCTGGGCGGGGAGCGGGTCGCTGTAGGCGGCCGTCTGAAAGTGTCACCCCGCTGCACCCGCACCAGCGAATGGGCCCCTCTATTACCAAGCTTCGCCCGCGGTAATAGTTGTAATAACACTTTAATAAAGGGTCACATCAACGACGCTACAATTAGCATACGCGTCAACGAAGGCGTTAAAAAGTACCACACTACCGCGGGTTACTGCGGGAAAAAACTGGGGAAGGTCGGAATTTTCTTCGGGTCCCAAGTAAACTAGAAGGTTGAGGGTTTTTTCTGCTGTTTCAGTGACAAATAGGACGAAAAGAGCGGACGAGAAGGCGACAGACGCTTTCAGAAACTTCACTCCAATTATCTCCGTGACCAGGGAGACGGCTTTTATCTCCGGCTCTCACCTTTTCTGCCGTGTGGCATCTTGGGGTCGGCGCGGCGGAGACGGGCTCGGCTGGGGCAGCGGGCCCTTCACTCCGGGTCCGAGGCTCTGGCCATCTTGACTAACTTTTCTTCTGCCTGTCGCCGCGCTCGAGCTGCTCGCGCACTCTGGACAAAAACCCCGCGGTCAAGCTGGACGCTACACGGCACGTAACTTCCTGCGTCTCCGCTGTCCAAATAAAGTCTCGCAGCCTCTTAATGTCCAAAAAAAACTTTCCGGGAGAATTCTTAATTTTAAAAACTGTAAAGTACGTACATACTTAACAACATTACACGCAACAACGTTATAGTCTCCAGCTTTTAGCATTATTTTCCCCTTTTGTTGCAATTTTTAGTTTTTACTTTTTACTTTTAATGTGAAAACACGATCCGTGTTTTTCCGAGTACGTTTCCAACGCCTTGACGCCGGCAGGCTCGCGCTGCTCTTTTCCACATGCTAATCATTAACAGCGAGGCATTACGTCAGCGGCTTGGCAGCGCGAGGAAGCCCCAAAATAGAGGGAGAGGAGGGCGCGAGAGAAGACGAGAGAAGAGGAAAACGTCAAAAATAAAAGTGCGAGAAACGTGTCCGAGTTTGAGTGAATCCACGAAACAAAAACAAAACAAACCTCGAATTACAGCAGAGGAATTTAATTCTTCCCGGATTATTTCCAGCGTTTAGTCATAAACACTGGAAATCTCAGTGATGGAATGTGTTATAAACAGAACTGTTTCATGGAACATTTTGGAAAAACAAACATTCATATTAATCTATCTATCTATAGAATTTTCCCAGCATATTTTTCTTCGTTTATCTTGGCGACTTAACCAGAAAACTAAAACGTTTATTCCAAACTCCAGTACTGTCGCTACTATTGATCACTCAATATGTGCTTTTATGGTAATAGCTACTTTAACGATCAGTTACTTTAAAATATTATTAAAAGTATGTTAAAATAATTAACATATAAATATTATTTATCATTGAGGATCTTTAAACACACAAATTCAGTGTTGGACAAAAGTTAATGTACTTTTTAAGTTCTTCTGGAAGCGCCGGTGGGAATTCCTTACAGTAGGAGCCGCCAAAGGCTCCGGGAATTCTGTCAAACAAACACACTGATGCATTTAAAAACGTTTTAATTTTGCTGTCAGGCTTTAGTGTCGTTTACCTTTGAAAGGTGAAAAACGAACACAAATAAATAAATACTACGTATTAAGGAAACCACAAATGTAAAAACTAGTCATTTATCTACAATAAAATACATGTTGCCTGATAGAATTGCTTTAAAGAAAAGCAACTGTTTTCATTCGTAAATACAGCCTGGCAGTCACAAATAAATAAATCAAGTGAATCAATAATAAAATCTGAAGTTGTCAAACTTTGTATTAAACCTTCATTTGTCTCCATCTAGTGGACAAACAGAGAACTGCTCCAAGTGACCACTAAAGAAGAAAAAAGTTTATTTACAGCAGGAATAAATGTTTAAAAGTGACCTTTGGCTGTTTTTTTTTTGAGGAAAGGGTTAGGGTTAGGGTTAGGGTTAGTAAAGATGCATTCTGGACGCTAAATATGAACAGGAATCATAACATTGTACAAACAAAGTGGTTCTAAATAAAAAAAAAAATATCTCCAATTGCAGGTTCTTATACACATCTAATGTTAAAGCTTTATATAGTCACAAAAAACATGACATGGCCAAGACAACAAACCGCCACCGCTGGACTGTCCACACATAACTTGGCCTTTCATCCATCTTTAGGTAAATTAATTTTAAATGTGTTCTAAAACATTTACAGTCGCGTCCCCATTAAGGCGGCAAATCTCTACTTCTACTCATCAGAGCGGCCATGAATTAAAAATGTGATAAATACCAAACTTCTTCCTCTGAAGATGATAAAGAAATTCCAGGCGGTTTGGACGAGCGCGAGCGTTACCGATCAGCATCCGGATCGGCGAGCGATCGATCGGTCACGTAGAGCACGTAGAGCACGTCATCATCTCCGCGTGCACCTGGACCGAGCAGGACGCTCAAACGAGCTCACATCTCATCGATAGCGCAAGCGATCGTGATGAAGCGGGTGGTCCTGCTCTTCTTCCTCTTCAACTTCTACTTCTTCTTCTTCTTTCTCCAGGTGATCGGATTAGCCGGCGGCAGGTGCTTCTGCCAGGTAAGCGACTGCTCTCTGTCGTCTCCACCGGGAACTTTAACTCCTTTTAAAGACGTTTGCTCTGGAAAACTGCGCAGACTTTTAGCGATTCAGCGGAAGTAAATGAGAGTAATAGGCGCACGAGGAAGCTAGGGCTAGCTAGCATAGCACAACAACCAGCGAATCTTAGTTACAAATGTGATTATTTATACATCTGTTTTTCTAGACACTAAAACGATTTTGGCATCTGTCAAGACTATGGCGACTAAATTAAAAAAAAAAAAAAAGCTTCACAGTTCATGTTGACTTAGGGATTTTTTTTTTTAATTAAAGAGCATTTAGATTTTTTAAAAATACTTCCGGAAGACAACCAACTCTTTTTTATTTAGCCGGCAGATTTATGCCTTGTGGATGTAAAGTGCTTTTTTATTTGACTCTAAAATAGCAGTAGTGTGTATTTACAGGGCGTAAATTGAAACACTTTCTCTGCGGTCAACTTTGCAGTTGCTCTGTCACATTTTTTGGGAAATGCGTTTTAGACCACAGAAGCCAAACGATCCAAAGAGGAGATTAAAAGCTAAGTTTGGTCTGAAAAAGGAGCCGCGGTCTGCGAAAATCAGCAGCTTCCAAACCGACGCTTTTATCAACGTCGCCATTATCAGCTGAAAACGGCCCCGTTCACATCTGGGAGATGATGGGGGGCCAGATGTCACAGAAGATCAGGGTTAGGGTCTAATTAAAACACGTTTTAAGCTTTGGCCAAAAATCAGACTCGCACCTGATTTTTTTCCCTAACTTACGGTCATAAACACAGCAGGTGCTCTTATTTAGAAGTAACCTGGAACCCAGAACCTTTGATGAGAGCAGTTATTGTAGAATTGAATCAGACGCTAACGGAGAGGACGTGACTGCAGGTCCTGAGATCATGACTTCTGGTCAAAACTGTGACGTAACACGCCCAAACTAAATGATTCAGGCCAATAAATCCTCCTCATCAGGGTGTGATCTCTTAGCTAGTAATTGCATAATTTATCTCTAAATCTAGTTGTTCTTGTTCCGTATTCACCCGTTTGTTGATGTAAAGGAAGGAAGTGATTTCATCAACCAGATCAGCTGATTTACATGCCGGTAGAGGCCGCTAGCTCTCTGTTTTGACTGTCCCATAGGTCACGGGTGACCTGGACGACTGCGCGTGCGACGTGGAGACCATCGATGCCTTCAACAACAACAAGCTTTTCCCCCAACTTCAAACGCTTCTGGAGTCGGACTACTTCCGCTTCTACAAGGTACCGGTCCTGGTCCCGGTGTAAAATAAATGAATGGACGAGCTGCTGAAGAGGGGCGGCCTCCGCAGGTGAACCTGAACAAAGCGTGTCCGTTCTGGGCCACCAGCAGTCACTGCGGCCTGCGGGACTGCGCCGTCAAGCCCTGCTCTCCGGTGAGTTCCTCCTCTCCTCTTTCCAACGCTCTGTCCACCTCGGACCCATCGGAACCAACATCTGTTCACAGAACGAGGTACCGGAGGGTGTGCGGGCGTCCCACCACAACAAAGTGAGTTCGGACTGGAGGAGCTTCTGCCAACCAGCAGATAATCAGTCAGTTCCTTCACATTCGTGTGTGTGTGTGTGTGTGCGTGTGTGTGTGTGTCCAGTATTCGGCAGCATCCAACGAGCCGCAGCAGCCCGACTGCGAACAGGAGGATCAGCTGGGGGCCGTGAACGTCTCTTTGAGGTGAGTCAAGTCGTCCCTGCAGACGGAAGCGCTTCCAGCTCCTCCGTAACCATGGAAACCGCCTTTCTTCCTCCTCAGCAACGAGACCAGAGAGGCCCTGCTCAACTGGAACCGACATGACGACGAGGCCGAGCGCTTCTGCGTGGTGGACGGTGACTTTCCCGGCGTGGAACGGCGGCGGTCGACGCCTCCGAGGCTGACGTCGTCTTTGCTCCTGTGCAGACGAGGAGTCCCCTGACTCGCAGTACGTGGACCTGCTGCTGAACCCGGAGCGCTTCACGGGCTACCGAGGAGCCGATGCCTGGCAGATCTGGAACAGCATCTACGAGGAGAACTGCTTCAAGTAAGAACGGCTCCGCCACAGCTCCCGAGCCTGAAAAGTACTGAGTTTACCGACTACCAGCCACGCTTTTCTCAAAGTTTGTCTGGTCGCTCAGGTGCGACTTTTATTAAAATATCTTAATTCACACTGAGCCACTTGAATACGGTGTAGATGTTAGCTACCGCCTCTGGGGGCGCCCCAGACTGGCGTCAACCACCACTACGCTACCACCACAATTAAATTAAAAAATTCACCCAAAGGCAGTGGAGAAAGACTGAACACATACGCCTCTTTAAGGGAAACTCCTCTTTACCGAGGATGAAGACTTTAATGGATTCAGCCATGAGCTTGTGATGCTAATGCTGCCTTTGTTAGCCTCCCACGTATGTTCTTTATGCTGCTGTGGAGCTGAATCACTGTATATGTGTTATCACAGCTGGCAGCTGTCCAGCCTGTCCTTCTGGAGTCTATTATTATAACTCGCTCTTTCTCATAAAACGTCTGTTCTTGGTCTTTGATTTTGTAAGATACGTTTCCCCAAAAAAGTCCGAGGTCTAGCCCAGGCCGACCTATATATGTTTTTTCTCCTTCGTGATGCATTTTTTGACTGATGGACCTGTATTTTGGAAAACACGGTACTTGTATTATTGTGATTCGAGGGAAGGTCTGAGTGTGTCTGTTTCTGCAGGCCGTTGGCCGTCAAGCGTCCGCTCCTCCCCAACGTGTTGCACAGCAGCTCAGGAAATGACGGTGAGACTGTCGTCACCTCCTCTCACAGCTGCCTGCTCTTGGTTTTCTAAAAAAAGCTTCTGCTCGGTTCCGCCACAGCAAAGATCTTCCACAGCTGGCTGGAAGGTAAGCGGACGTCTGCGGTGGGCTAGCGCCAGTTAGCGGCGGCGGGCGGCCGTTTCTGAGCTGTGTGTCCGTCTGTCTCAGGTCAGTGTGTGGAGAAGAGAGCTTTCTACCGCCTCATCTCCGGCCTCCACGCCAGCATCAACATCCACCTGAGTGCCCGGTACCTGCTGGATGGTGAGACCCGCCCCCACACGCCTCCCCTGGCTCGGAGTGTGTTTTAACGCTCGCCCATCCCCGCCGGTTGTTCCTTTCAGACACCTGGTTCCAGAAGAAGTGGGGCCACAACGTGCCCGAGTTCCAGAAGCGTTTCGATGCGGAGCTGACGGCGGGCGAGGGGCCCAAGAGGCTCCGGAACCTCTACTTCCTGTACCTGATCGAGCTGCGAGCGCTGGCCAAGGCGCTGCCCTTCTTCCAGCGCTCGTCCTTCCGCCTGTACACCGGCAGGGCCCAGGAGGACCGCAAGCACAAGGAGATGATGCTGGACATCCTGCAGCTGGCCAGGTCTGGGTTGGTGCCGGTCGGACCAGCTGGTTGAGGGTGGATCTCACAGCCTCCTCCTCCTCCTCCTCTTCCTCCTTCCAGGTCCTTTCCGCTGCACTTTGATGAGACGTCTCTGTTTGCAGGAGATGAGAAGGAAGCAGCCAAACTGAAGGTGAGAGAACACTTTATAGATGATGAAATGTTGCTGGAAGGTTGCGAGACGTGTGTGTGTGCGTGTGTGTGCGTGTGTGTGCGTGCCAGGAGGACATCAGGCTGGCCTTCCTCAACATTTCCAGGATCATGGACTGCGTGGGCTGCTTCAAGTGTCGACTCTGGGGGAAGCTGCAGGCAAGCCCGCTGTGGCCACGCACAGCCCGAGCTGCTGCTTGGTCACGTTGGGGTTCATGGGAACCGTTCTGATCTGCTCGGCACAGACTCAGGGGCTGGGGACGGCGCTGAAGATTTTGTTTTCAGGAAGACAGATCGAAGCTCTGCCCCCGCCCGGCGCCCAGCCACCCGCGTTCCAGCTGAGCCGGCAGGAGATCGTCTCCCTGTTCAACGCCTTCGGAAGGTAATGGAGACCGTCAGGAACGTGTTAAGCGTCTCTGGAATTGAAGCCTTTTGAGCTGGGCTGTGACCTTGTGCCTGGAACAAAAGCTTCACAAAAACATCACAAGCACTCACACTGTTTCCATGGAAACGTTGGCATGCATGAGAAAATGTCGTTTCCTTGGCTATCCACAGGATTTCCACCAGCATCCGAGAGCTGCAGAACTTCAGAGAGCTGCTCGCAGAAGAACCGTGAGGATGAGGATGAAGATTTACGGTGACAGTTGATCATCTGCTCCCTGCTTCCAGTAATTGTCTTTGTAATATTTTTGTGTCGTAATCTCAGCTGTCCGGAGAGGTTAAATTTCTCTATTCTGTTTCTGAAAATATGAAACTCGAAAGTCTTGTTTTGAAGAGTTTTCTTGTATAAACCGACAGCGAGTGGGACCGCAAAACGGTGGCTTTTCCACGGGCGTCCTGAAGGGGGCGCGCTTTGACAAGAAAGTCCCAGTTATTTAACCCCCGCATAAAAACAAGAACTCTCACCTTTACGGATACAAAAAACAATGAAAGAATACCGCTGCACTTTTCAATTATTGTGTTTATGAATTAAAGACGAAAAGTTAAAATGATTTGTAACAAGCTGATCTGTGTTTTGAGCGGAGGTGCGGCTTTTCCGAGCGCGCCTGAAGGCGTCGCAGGGCCGCAGCGGCGGGCAGCGAGGGGTTAAGCTAAGCGGATGATTGGATATTGTGGCGAGCAGCGTCTGGTTACACAGACGCCAGTCGGCTTCGGTGGGCAACAGTCGGCGTTTCGGGGCACAAGCTGCTTCTCTCGCTCCTCCTCGATCAGTTGAAGCGCTTTCCAAAGTCCCTTTTTTGCCGTATCACGCAGGAGTCGCAGCCGTAGCTTTGAAAGTCCTGGTACTCGTTGGGGCTTGTCCCGGATCGGTGGGCTCCACTGCGCCCGATGGGGGGGGCGGGAGGTGGGGGCGACTGACAGCGGAATAAAACTCGCAAAATGCAGCATTTTCTGGAGGTTTAGGTTGGATTTGCTACGTTTTTAAGCAACCTCCGACTTTTGAGCTGCGTCTGGGAGGAGAGACGCTCAGACCGAACTCCACCGCGATCTTTGGCCGTGGTTCGCTGCTCCAGGTCGGGGCGTAACAGGTAAGATGTCACCTGTCCTTTAGCACATGATGGAACTCGCTCCGTTTTTGTTTCTAATGCAACAAATGTGGCTTTCTGTGAAGTATCATCAAGTTTGGACGGCCAACAGTTCTACAGTCAACATTGCTGGATGCTGTTTAAATGCCAGCCGCTCTTGCTAGCTCCATAGCTATAATTGCGTTTCAAAACACGCAATAGTTTCTTTTTTTATGGGCGCCGGTAACATCTTTTGGCAAGATTGCGCTTATCTTCTAAATCGCCACTATAAACATAGATACAATCGCAGTCACTTGTGAAATCTAGAATTGCATCAGCGTTTAAGCAGTAATTATGAAATACGTCAACACCAGGGGCTAGCTACCAAAACAGTGCTAACCTAGCGAGGTAGCACTAGCATGTCATTAACCTGTCCTGTAGGATTGCAGAAGTCAAATTTATTGACTAAACTAGTGTTTTTATAGTGTTAAAACATTAGTAAACGATATTTTGCCAGTGGGAGACTCAAAATAATAGCTAAAACAAACCACTGGCTCGTGTATTAATCAAAGCTAACTCGTATAGCCTGGATAAAGATGGCGACTCTTGGTCGGCTCTGTCGCCCCCTGGTGTCCGGCTGCTGTAAACGGCAAATCCTCGCCTCCCCTCGGTTGACTAAAGTAGTTGTGAACATCAAGTGATGATTTATTTACTCCTGGTTAAGGTAGGTGTGAATTAGCGTGCGGGACAGAGGGAAAACCAGTTTTATTGGTGGAATGTTTGGACAAAGAAGGCCTGCGTGGATTCCACACGTTCTCCCGCTATCACCCAGAGAAAATATCACTCAGAGAAAATACTGACTTGTGCAAGTTTTCGGGTCCAAAAGTGTGTTTGTTGCTGGTGTTTTGCTTCGGTGGGTCTGTGAAATCACCATGTTGGTTTGTTTTATTGTCACAAACCAGCGCGGAAGCAGCGGGACGTCTGATTTAAACGGTGCCGAGCAGACGCGTTAAACCGCAAACTAACGACTTGAAGAACTGCTGTATGAGAGTAATTAGTGCTTTTACGCCAGTTACTGGGAGGTGTTTTGTCCCAGTCCCACCAGTCTGGACTCCCGGTGGGAGACTGGCCGGCCTCGGCCTCGGCCTTGGCCCTGGTTGGAGGTCATCTGCGTGTGGGAACCAGGCCAAACTGCTTTACTTTCGTCTCTTCTCCTTCTCCTTCTTCTGTCCTCTGCCTCGCTGCCATCCGGCTCTCTGTTTTCCAACCTCGCCCTTGCCTTCGGCAGATTGCCACACATGGTGCGTCCCAGTTCCAGGAACGACGTCACTGCGAGAGAGGAAGTGTGAAGCGTCCACACAACCGCCAAAAGCCTGTCTTTCCACCCAGGCCTTGGCCTTTCTCTTTTTTCTCCTAAATACTTAAAAACTAGCCACAGTCAAGCAAAACAATACCATTGGTTGTAAAAATCTTCCCAGAATTCCCATCCTGAAGGGTTGAGGTGTTAGGGAAAACGGTTGTTCCACCGGTTTGACCCGAGACCTCTGACCTCTGTCTCACGGCTCCATGTGGACGTTTCAATGTGCCTCCTTCATCAGTTAGCCGCCTGTGCTAGCTAACCGCTGCTTGGCTCTCTAACAGTCCTCTTTTTTCCTTCTTTCTTCTCCTGAGGGCCCCCCCCCCCCCCCCTCTCTCTCTCTCTCTCGGTGAAGACAGCGGTTGTCCTGTGGTTGGACGTGTGTCCTGCTCTCTTTTCGTCTCTGCCTAGGTAAGTCCCTGCCTTTGCTGCTCCGCGTCCTCTCCTAACCCCCTGGACCCACCCCGGCGTTCCGGGCTTTTCCTCCGACAGAAATAAACGCCAAGTCTCTCATTTTGGGGAGAAGAAGCTGCCGGCTTCTGCTGCCCAGCTGCTGTTGAGGACGTGAAAGGAGCATCCCAGAATGCTCCGGGGCTGCCGGCATTCCAGCTCCGCCTCTGCTGGAATGCTGAGAAGCTCAGAAGCTCGTGCTCGTGCTCGTGCTCGTGCTCGTGCTCGTGCTCGTGCTCGTGCTCGTGCTCGTGCTCGTGCTCGTGCCCGTGCCTAGAATCCTGGACACCGGCTGGTCGCGAGGAAACTGTTGCTGTACATTAATCAGATTAATGGCCGAGTTTTCCAGCGGAGCTTATGAGGTCTGGACCCGCCTCCCTAGCTGCCACAGCCTCCTCCTCCTCCTCATCTTCATCTTTACTGGCCTGACCCATTTCCCTCTAAACCAACCAGCGGAATCCTCCCGTCTCCCACCAGATTAAATCAGCTGTCCGATATTTTTAATCATTTCTGCTGGATGAAATGGATCAAAGTTGGTGATTTTGGGCGTTTGAAGATGCCGATTTAACCGTCTGTGCAGTGCGTTTGTGTTCTGGCTCCGTTTTCAGCTCTCGATGAAGGTTTATTCTCGTATTCTCACCGTTGCTTCTGGGTAAATCCGACTGCGAGCAGAGGTTTCTCCTCTGGTGGGAACAGAAGCGGTCTTTTTTCAGCTGTCAGCAGGACCAGGAAACTCAAGACGTGGTCCAAACCTGTGGTTGGGACGGCCTTGGCTCCTCAAAACACAGATTAGCTCAGCAAGCCAAACGGACGGGTTTCCAGTGACAACAGCGTGGCTTTGACCACCACGCAGCTGTGGGATTAAAGCCATTTGATAACGAGCCTTTGAGCCAAAACACACGTGACCTTAAAGTTGTCATAACAACCTGAATCAGGGTCGGAAACCTCATGGCCGACGGTTAATAATTGTTGTGAATAAATCCACATTCAAGGGCTGTTTGTCTATTACCGGGCCTTGAATCCCACCCAGGATCCTGGAAGGTGCTGGAGCCTGTTCCAGCGGTGCGGCTGCTGGTTCCATTCCCTCCGGGAGCCGTTGGGTGTCCTCCCCGTCCCTGGGTGTGTCCTCCACCCTGACCTTGTTGTCCACGGCCCCGCCCTCCTCCCCCCAGGCTGACTTAAGCCCTCCATGTGACGCGTTCACGTGTCCACGGGGAGAATGACCCCGGGGTCATGGCCACCGATGGAGCCAGGGAGGGAGGGAGGACGCAGACGTCTGGCTGCTAGCTAACTGAGACGGATGCACGTCTGGTGTTTGAGCGGTAGTTTCTGACGGCGGACGCTAACCCTGCACCAAGGAACGTTTGTGTCTGAGCGCCTTAAACTCCTCGTGACGCTTTTGGCAGCGATCTCAATCGTCATTTGCAGGACTTGAGGGGAAGCAGAGAGCGCAAGCAGGCTAACGTGCTGCCTGCCACGCCCAAAACACAGAGGACTCACACAGAGTGGATGCGTTCCTGGAGCCAGTTCTCACTCGTGTTTTAGCGCGCTAGCAGCGCATTCCTGGGCTGACAACGCCCGTCTGGGCTACACCAGGTGAGAGTCGGAGCTGGGCCGTCCGAGGGGATTAGCTGCTGTGATGTTAAGGACCGTCAGCGCCTTTGCTAATCTTAAACGCCGCTCGTGCGACGGGACTCGACGCGCCTCCGTCGGAGCCGAACACAGAACCAAAGCTGAGCTCGTTGATTTTCAGCAGGATCCAGAATGTGTTGGTTTTCTGCCCTCCCACAGTCGGAGGTGGTTGGGAACCTGGTTTAAAGCAGATTTTTCCAGATGAATCATGGTCTGGCTGCTCCAATCAGCCTCCAGGCTGTGGTAGCGCTCGGTTGTGGAGGTTTTGTTGCTAGCATGAAAACTGTCCACAAATGGGGCCTCAGGGGGCGCTAAATTGCCCTTTGAGGCCAGTTTAGGTGACTAGCGTAGGTGTCCCCCCACCCAGGGGCGTAATATCTGCTACCATAACAGACGCCTGGACATCGCAGCAAAACCCAGCGACAAAGAGAGGAAACGGGTTTGTTTGTGGCTGGAGTCCGACAGGAGGCGGTCTCCCGGTGCTCCCGACATGTTTTGAAGTGACGTCGTTCTCTCGCTCCTCCGCAGTCGTTCCTGCAGCCGCCATCATTCTGTGCTGTAAGCTGGACCCCAGGATGTCCTCCAACGGAGACCTGAGTGATCTGGGCAGCTCGGACAGCTTCTGGGAGGTGAGACGCTCCTTTTTCAACGGCAAGCGTGGAGATGTTACAACACTCACACGCACACACACACACACACACACACACGCGCACGCAGGCTGATGAGTCTCTGCTGACTGACACGCTCGTTCACAGGCTTCCACCTGGAAAAACCACACACACTCTGTTTGTCTTTCGCCTGCATCTCCAGTTTGATCTTCCACACACCAGCGCTTTCCGCATAAACATCCCGCTGCGGTCGCGTTAGCACGCCGGCGGCGTGCAGCACCCGTTTTTGTTGACTGTCCACGTTTGGCTCCTCTGCAGCCGGGGAACTACAAGCGGACGGTGAGGCGCATCGACGACGGCCACCGGCTGTGCAACGAGCTGGTCAGCTGCTTCCAGGAGAGGGCCAAGATAGAGAAGAGCTACGCGCTGCAGCTGAGCGACTGGGCCAAGAGGTGGAGGGGCGTGGTGGAGAAAGGTGAGCCGGTCCGTGGGGACGAGCCGCTGGACGGCGCCGCTAACACGCCGCCGCTAACACGCCGCCGCCTCAGGTCCTCAGTACGGCACCCTGGAGAAAGCCTGGCACGCCTTCATGATGGCGGCCGACCGGCTCAGCGAGCTGCACCTGGAGCTGCGGGAGCGGCTGGCGGGCGAAGACAGCGAGAAGATCCGCAGCTGGCAGAAGGAGGCTTTCCACAAGCAGATGATGGGCGGCTTCCGGGAGACCAAGGACGCAGACGACGGCTTCCGCAAGGCGCAGAAACCCTGGGTCCGCAAGCTGAAGGAGGTGAGTCCGCTAGCTCAGCACGCTAGCCCAGCACGCTAGCCCAGCACGCTAGCCCAGCACGCTAGCCGCACGCCGCTAGGAGGCGGCGCCCCGGGCCAGCCGGTACCATGATATTTGCTCACGTTTGAAGGTGGAGGCCACGAAGAAGAGCTACCATCAAACCAGGAAGGAGGAGTGGACAGCGGTGAGCCGGGAAAACCACGCCAAGGCCGACCCCACCAAGTCGCAGGAGGAGGTCCGCAAGTTCACCACCAGGGCGGAGCGGTGCAACCAGGAGGCAGAGAAGGTACAACACACACAGGCTCGCGCGCAGAGCTCCGTATTCACCGCTCGGGGTGTGTTGGCGAGTCCAGAGGCACACACCTGTGTGTGTGTTTGCAGCCGTTTGAACATGACTCAGCCTGTCCTCGCGACTTGTTCACCCATGCATTAAACTGAAGTTCCTGGTTCTGAAGAAGGAAGCAATTGACCAAAAACGTAGAAATCCTGACCTCTGCTCAGGACTAGACTCCCCGACCTGTTTACATATCAACTAGAACCTTTATTGTTTAGATTTGTCCAGCTGAAAGCACCAAAGTTAGCTGGTTAGCATGCTAAATGTGAAGCTGTGTAGCACTGACTGGATAATACTCGTCATTTAAGATAATATAAGTACATTTGTGGCCACTGTGCTGCAACAGGAATGTCCTGTGCTCAAAGTCTAAGCAGAGAGTGTGTGTGCGGGTGTGTGTCCTGTGCGCGGCAGGCGAAGGAGCGCTACACGAAGGCCCTGGAGGACCTGAACCGCTGCAACCCGCGCTACATGGAGGACATGGAGCAGGTGTTTGACCTGACCCAGGAGGCCGAGCGCAAGAGGCTGCGCTTCTTTAAAGACGTCCTGCTGGACATCCACACACACCTGGACCTGTCTGTGAAAGAAGAGTGAGACACACACCCAACACACAGAGCAAAGGAATGTAGAACCCTCAGTCAGAGTGTGTGTGTGTGTGTGTACACGTGTATGTGTACTCAGCAGTTAATCGAAAACCAGTGTTGACCATCGACTGTTGACCTCTCAATCTGTTGAAATAACCACGTTGCTATGGTAACCGTGATTAGTAAAGTCCAAAGGGGTCTGAATATTGCACAAGTGCTGAGGGTTGTGTTTTACACACACACACACACACGGTTCAGATCCATGCCCCCTGTTGACCCTGCAGGTTTTTTTTCCTATTTTCCCTCCTAGCGAACATGCAGGGATCACGTGTCTCTACCGGATGTTGTCATGGCAACAGCGATGGAGACGCGATGACCGAGTCCCCGTTGTCCCATAGGTTTGCAGGCCTGCACCGAGACCTGGGCCGGAGCATCCAGGCAGCCAGCGACGCCGAAGACCTGCGGTGGTGGAGGAACACCCACGGGCCCGGAATGAGCATGAACTGGCCCCAGTTTGAGGTGTGTATCGATGCGCCGGCGCTGCTGTCGGGACCTCAACCTCCCACGCCTTGTTTTTGTCGGTGTGTGTGTGTGTGTTTGGAGGGAATCAGGCGGAATATTAAACAGGTTCCCAGTGAAAGACTTGTTGTGTGCGGGAGAGCCGTGAGTGGTGTCAGGAATGTCTGAACACACACACACGCGAGCGTTTACCAGTGTTTCCTGATCAACAGTCTAAACTGGGATTGTCCAGCTGTGCTGTCACCTGCTGATGGAGTCTCCCTGAGAGGAACGTCTAATCTAATCTTTGCTTTTCCTGTTTAAATCCTGAAGCGCTCCGGCTCCGTTTGTGCGTCTGACAAACGTTGTTTGGTCCAGACTCGCGTCTGCTATGACTGGGGACAAGGATGACACAACAGCCGGATCACTTACAGGCTGGTTTTTCCACCAGGAGGACACCCGATTGTCCAGACATAACAGATCCTGGCGCCTGCATTCCTGCGCTTGTGTTTAGGCTGATATTATTAGGACGATTCCACCTTTTCAGCCAGAGTTTTCCAAAATGAAACTCCCAATGGTCCATGGAGACGGATCAGAGCCGCAGGAAGACTCAACGGTTTGGCTGTTGGAGCTTCGCTGGGTCGGCGTCGGCCGTCTTCTCCTCGCAGACGTCCAGGAGGTCCTCAAAATCAGACAGTTTGATGTTGGCAGAAAGAACGGAATGCCTTCTGTCCTCGGAGGAATCTCCTGGCGTTCCCACAGACACACACAGGATACCATTGTCCCAGAACACACAGGGAACAGCCGTGTGTGTGAGGGGGGGGGGGGTTATACTGCATCTGTGGGGACCAAAAATGCCCACCCACCCTGCCCAGACTCTCCGCTTCACTCCTGTGTGTGTGTGTGTGTGTGTGTGTGTGTGTGTAGGAGTGGTTCCCAGAGACCAGCCGCTCCATCAGCAGGAAGGAGCGAGGCGAGCGCTCTGAGGACAACGTGGTCACCCTCACCAACATTGTGTCCGCGGGTGGAGACCGCGCCCCTCCCAGCCCCAACACTAACAGGTGGGAGACACACACACACACACACACACACACACACACCTCCACCTCCACGTATCTGTTGTCTCAGACTTACCTTAGGGGAGGTTTAGTTTGTTGTTGCCCTGAGGAGGTAACTGTAATTATCCTGCTCACACCACTCTTTAAGAAGTTGCCTGTGTGTGTGTGTGTGTGTGTGTGTGTGTGTGTGTGTGTGTGTGTAGGAGTGTTTGCTGACTCCAGAGTTTTCTCCAGCCTTTAAAAGCTTAACCTGATCCCATCCCTGATGAGGGTTGGCACATGCGCTCCTGAACGTGGTTGAACGAGGGTGAAATTCCTCATTTCTGTCGTTTAGGGGCAAAGACTACTCATCCGACTGGTCCGATGACGACAGCCCCAAAAAAGGGCTGGCAGTGAACGGCGTGGGGGAGGAGGAGGAAGAGGAGAAGGAGGAGAAGGAGGAGAAGGAGGAGGACTGGGCCGAGGGGGTGCGGGTCCGAGCGCTCTACGACTACACGGGGCAGGAGGACGACGAGCTGACGTTTAAAGCAGGTAAACGCGGGCCAGACCAGGACTCGGCGAGTGTGTGAAAGAGAAGAAAACAGATGAAGCCACAGGAGCCGGCACCAAAAAGTGAATTCAGACTGTGTCACCTGGCTCACCTGAGGGCTCAGGTGTTCTCTCTGGAGGTGAAACTGGTTCCAGCAGGTTCCTCCTCCCAGAACAAGCCAGTGTCGTGGGTAACCTGAGGCCACGGCTCACGTTTCCTCAATCTGGGCAGTTTAAGGGTTTTCCTGAGAAAAGCCTTCAGCGGTTTGGTCCAGGAGCCCGACCCCGGAGGGGGGTTCCGTCTGATCCAGACCTGAACCATCCCCAGACATCCTGAGAGCAGCGGTTAAACCTGAAAACGCCACTTTCTCCTCATTTCAGGCGAGGAGCTGCTGAAGCTGGGCGAGGAAGACGAGCAGGGCTGGTGCAAAGGGCGGCTGAGCAGCGGTCGCATCGGCCTCTACCCCGCCAACTACGTCCAGCTGGTGGCCTCCTGATCTCAACCAATGACGCGCCTTCCCTGAGAGCACCAGGGCCAATCGGAAAGCTGTATTCTCTTCCTAAGCTGCGTAATGGTGAACGGCTCCTTCTGTTGCTGGACGTAGGTTCTCAGGCAACGAGAAGGACAACCTGGACGTTTGTTTTTTTCCCCACCAATAATCTAGTCGACATTGTGTGGCGTCCATTTGTATGATAATCAGCCTGGCCGGCTTAGTGTTCAGGTATTCTAATGTTTGTTTTTAAATGTTCACCTTTAGAAAAGTGACCTAATTAAGAAAAGACTGAGTCCTGGGCGCCCTCTGGCGGCGATCAGAGGAACGGCAGGCTCAGCCCGACTGATGACGCCAGTGCCTTATCCGGCGGCGCTCGAGCGCCGCCCTGCCGGCGGACGGAGGTACTGCAGCCACCTGGACCGACAGGTGTGCACGTGACCCACTTTAACCCCTCCCGCCCCCTTTATTCAGCCGCGCAGTGAGGATTTACCCTGTAGATTTACACTGAAATCACTTTTTTATGTTAGACAACTAATTTTGATGACAGAACATTTGTTTCCCTATAATCTTTTTTTAAGAATAGCATTTTTACTGTTGATCTATTCTAATTTATTTTCCTCTTTGAATTTAGGGGGTTTTTTAGAGTGATGAAGGTGGAGGAAAGCTGACTGTTCTTTCATTTCTTTCTGTGTTGTGGAACCCCTACATTCCACATGGAGCTACGATGAGGTTCAGCTCGAGGTTGTTTGTCTTGTTTTCTGTGTGTGTGCTCGTGAGGAAGCTTCCTCCGTCCTCCTGACTCACCTGTTTCTCGTCTGCTTTTCTTCCTAAACTGTAACATTCTGCTACAGAACCCGGAAGCTACAATAAAAAAGCTCTCTGCACCTGGAGCCAGAGGTTTTCTTTGCAGATGGACGACACACAGATGTGTCTCTGATTTGGGATAATGCTTGTTTTTTGTTTTGTTTTGGTCAGGATGATTCTTGGTGATGTGGAAAAACCCTCATATCCTCAGAAAGTAGATTTATGCAAGTTATTCAGTTAAATTTGACAGATTAATTTCCCGCACACTGGTACAGTTCAGATGCTTTTATTTGGATTTTTGAATCTTCTGGCTCAGCTCAACAGTCGTGGTTCATCGTCGACCCTGAATATCTGATTCCACTCACTGAAATGCTATTAAATTAAAAAAAAAAACAGTTTAAGGGTGTTATTAGGAATCATAACCAGAGTTTATTTCTGTTTTCAGATTTTCAAAAAATGTTAATGTCTTGCAGAAAACCAAAGAAAATGAAGTTCCCATGTTTGGTTCCTGGCCCGTTAAGGGTAAAAAAAGTCAATTTAGTGTAAATGTAAAATATGCAACAAAAACACCTATTTTGTGAAAGGAACTTTATGTTTGACTTTAGATTTCACTTTTCCAACACAAGCCTTGGTACAGAGTCCTTACTAAACAAATTGTATAAAAATAACACACACATATGACACACGCATATACACATGCGTGGCCAGAAAGGTCATTATTTCATTGTTGTTCATGGAGAAAACAGTGTCCATGTCCTTCTGAGCACCATATAAGTTTGTTTAGTACGTTATATGCCTGATGGTTTGGACATCAAAGTACCTAAAACAGTATTGAAAAGGCGTGTGGGTGTGGTCTGGGGCAGAGTGCTGGTGTTCAGGAAGGGCTGTGTCGTTGAGGGCCAACCTTAGGGCCAGGTGGTCGGCCTGGGGGCCAACTTGCCA
>CAAE01015099.1:42502-162630 GCA_000180735.1 Tetraodon nigroviridis | reverse complement strand
AATTCCAAACGTTCAAAACCTAAAAGGTCCAAAAAGCTCAAAACTCGCGCTAAATTTCTGCCTCAGCTAATAAGTGAGCAGAAATCTGCTCCGTTCTTCATCCGTCCAACCGATTCCAGGAAAAGACGAGTTTTATTTCACAAACGGAGTTTAATTGTGCAGTTAGCTTAACCCCAAATCTTCCAAAGTAAAGTGCAAAATAAAAGCAGAAAGAATGAAGGTAAAAGATGAACTGGATTTTGCTTTGATGTCCGCTTGACATCGTAATATAGTTAAACATTTCATAATCTGACACGTTTATAAGCGTTTGTCAGCTTTTTTCAACGTGACTCGGCACATTTCTACCTCACATGCGGAAATTGAGTAAGTGAAAATGTACATTTGATGTTCACGACTGGAGGAAGTTTCCCCCCGTTGGGATCCGGTAAACTCGGCGGTTCCGGTGCGTCCAACCTGGCAACCTTTCCCTCCTCCGATGGGCCACGCCCACTCGCAGTTCCCCGTTTGGCCGCTCGGGGGCAGCAGAACAAACTGGTGGTCAGGATGTGTTTACCTTGGCTTAGCATACACACCGGAGATCATGGACGGCGGCTACGCTAGCTCAGAATTCGGGTAACATTTACTCTGTCGTCCTTTTATCTCGCTTAAAAATGAGCCTCTTCCTCCGCGTCCAGAGGCGAGTGGAGCTAAGCTTAGCATCTTTTCTTAAAAAAAACCTGTACAAAAATGTCGAAGCTACTTAAACTCCCTGTCAAACCGTCATTTTGGTTGTAGGATTTACGGGGGGAACATTTTCAAGCTGTGCTAAAAGCCGTCTGCAACCATTCTATGCTAAGCTAGGCTAAGTGCCACTTAGAATGCTACATATTGATTTGGACAGCCTGTTTGCTAACATCTCACTGACGGAATCTGTGAAATCAAGCAGACGTGTGTGAGGGAGGGTAAGAACCGACGTCACCTGTTGTTGATTACGACCGAAAGGGGCGTGCCCGCGCTCCAGGTTACCGGGGTTACGAACCAGCTACTTCAAACAGAGGAGCAGTCGCCAAAAAAAACCAAAACAAAACAAAAATGGCGTTATATCACTGACTTGGTTAAAATGTGTCTGCGGCGTTAACGGGGACGTTACCATGACCGCGTGTTGGTTCAAAGTCACATGCCGTTGGTTGGGAACAAAACCGTCCTACGCAGAACCGAGCGGATCTGGAGTCGTGACTGTTGGTTGAAGGCAACAAACGAGGAGGAAAACGGAGGAGAAGCTGGATCGTTTCTCAGCTGCGGTTCCGAACGATGGCGCCTGGCCTCGGGGTCGGAAGGAGAACCAACGTCCGCTGCTTGGCAACGCAAACACGGCCAAACGCTTCGGGAAAGCAGCCAAACTGGGACCAAAGAGCCCAAGAACAGCCTGACAAGGTCGGGAGAAGCGGATCTCTGGACAACGGAACAATGCTAACGTCCTGGGGGACGCGGCGAGGGGGAATTCCGGGTGTGTGTACTGGAGTTGGCACTGCGCAGGTCAGCTGGTTACAGGAGGAGGAGGAAGAGGAGGAGGATGCGAGTCATCTCACGGAGGGGGGGGACGTCTACCGGTCCTTCAGTTCTCTGGTCACGCGCTTGGTGAGGCGGCCGCAGAGCAGCCCGACCAGGAAGAGCACGCACACGCTGAGCGCCATCACCAGCAGGATGTAGTTCTTGGACGGGGAGGTCATCACCTGCACGGCCAGGTCCGAGAAGCCCTCGGCCGGCGCCACCTGCAGGCCAGACGCAGGAGAGCAGCTAAAGCAGCGTAGGCCGGGTGCAGGCACTAGCCAGGAGGAAAGCTACCTTGGCGGCGTACTCCCACATGTCGATGCGGTCCTGGAGGCGTTTCTTACACTCCGGCTGTAGCGAACCCTCTTGTCCTGCAAGTCTCCATCAGACACGACATCTCTGCAGAGGTAGAGGAGAAGAAGATGAACAGGGAACCATGAAACCTGGGGTGGAAAACTCGCCACGTTAGCATAAGAGTCGCCCTCAAAGGGCCCGACTGGCGGTACAACTGCAATCAAATCCAAGGTAAAACCGACTGACAATAACTTCAACTCGCGGGCCGCTTTCAATGAGGAGGCGGGCCACGTTCGGCCCGGGAGCCTGGAGTTTGACCCATGTGGGTCAACCCCTCAGAGGAAGCTCCGCCCTGCGAGAGCACCTACGTCGCCCTCGGCCGGGGGTGATGGCAGCACAGTGGTGCTTGAGGTCCAGAGCGCACGCCGTGTGGAGGACCGGGTCCACGAAGATGTCCGCCTTACTCTCCTTCAGCATGTTCAGGACCTCCTGCCAACACGGAAAAGGCGGCGTCGCCGTGCAACCCCGACTCCTCCCTCAAATCAGCCGGGGCGGAGCGTTCCCAGGCGGAAGTACCTTCTTACAGGTGTCCTGTCTGAGCTTCAAAAGGTTGACCTTCAGACATTCCTCCACCTGACCCGTCTGCTCCTGGGCCGCCGCCTCCTCGGCACACAGCCTGGAGATCTGCAGGAGCAGGCGGCGGAGGAGGAGGAGGAGGAGGAGGGCCTGCTGCCCGGCTGCTGCCGCTGGGGCTTACCTCCTCTCCTACAGTCGAGCTCCTCTTTCTGGGTCCAGCTGTTTTTCCAGCGCCGACTCCTGCAGGATGACTCTGATCTGGTCCTCACAGTCGGGGGACAACCTCTGAGGAGACAACAGTGGTCGGCACTTAGCCTTAGCCTTAGCCGCCGCCGGCGCCGCCACCCGTCTCTGCGCTGACCTGGTCGGCGTACTTGAGCTTGAGGCAGCCGATGACCTGCCCCTCCAGCTCGCTGTCCTCGCTCGCCTTGTTCAGGATGTTCTGGCAGAACTTGGGGATGTCGGCCCGGCACGCCTTCCTCAGCACCGGGTTCAGCCTGTAGTCTGGAGACGGCAGGAGGCGGGGTCAGGGGTCGCGCCCGGTCCTCCCTCACCTGAGAGGTTCCCTCACCTAAAGGGTCCTGACCTGGTTCCTGACCTGAAGGTTCCTGACCCAAAGGTTCCTAACCTGGTTCCTGACCTAAAGGTTCCTGACTTGGCTCCTGACCTGAAGGTTCCTGGCCTGAAGGTTCCTGACCTGAAGGTTCCTGTCCTGAAGGTTCCTCACCTGAAGGTTCCTGTCCTGAAGGTTCCTCACCTGTGTTCTGGGTGATCTGCCTCTTGGTGATCATCTGTTTGCATTTGGGGTCCATCAGCTCGCTGTTCTTGTTCTGCTTCAGACACTGGAGAAGGTTCCTGGCGTCGGCCTCGCTGCAGAAGCGCTGCGGAAGGCGGGTGCAGGTGAGTGCCGGTGCGGCCCCGCCCTCCGAGGCCAAGCTCCGCCCCTCACCTTGATCATCTGTTTGCAGACGCGCATCAGCTGGTAGTCCAGCTCGGGGTCGCTCATCTCCACCTCCTGCAGCCTGAAGATGCGCTGGTGGCAGCGCTGGCTCAGCTGCTTCTTCTGCTCCTTCAGACACTCGATCATCTGAGGGGGAGAGCTCAGGTGAGGCCACGCCCCCCCGGGCTCGGCGGCCGCCGCCTCACCTGGGCGTTGCCGAAGGCCACGTTGGGGCAGAGGCGGCTGATGTCCGACTTGCAGGGGTCGAACAGCTCCGGCTCCAGGCGGATGTCCTCCGACTGCAGGACGAGCGAGGGACGCGCAGGTGAGAGACCTGCGCTAATGCTAAGCTAAGCATTAGCGTGCGCGTGTGTGTGTGTGTGTGTGTGTGTGTGCGCTACCATCTCCAGCTCCTCCACCCGCAGCTGTTTGCGGCACTTGAGCGACACCCGCTGCTCCCTGGCGTCCTGCAGCGTGTCGTTCCTCACGGTGGTGCTGAGGCAGATGACCACGTCTCACCCTGCGGCGCCACAGCGTTAGCGGCGCCGCCCCGCCCACCCCCCCACCCCCCAAAAAAAGGGAGAAATGCGACACCGACTTTTTCTTGATGTTGGGACACAAGCGCAGGACGTCCTCCTTGCACGCCATCTTGAACTTGTAGGAGAACCGGAAGTCTTTCATCTGGATCTGGAGGCGGAGCAAACGGACACGGTGAGGCGGGAACCGCCAGGTGGGGACGAGCTGAAACGTGCGCGGACGCCGACCAGCTGGAAGTGGGTGACGCCCACTGAACACTTGTCGTTCATCTCCTTCTGGTGTTTGTTCTGAACCAAACACTCCATCAGGTCACCTGTGTCGATCTGGTTGTCGGCTACGTCCCTGGCGCGCGCGCACACACACACACACACACACACACACACACACACACACACACACACACACGCGGGTCAAACACGCCGCTCCCACCGGGCGTGGGCGGGGGGAGCGGCCACTCACGTGGCAGTGGGTCTGGATGACGGGCTCGCACGCTCGCACCAGCAGGGCGTCGATCTGGATGTCCTGCAGAGACGCAGAGACAGGTTGAGCGAGGAGGCGGCGGCGCCGACGCGCTGGCGTCCCGGCCGTACCTCCGACTCCATCTCCGTCAGGTTGGCCACCACCTCCCTGCAGGCCGACACCAGGTCCTCCAGGTGGTCCTGCAGACACTCCAGCTCCTGAGGAGGCGGGAGGAGGTCAGACGGGGAGGTGGGCGGCGGCAGGTGGGCGGGGCTTAGGCGTCTCACCTGGCCCGTGTCCGTCTTCTCGCTGCACCACTTGCCCAGGTCGGTCATGCGCTTCGCTGCAGCTCGGGGTCCAGCTTCACGTCCAGCGCCCTCTGGTGGAGGATCCGCTGCACCTCCATCTTACAGTCCCGAGACAACTAGAACACACACACACACACGTGCGCGCACACACACACCGTGCTCGTCGTCAGCCTTGGCAGACACAAATATTCTGCTGCAGCTGCAGAAACGCCGGCACAAACAGGCGCTGACGGCGTACAATTAGCCAGAATCTCAGCTCCCTCACCGACGCTAATTATAGCCACGTGCACGCTGCTGTGCTCATTGCCATGGAAACGCAGCGATTAAACAGGCCAGGCCTGATATCAGATTGATGGTTTAGCAGATGATTGTTTTTTTAGGGATCACAGCCAGCCGCTGGCCTCTGCTAGCATGCTAACGTGAGGTTTCCACGGGGCCGGTGGAGGCTAGCCTTACCGCGTCCTCCTCCTTCACCTGGCAAATAAACACACCAGCGTTACACCCGACGCATCCAACCTCGTGCCGAAGTCGGATGCGAGGCGGGGCTCAGCGCTCCTACCCGGCGGCCCTGCTCCTCGGTCCGGTAGGCGTGGCGGTACAGGCAGGAGAAGACGGCGCCCGGCGGCATCAGCTCGCTGGTCTCGTTCCAGCCGTGCGTGTGGCACAGCCGCGCCGCGTCGTCCTGGCACTTCTTATACAGGCTGGGCTCCAGCCTGGGACGGGTGGGGGGGGAGACGGCCCCGTTAGGTCAGGTGACCCGGTCACGTGACCCAGAGGAGCCATCACGGGTCAGACTCACTTCCAGTCTCTGGATATGAAATACTGCAGCTCCAGCAGACGGTGTTCACACTCCTCCACCATCTTCTCTGTGTAGAGGTGCTCCATGAGGCATGACAGGATCCTACACACACACACACACACACACACACACACACACACACACACAGATTAGTCATCACTCCTGAGGCTCCAGCTCAGCCAATCAGGTCAGAGCTCCAGGAGGAGAATAATTTGAACAAATATCAGCTGAATATTAATCAGGACAGACGGTAAACTCTGCGCGCGCGTGTGTGTGTGTGTGTGTGTCAGTCTCACATGGGGTCTCCGTTGCGGATGTGTTTGCAGGCGGTCTGGATGACGGACTCGCAGGCCTCGTTGAGCGCGCGGTCGATGCGGTAATCCGAGCCCAGGTCAGCTGACTGGATCAGAGTCTGCAGCTGCAGAGACGCGTTGAGAGAAGCGCGTCGGTACCAGGACCAGAACCAGGACGCTCTCAGTCACAAACACCCCGATTTCTGCTCCTCGATGCTAATCATCGCTAGCTCAGCTGCTGTTTCCGCTCTGATCTGGGACTTTTAGCAGAGATCAGACGTTCTCTTTGGAGCTGCTGCAGCAGCAGCGCTGCGCTATCACGCTAGGCTAACGCCTGCTTACGGCTCTCTGGCAGACGACGTCGATGGTGGAGCTGCGGTCGCGGCCGATCCTCATCAGGCAGTGCAACGTGCGGCCTTTGCGGTGCAGGCCGGAGCAGTGCGTCTCGATCTCCGCCCGGCAGTGCAGCACGATCTCCGGACTCAGGGAGAAGTCCTCCATCAGCATCCGTCGGTAGTCCAGCATCTCGCCCTGACACTCGCCGCTGACGGAGCGACCTGCCGAAAAAGGCCACACGTGTGGAAGAGCAAGATTAGCACTCTGTGATCTGGGTAAAAACGTTTGTTCGCCCTGCTTTGATCCAGTTTTACAAAGAAAAGGGGAACGTGAGTTCTGCAGGGCGGCCGCCAGAGGGCGACAGAGCGCCCACGCGGTTTTCCTCAAACTCTGTTAACAATAAATTGTCTTCAGGTGCTTTGTGGAGGCAGAAACCTGGAGCTGGAGCCCCCAGGTGACCGGATCGAGGTCTGGGTGTCTCACCGCGGTGCACGGCGGCCTCCAGACACAGCAGCAGGTAGGAGAGCCGGGCCTCCCGGGCCCTCGGCAGGCTGGTGTCCAGGCTGCAGCGCTGCTTCCTCAGGTCCAGCTTACAGGCTTTGGCCAGCGAGTAGCTGACTCTGTAGTCCTGGGAGATGAGCTTCTGGCGCACCGTCAGAGCATCGCGGCACTGCGGAGGAAGAGGCGGTGAGTCCAACCCCGGAGCCGGGTTCGGGTTCGGGTTCGGGTTCGGCTTGAGGCCGCTTACCTTCTCCGACATGGCCTCCTCGAACTTGTGGTTGAACAGACACTTGTAAACCTTCCCTTCGCCCGCTTGAACCTGCAAAGACCAGCCAGCGTTTAGAAGGAGCGCCGCGGGAGCGTCGCTGCGGGAGCCCGGCCGGGAACGTCCCGGCGGCGGCGGGCGGGACGCCTCACGTTCTGGCAGAACCTCTCGCGGTCGTCCCGGCAGGAGAAGTACAGGTGGCGGTCCAGGTGGAAGTCGTCGGAGGAGAGCTCGGCCACCCTCAGGATGGCCTTCTGGCACTCCTCCTTGATGCTCCGCCCAGGATCCTGCTGCTCCGCCTCCTTCACCAGCGCCTTCTCCAGACAGGAGATCACCTCCCCCTGCGAGTGGACGTCCTGGAGGACAAAAACAGCTTTTTCCTCAGACGGTGGCGACCTTTTCGACCTGGAGACGGGAGCGCCTCCGGGTCCTCAGGACACACGTCCACGTCCCACCTTGTGTCCAACGTTGATGCTGCCGCAGCGCAGGTTGTTGATGTCCTCTTTGCATTTGTCCGTGAAGCCGCAGATGAGCTTGTAGTCGCTGAAGATGATGCCGGCCATCTTGGCGATGTACTGGTTGCACTGGTACTCGCTGATGTTGCCACGGTGATCCACCAGGCAGGACACCAGGTAGCCCCTCCCCCGCTCCTCCTCGTTGCACTCCTTGATCTGCGGGCACGCGGGAGGACAGGCTGAAGGCGCCGGCGGCGGCCCGGTTGCCGTGGAAACGGCCCACTCACCTCAGCGATGGTGCTCTTGCAGACCTCCGTGGCCACCGACTCAAACTTTGGATCCGTGGTCAGGTTGAGTTTGTAGCTCCACAGGAGCTGCAGGAGCAACCAGATCAGTCCCGCAGACGCAGAACGACATTAGCGCTAACGTTAGCATCTGGCCCGTCTGCGACTGGACCAGGACCCAGGGAGAAAATTAGCCAGGCTAGCGACTGTCACGCTGGGAGGACAGGGATCCCAGGCCCCTCGGACCACGTGTGTGTGTGTGTGTGTGTGTGTGTGTGTGTTCACGCCAGCAGCAGAAAATCTCTCTTTGTCTTTTTAAATCTGAGTTTGTTGTTACCGTGCCAACCGGGCTCCAGCTGCAGCGGCGCCTGATAACAGCCGCTGACAGTCGGACCGCCCTGGAAACAATTCCTCCAGTGTGTGAGTGCGAGTGTGTGAGTGTGTGAGAGATTTTAATTGCGGCAGTAATTTCCTGCAGTAATGAAGACGGCCCCGCCGCCCATTAACCTCCCGACTCGTCTGCGCTTAACGCTCGTGCACGCGGAGGTTTATCATCCAGGAGGCGAAAACCTCAGCGTCAGCAGCCTCCACAGGTGTGTGTGTGTGTGTGTGTGTGTGCTCCAACACAATGGAACTGACAGCCAGCATCGGGGCTTGAGTTACAGCCCATAATAAGCAGAGGAGGGTCAGGTACTCACGTGGTTGCAGTCAGGAGCGATGTCCGTCTCCTGCAGAGAGGAAAAACAGTCAGAGCAACACCGAAACGCCGAACTGTTAGTTCACCTAAGAAACAATAAGAAAGTGTGTTTTCACACACTTGCAGCGAGGACACACACCTCGTCTGGACACAGTTCTGCACAAAGTTAATCATTTTCTCCACAATTAACCTATTAGCTCACGTATTAGTGAGAAAATAGGTCAAATGTTGACGACCTGGACAGCACAAGCTGCAGCCTATCTGTGTGTGTGTGTGTGTGTGTGTGTGTGTGTGTGTGTGTGTGTGTGTGTGTGTGTTTGGAGAGGAGGCAGATTTATGAGTCATTTACCTCTTCAGGAGGCCACAGCTGTTATCGTGTTGAAGTGATGCAATTATCTCAGTAAAGTGTGTGTGTGTGTGTGTGTGTGTGTGTGTGTGTGTGTGTGTGTGTGTAATTGACAGCAGCCTGGCAGTGGAAGGTGGGGGGGATGACGCCTAAAACGGGACCTTTAAATCGGGGAGCCGACAGCATCTGACGTAGCGAACATCTTTGATCATTGATCACTGATCAGGAATCCGATCGAGGGTGGGGGGAAAATGCGGAAACCGGACCGGACCGGAGTGTCTTTCCAAAATCAGCACAAAAGAGGGACAAAAGAGGGACGTGTGACACAGAAGGTCCCTAATTAGCTCCAGTATCACCCGAGCCTCCAGCTGCTGGGACGAACCTGCAGCAAAATGTCAAAAATGAGTCATTAAAAGCTCGTTAAGGCTGGTGAACTGATACAGTTGATTAAGGCTGAGATTTCTTTTGCTTTTTGTTTCATTTCTTTCTCATTATGGTTTTACTGCTTTTTATTTCATGACTTTGTGTGAATATTTAACCAAATCAGCTGACTCGATCCTGCTCTGGCTTTCCGGTTTTAAGCTGCTGAATGCAAATAAAAAAGCTTAAAAACCAACATTTTGGGTGGGAGTTGTGTTTTTTCATCCCGGTTTTCGCCTCCCAGCTCTCGTTGGTCCAATATTTGCCCGTGACCGACCTGGTGCACCAGGTTTGCTCCACCTCTGCTGCTCATGTGACGGCTGGTTTATGGTCGCTGGTCGCTGACCACGTGATGAAGGTGGGAACCGGTCAGGTGACCCTGGGGTCCAGAGCTTCTCACCAGCAAACCAATACTTTCACCTGTATTAAACATGAAACCCTCTGTGTTCAGGGTTTATGTGAAACATGTTTTGTTTGAATCTTCACCAGTGTTTGACAAAGGCTGCAGCCAACTTCCGATGAGCTCTGATGGGTCAAAGTTGGTCTGTTTGCTAAAATCCCTGTCTACTTTGACAATCTGCGTACGTGCGTGCGTGCGTGTGCGCGCGTCCCTCCCTCATCTCCTCCACTCGGCATCGGTGGCCGCCGGTGCGGGTCTGAGCCACCGGGCCGTCACGCCCAGCCTGCCCCGCCGCCCCCTCACCCTCTCCCGCACCGGTGGAACCGGCCCGGCCGGGCGGTGCCGGCGGCGCCCTACCTCTCTGCGGTCCTGCATACACTCCAGCACGGCCAGGTTGTTTGCCCAGGTGTGTCTCGGACAGAGGCGGGTCAGGTCCTCCCGGCAGGCCTCCTCCTCCGACAGCTTCCAGCCGGTCGCCCTTCGAGGCGGGGAGGCCCCGGCGGCGGCGGCGGCAGGTGCATCTTTACCCGGCGACTCGGCGGGTCTGTGGATGGACGTCATGGGCGACTCGGCCGGTCGGCTGGCTGATTTTAGGCCGAGGACGGAGCCGAAGCTGCAGAGACACAGTAACGTTAACGGGAGCAGCGACCGAACGCGACCGTGCGGCGCCATCTTCGCCCCCCACTGTCAAGTTAGCGGTAACAGCACCCGCTCGGGCACTTCACAATAAAAGCATTTATCGCAGAGGTGACTGATTTCCGGTAAGGGGGGGTTCAAAAAATAAAACTTTATAAGTAGACTTTTGGTTTTGTTAGAATAAAAAAATAATAGAATAGAATACAGAGTAAACTAGACTGAACGTCACCAAAAGTCAGTCATCTGTTCGTTGCCCCACAGTGAACATTTGATTGAAAATGACCTTTTTGAGTTATTTGCTTACAATCAGATAAAAAAATGATGGATAAATTCTCATCATTCTTTTTGTAAAGCTGTAACTTTGTGTGTGTGTGTAGTGTGTGTGTGTGTGTGTGTGTGTGTGTGTGTGTGTGTAGCAGCTGACCACTGGGACTCAAGATGCGAATGACAACGTCCTACCCAGTTTAGAGCTGGCAGCAGCTGGTGAGGACCCTTTTTCTGGACTTCCGATGCACCCAGTGACACATCACTATTCTGAGGCATTTTGTCATTTACCATCTAGTGTGAAGTACTAACGTTATAAAGGTGTTTTTGGATGTCTACAAAAACTCTTTATTTTCCATAGACCCGACAACTATAATTGTGCGTGAGTCAGTGTCTAAGAAGAGGTTTTTAAATATGTCTGCAGTCAGAATCTGTGAGTGAAAAAAGGCTTGAACGAAGCTGTCAGCTGTTCTGAGCTGAGTCAGAGAAAGAACAATAACAAGAAACAAACTACACAAATTCAACATCTGCTAGAGTAAAACCCTCAGCTGGCTGTGGTTGAGTGTAAATGCTAACACTGTTACATGGCATTTTCAGCATTCCAAACAAACCTAAACTCATCCTGCAACAACAACAAACGTCAAAGCAGATGATTTCATGTTTTTCCCCTATAATCTCTTTCTTCCGGAAGGATGCAGCAGCCGTGATCGGCGTTATTCTCTGGTGGGATCACTGATGAGTTGGAGCCAAACCAAATTTAGTCCAACACCCGGTGGCCTAAACGGGACTGAAGCTGTTTCCTGGTCCAGAAAGGAATCCTCAAGCGCCTGTTTGAGTCTCAGCTGCTGCCGCTGACCCAGCCGAGGACAACTGGTCCAGCTCGCTCACACACACACCCACGCACACACACACCAACACACACACCACAGACATGCACAGAACTTATAAATAGAGGACAAAGCTGCAGCATCTCCGTTCTTCTCTTGCTGCCGGCAGGAATCAGCTACCGTCAGGATGGCGGAGTGAGTCTCAGCGTGAACTCTGGGGAATGAATTCACAGAACCACACAAGTAATCATCGGTGATTATTCTCCTTCTCTTCTGTCTCTGCAGGAAAAAGATGTCGTCGAGTCGGAAGAATCAGCTCAAGGTAGAGTAAGATGGTGCTGGGAGAAGCTTGAACTTTGCATTTTTGTTATTCACACATAAATATGACAGTTTAATCGCACATTTATCGGTGTGATTAAAGCAGAATTAGGTGCTTTGGTATGAAAAAAATCAGATTATGTTTGAGGTGATGAGGTGACGTTTTCAGCCTTTGTCTCAGGGAGATGCTGCACTCTTTTGTTACCCATTAACATCGTGAGTTCCTGAGCGAGCTGAAACAAACAGTCTCAATATTAGGGCTTCCTTGCTGCCAGAGGAGACGTTCAGAATAGACATTTGGTTCCAGGGTTCAGCTTAGAACCTTTCCTCAGACCTCACTTTTCAACTCTTTAATTCCCCTCTATATTAAACTAGAGAGCAAACATCCTTTCGTAATCGCCTGTTTTTTCTGTCAGAGCTTGCTGCTGCAGATCGGTGAGGCCCTGTTGGAGGAGGAGGCCCAGAAGGCAGCTGAGGAGAAGAGGATGTACCTGGAGGACAAGTGCCCCACCCTCTCCATCCCAGACTCCATGCAGTCTCTCCAGGTAAACCTGCCTCTTGAACCAAAAGTTTGGGAAAGCAATGAATCAGTGCCGTCGAACACTTCAGCTAGTTTACCAGCGAAAAAGCGAAGGCGTAAAAACGCGTTCTTCAGAAACCAGATGCTGATACTGTCTCAACAACACAAATGTTGAGCCGTATGTTTGCTCGTTCTTATTTATTACTCATTTTCAGGGAACTGTGTCGGAAACTTCACAAGCAGATTGACTTGGTGGACGAGGAGCGATACGACATGGAGCTCAAAGTGAAAAAGTCCAACAAGGAGGTGCACCAAACGTCTGTGCCAGGTTCACTGTCCCCACCCGCGGATCTGAGGAGAAGTTTCCTTTTTATAGATCAATGACCTGAAGTCAAAGGTTCAGGATCTGAACGGGAAGTACTTCAAGAAGCCGGTCCTGAAGAGGGTGCGGATGTCAGCTGACGCCATGCTGGCCGCTCTGCTGGGCTCCAAACACAAGGTGTCCATGGATCTGAGGTCCAACCTGAAGCAGGTCAAAAAGGAGCTGAAAGAGGAGGTGGGTGCTTCATTCCACAAGGCAGAAACTGACCTCAAAGTTCAGGCAGCGCATTTACGTCCCATCACAAGCAGGCTGAAAAGCATTGAGACTAAATGGTTTTGTTTTCTGCTCCTTTTGGCGAAGCAAACGGGAGACTGGAGGAAGAACATCGAAGACAAGGCTGGCATGGATGGCAGGAAAAAGATGTTTGAGGCGGAGGCTTTGCCACATTACCGGACCAGTAATTTCTGTGACTGAGATAGTTCAAATGCTCCAATTAATATGCACTGGGGTGTTTTCCTGTGTTCTTTATAAAAATCTATTCAAGGGCTGTAACAAAACACATGCATGCTCCAATGGACAAATAAAACACACTAATAAAAGAAAAATATAAACTAAAATAAACACACCACGGTGGCAGTATCTAACAAAAGAGGTACGGATTGTTGTTTTTTTTGGGTAGAAACCTAGTTGATTGAATGGTTTAGGTGCATTTTTGGTACAATTTTAATTTAGAAAATAAAAAATTAACACACTAAAATCACACGACGAAACATGAAATTTGACTTCCAAACGTAAATCGTTTAATTCTTAAGTACGTGTAATACAGTAAAAGAGTGGTAAAATACATATGTTGTGGAAATTATACTCTATACCCGTAACTATTTAAAAATAAAATATAAAGCTTTGATAAACAATTGAAATAATCTGTAAAAGCGTTGTTGTTGTTGTTGTTGTTGTCGTTGTTGTTGTTTTTGTTGTTGGTGGTGTTTTTTAACCGATTACAATAAAGTTTTTCTTAGTCACGTGACGACACGTGACGTCACATGACGACACGTGACGTTCCGTGAAGACGCGATCTGGGAACTCGAGGAAGTCCGAGCAAACTGGGCTCAGCGGCTAGCTAACTAGCAGCTACCATTTAAAGACCAATACGTGCTCAGTTGGACCTGAAAAGAGGACTAGGTTTTTTAACGCTGGTGTTTAGGAGAACAAAACAAAGAGTTAGAATGACGGCTGCTGTGTTCTTTGGCTGCACTTTCATCGCCTTCGGCCCGGCCATCTCCCTTTTTGTGTTTACCATCGCTCGGGAACCGCTGCGAGTCATCTTCCTGATAGCAGGGTAAGCACATTTTCCAAGAATGGTAAACCTGTTTTAAAGCGGGGCTTTTGATTACCCTAAGATGGTGAGAACAATTAAATGTAATCGTCTAAAACTTAATTTGTTGGCGCTAGCCCGCTAACTCACAGCCTGCTTCCCTAGCAACACATTAGCTTGCTTCCGTTTTCGGACAAATCTCTGCACTACATAATACCTGGCTGGATACGCTCTCAATCTTTGTAAACTTCCCTAAAAGATTTACCTTTTTATATTTGATATGTGCCTACTATAAATACGGCTGTATTTATTGTGTTTTTTAGGCGTATGCTAGCGTTTAGCGGTAATGTGGTGTTAAATATTGCTCGACGAGCCAATCAACTTCCAGCGTTTTACGTGTTTATGTTGTTTCGAATAATCGCCCGATATTTAAGCAGGTTTTAGTTAACAAAAATGTAGTATAACAGCGATGCTGATCTTTGGACACAGCCCCGCCTGGCCTGCACTGATCGTCTGCTTTGTTCATTGAACACTGTCAGAAAACGGTGTGTTTGGTGCTTTGTTTTTTCCTCTAACAGGTGTGTGTTTGTCCTTTTCTCTCAGAGCCTTCTTCTGGCTGGTGTCTCTGCTCCTGTCCTCCCTGGTGTGGTTCATCTCCGTTCAAATCAGCGACAAGGACAGCGCAGCCCAGCAGAAAGGGCTGCTCATCTTCGGGGTGGTTCTGTCGGTGGTGCTGCAGGAAACCTTCCGCTTCGCCTACTACAAGCTGCTCAAGTGAGTTTGGTTGCTGCCGTCGCAGGCAGCGTTGCTCTGTCATGTTTTTCTTTGAAAAGAGCCACAGGAAAAGATAACATGCTCTGTTTCTAGTCGTCCTAAAAGACTAAAGCTGTTTTATTTAGTTGTGATTTTTGTTTTAAGCTTATTTCTGTCATTCTACTGAATTTCATGCCTTGATGTAACAGACTGGTGCTGCATTCATTTTTTTAAAATTATTATTATTGATTTTTGCAGGAAGGCAAATGAAGGCCTCCTCACTCTCAGCCAGGAGGAAACTATGCCGATCTCCACTCGGCAGCTGGCCTACGGTACGGTTATTGTGTGTCAGTGTGACGTAGACGCTGTAACTGACACTCTGCAGGATTTACCCTGAAAAGATGGCCCACACGGGGACTCCCAGTACTACTTCCTGTCCTCAGGTAGCGGCGCGGCCATTTCAAAGCTGTATCCTCCTGCTGCAAACTGCTGCGTGTAACAGCGTTTCCCCGTTTTCAGCCTTTATGACCATGGCCATTATCCTCCTGCACATGTTCTGGGGGGTCGTCTTCTTTGATGCCTGTGAGAAGCAGCGTTGGTGGGCCGTGGCTGCCGTCGTAATCAGCCACCTCATCGTCTCCTGTCTAGTGAGTTGACGTAAAGGGTTTCTCTTTTTCCAGACTTGGTAAAAAGACAGCAGCCGTGTATCAGGGTTGATATAACCTTCGGTAGGCATGTCCTGTTGCCATGTTAGTCATTTTAACCGTTTTTTCAAAGCATAGAGTCCAATTTCATGTGATTTACGGTCCAGACGGTGAGCAAACGGCACCATCTAGTGGACTAAAACGTGAATCCAGTCTTCTCAGAAAGCACATAACACTTTAATGTTTGTTTTTTCTCACGCAGACCTTCCAGAACCCCTCATATGTTGCCAGTCTTGTCCCCACCTATGTGGTCTTGTTCCTCATGGGCATCTGGGCCTTCTACACTGCTGGTGGTTCGCTCAGAAACCTCAAACTCTGCCTAACCTGCAAGGACAAGGACCTCCTGCTGGCAAACCACCGCTCCAGATAATACCGCAGGGCCGTGCTCTGTGAGCAGGGTTCTTCCTCCCGGGACGCCCGCTGGTACCTGAGGAGTTCTCGGGGCGGCTGGAGACCAAGATTTGACCGAATGACCAACCGCGTGCTCCACCAAGCATTAAGAGACAGAATAGACCTGTAAAAAGATAAACCTGCTCCAGAGCTCACATTCTGTAGGTACCCTCTACTGTTGAATATTTCAAGAGGTGGGCGAATGCTTTTTGAACAAAACTTTATATTTATGCTTTTTTTTTTTTAATTGCTGATGTTTCCTATGTGCGATGTGATTGACTTTTTGTGATCTAATGTCAACTTAAAGTTGTTTTTGTTTTCTTTCTTTGCCTTAGTTAAAATCAAGTTTTTTGTTGTTCTTTTTTTTTTTCTTTTCTTTTGTTGATATGACGTCCGTGTTGGTACAGGCTGCTGCTAATTTCCAGCTAACAGATACTGGGGTTTGTTTACGGGCTGCCAAGCTGTCACCTTGAACAAACTACAGCCGTAACGGTTGTAGACGTCCCCTTAGGACGAAGTAATAAGCAGTCATTCATCTTGTGAATGTAGCTAAAGAAAAACACCCATACACCCACCCATTTTTGTTCTTTTTGCTTGACACACAGATGTCACAGTTTTCAGACCAACAAACTACAAATTTTCCTTTTGGTTCTGGTTTTATTCTAACCACTTGTACAGTTTGTATGAATCAGTCTGTGTTTAAAAATGTAAATCTCCTTTTCTCCTTAGACTGTTAAAGTCCAGCTCCACTGAGTAAAAAATGTAAAACCCAAATGTCAGCCACCGTAAATCCTGATTTATTGATTATTTGATCGATTGACGTACGTTTTAATTAAGCCCCGCCCACTGCTTCCGCTCACCTGTATCCTTTTTTCCACCTGCTTTTGTTAGTTTTGCCATAATTCTCACAGGAATTCCTAAAATATTAATGCACCTAATTGGGGAAGAAGAGCTAACTCCAAGTTGCAGCATCGGTGAGTAAAGTGTTATTTTAACCGAACCTGTTGCTCTCCGGTAGCTAACTCATGCTAACTAGACTTGGGGACATTTCATTACTTTGCTAACCGTGCTAGTCTTCTAAAGGTATTTAAATCAGAAAAGAATAGTCAAACTCTATAAACTGGATTATTCTTAATAACCATACAGAAATCCGCGGTCTCGCCCCGCCCCCGCCGCGCCCACCTCTGCATAGATTATGTTAATGAGCAGGTGCGCGGGTTCTTCAGGGGCGCGAGCCGCTCGCAGGTGAGCCGGATGGAGCAGCGCGGGGAGCATCGGGAGTCCAGCCGAGGGGTCCTCACCAGGTGATGCTAAATGGATCCCCATTTAGGACGTTTTCACTCCTATTTTGTGTGTTTTGTTTTAATTTATCAAGGTGAGTCTTTTTGAATGTTTGTGAAGTAGACAATTTAAAGTAAAAACCGATGCAGAAAAATCTGAATGATAGTTTTAATTTAATATTGGTGAATTTAAAGCAGCCTTTTGTCCAAGTTTTAGTTAGGTTTTTCAGTTTTTGTTTTGATGATTTGTTGCTGTTATTCAGACATCTTTGTTGTCCTTATTTATTAGCGCATCTGTCCTGGAGTTTGGAGAGTGAGAACCTTTCCAGTCAGTTTCATAAGTGAGTACATTTTTTACTGTCCTTAAGTTTTGTTTTTAGACGCTGGTCTTGTGTAACAAACACATTTGCAAAAATTATTATTACAACCTCTAATTTTCAATAGAACTAACAGGGCCAGCGAAATTGTGATCATCAGTTTAAAAATATTTACTCAACAACAAATAGAAAAAAGAATTTTTGTAAAAAAAAAACAGACAAAAAAACCTTCAATTTAATAGAAATGTTAAAATTCTGAAAGTGAGTCACCTGTGCTCAGTGAAACTTTTAGTATTTTCCAGAATCGATTAGAATAAGCTGCGAGTGAACCAGAGTCTTGGAGCTTCTTTCTGGTTGATTGATTGGTCTTTTTGATGGGTTGGTTCCTGGTTGCTGGTGGGTTCCTGGTCCTGGTGGGGGTAAACTGCAGCGGGAACAAACCTCTCCTTGTTCTCTCTGTCCCAACAGTGGGAGCGCCGGTATAAAGCAGCAGAAATGGGACACCGCTTCCCAGGGAGGGCAGGTAGGCCGCCGCATTGATCATTGATGGCGATGGAGCAAAGGCGCACAAGAAAATCACCCCCCAGAAAAATCTGATGCTGCAAAAGAGAGGAGGAGGAGGGAGGAGGCGAGACTGCCGCCAGAGGCCCCGTATAAACACCACAAGCTCATTACTTTGTCTTCACGAGTGTATCAGAACTACACCATCACACATCTATGCTATATGTGGCAACAATGGCTTCCCGTGAGAGCGGCCCGAAACTAGGCCTCGATGGCACGTAAAGATACGACCGCCGACTCCCAAAGTGGTCCGGTGTTCCAGCCGGAACACCCGGAACTCCCTCCTCCCAGCCCGAACGCAGTTGCCCAGTTGTCGGGGTGACGGAAACGTCCAGAACCATCGGCGGCACAGCTTGAGGAGCTCACCTATCGCAGCCGCACCTTTGAGCTTTGACTCCGCCTCCGGCCACACCTGGCTCCACGTTCCTGGGCTCCTGCGTCTCCCTTTCCTCTGATCCTCGCGTTTAATTAATAATTTATGGTCTCCGGCCCCTCGCGCCCACCCACCTTTCGCCCCCCGCCATCTGCTTCCGTCTGGTTCTTTGTGATGAAAGCTCTGGTTTGGGAGCTCAGGTGTCCTTTTAGAGCTGCTTCTGTGATTCCTTCCCGCCTCTGGAATTCTGCTCAGCAAACTCTAAAACTACTGCGATAAGTTCAAATGACTCGTCACCGCGTTTCATCGCCTGATTGGGAAAACCCACCGGGGAGCGGGTGGGGGAGGGTGGGGCGCCCGGCCTGGATGGGAACGCTGGGCTGGGAGTCACAGAGGAGTCGTGAATGATGGCTGGATGACAACTCTTTTCTCCCTGGCCTCCTTTTTTCCCAGGGCTGCCCCAGGTTGGCCCCTTAGCGACAGCAGAAAGAACAGAACCTAAGATAAACCTGTTTTTTATACATGAATTGATGGAAAGAGTCAGACCAGGAAGTGGTCCGATTGAATTTATTTGGGTGGAAGAACCTTTATGCTGATTCGTGGATGACGGTTCTGACTCTCCGCAGGACCTCCGTCCATCTGCTGCCTCCCAGACCAGTTCGTCTCTCAGTGGACAGTCGAACGGGACGTCCAGGAGACCGTCCTCAGGGACCACCAGGACCGGAACCACCTCCTCGGTGACCCTCAGCTCCAGCCGGTGGTCCAACCAGTCGCTACGCCCAACTCTGTCCACCGCGACACCAACCAGCCACGCGCCAGGAAGCTCAGCGCAGGTCGGTGAATCTCCCAAACCAGGCAGGCAGCTGTCTCCTGGCTCACCAGCCAGCACGGGACCAGCTAGCCAATCACCAGGAAGTACAGCAACAACCGCTAGTTCTCCACAGCCGCTGGTAGACCTCGTTAGCTCGCTGGCTGGTCAACCAGCCACTGGAACGACGCAACTGGACCAACCCCAGTCCAGCCCGTTACCGCCTAACCCGCCGCCAACCATCGCTTCAGTAACCAGTCAGTCACAGGGAAGCACAGAAACATCTCCCATCACGGCAGTCAGCAACAGCCAAACAGCCAGCCAATCGCCACGGAGACTGACAGCAAGCAGTCAGTCATCAGCGGCTCCAGCGCCAACAACAGGCAGCCAAAGACCCCCTGTTCAGCCCCCAACAAAGATCACAACAGCCACTTCTCCATCCAGCCAGCCGCCGCAGAGTTTGGCCCTGAAATCAGCCAGCAAGCCACCACCTAGCAAAGCAGCGCCCAGCCAATCAGCAGTCAGTGCAGCGGAAGCGAGCCAGTCACTGGCCAGTGTAGAACCAGCCGGTCGGTCAGCAGACAGCAGCCCCTCTGGAACCAGTCCTGTCCCCCTGTCCCCCCCGCCGCCCGGAGGCGCTCAGTCCATACACACACCCTCACCAACAGCCTCGCATAACCAGTCAGCCACTTCCGTACCTGCAAACCAGTCCCTAACTGGTCCTGCGTCACCGCCCGACCCAGTCAGCGGCGTCTTCCCACCGGACCAGCGTCCCGTCTGAGTTCGCCGCTCAGCAGGCAGGCGAAGGAGTCCCTGAAGGCATCGCTGCGCAGGATTTCAGGTAGGCTCCAGGGTTCGACCTTCTGGTGACCAGGTTGACCGGCGCGGTGCTCAGTACTAAAACTACACACACACACACACACACACACACACACACACACACACACACACACACACACACACACACACACTTTGTGGATGAACAGCAGGAGAATAGCCCTTACCCCTGCCCCCCACCCCCACCAGACCCTGGTCTCTGAGCTAGCTGGGCTGGTGGGGGTCACGGCTGGCCGGCCGGACGAGCTTCAGGGCCGCTGAGCAGATGGTGCCCCCCCCAGCCCTCATTGGGTGCTCGGTGATGCGTTCAGGGCCTGTCAGAGAGCTGGCAGGTGGCAGAGATAGCAAACGCATTCGGGTGTTTTTCTTCCAGTTCCGAGCTGCTGAATTCCAGCGGTTCTTTAACCATCTGAAGGTGTTTGAAACGTTTGTGATACAGGTGTTGCACGCAGGTGTCGCACATGTTCCCGGTGTGTTTAGTATGGTTGTAACTGTGTGTGTGTTGTCTGTCAGCCGACTCTTGTGCGTTTCCATGCCTGAACGGGGGCCAGTGCGTTCAGTCAGGGTCATGTGACTGCAGCTTGTATCAGGCTACTGGACACAGGTGTCAGACAGGTGAACGCTCCTCTTAACATGTTTAATCACGGTGAGACGACTGCGCCGTTGTAATGTGAGATTCTGCCGATTCCCTCTGATCCAGTTCCAAATCCGGGCTTTGAGAGGGAGATGACGTGCCGGACGTGGGGCCAGTACAACTTCGAGACCTTTGATGGACTCTACTTCTACTTCCCCGGGCGGTGCACCTACACCTTGCTCAGGGACTGCCAGGAAGCCACGCAGGCCGGCGTCGTCGTCCAGGTGAGTCCAGGCTCCGCCTCCGGCCAGCTGCTGGCCAAGTTTTAAAGTCCAGAAACACTCTCCTCTTTCTTACGCTCTGGAGGTTCCGTCCCAGCCTGAGGGAAGGATTTATTCTGGAGATTAGTGAAAGCTATCTGCTCATTAAAGTCAATTACCATTAAATACTGCAATTAGCCAGTATCCCGGTGAAGCAAGCACCACAGACCCAGACTTTGTCCTTCTGAAAAGGCAGCGGAATGCATATCGGAGCGAAGGAGCGCAGCTAATCTAAGATAAACGAATCAAAGTAACGTTGGTAAAGGAGACTCGCATCTTTTGGAAGCAGCGGTTCGTCTTGTGTTTCGGACAGTCGGTAAAATCTGGCCTTACTGTAGCTGGAAGGCCGTTAGCTTTGCTGGCTAACATCCGAAGGCGCTACCTTCAGCTCCTCTGAGATCCGAGACTCCTTTTCCTCAGCGTGAAAATGGAGACGTGTCCGATGCTAAGCTGGCACCGCCGCAGCACACGATCTGCATCGCTGTCCCCGGTCAGCATCAAAGCAGCTCTCACCGCCACCGCTCTCTTTGTTTCCGCATGTTCGCAGGTCCACAATGACCCGGCCTGTAACTCTGCACCCTACACCTGCCGACGCGCTGTCAGCATCTTCCTCCCCTGGGAGGGCGAGGTCCGCCTCCAGGCCGCTGCTGTCACATTTAAAGGCCAGAGGTCAGCGGTGAAGAGGCGCCAGATCACACTCACACACAAAGTAGTTCCTCCTGTCGGGTTGTGCTGCTGTAGCTAGCTTCTGCTGCCCTCGCTGTGTCCGTTTCTAGCCTGCAGCTTCCTCATCGCATCCACGACCTGCAGCTGGAGCAGATCTCGCAGTACGTGCTGGTGACGCAGCAGCAGGGCTTCACGCTGGCGTGGGAGGGCAGCAGCGGCTCCGTCTACATCAAACTCAGCCCGGAGTTTGTGGGCCGAACCTGCGGCATGTGCGGGAACTTCAATGCTGACGTCCAGGATGACCTGAAGACGAGTTATGGTAACTACAAAGACCACATCGATGATGGAACTCTTAATAAAATAACACAAGGTAGAGCTCATCATTCGGTTTGGGCCGGATTAAATCGTTCATTGGGCCAGACGTGGCCCCCGGGCCTCAGTTTGCCCACCTCTTGCCTCACGTTTGCTGTCTTGATCTTTCACTGTACCTGCGTGTAACACCTGTAACAACAAAACAAACAGCCTCTCTTTGTTTGCTCAGGTGTGCTGACCCATGATATAGAAATGTTCGGGAACAGCTGGATGGAAGCGGAGCCACGCGAGGCCCCGTGTCCCCTGGTTCCTTCGGGTTTCTCTTCGCCCTGTGCTGCCGTTGACGCTAACGTCCTGCTGGTAAGAGGGCAGACGAGTGTGGAAACAACAGCCCAACAAGCTAATTGATCAGGGGGTGAAACTGGCTAATGGCTAATGGTGTGTTGCCTTGGCAGAAGGTGGAGGAGGTGTGCGCGATGCTGCTGGACCCACCCTTTCAGAGCTGCCACGAGTTTGTCAGCCCGCTGTCCTACATGGCTAGCTGCTCCAACGACCTCTGCCTGTAAGCACGCCGGCCTGTACCCTGCGTCCTGATCTAGATTTAATGGTGCCAACAGTTTTCCCATGCGCTGCTCCGTTGAAGCTCCGGTGCCGGTGCCGATGTGCTATGTCAGGTGTTCAGCGAGTACGCCCGCGCCTGCGCCCACGCCGACCACCCGCTGCACGACTGGAGGCGACACATCCCTTCTTGTGGTACGCCTGACTCGCGTTTCCTTAAGTCCCTGTTTACTGCCTGCATGGAGGCTAGCAGAGGGGGAACCCTGTGTTAGCTTACGCTAGCCAGTGTCAGTGGATGTTGCTCCTGGTGATTGCCACAGAGTTGACGTCCTTTTTTGTGCCCAGCGAGGCCGTGCTCGCAGGGTCTGGGGTACAGGGAATGTATAAGCTGCTGCCCGGCTTCCTGCGGCCTGGAGCGCGCGTGCATCGACAGCAAGCTGGCCTGCCTGGACGGATGCTACTGTCCCGATGGTGACTCGCCTGTCCTGAAGGTCTCAGCGACACGCTGGTCCGCTCTGTCCAAGGACTTCCGTCTCTCCCCAGGTCTGATCTATGAAGATGGAAGATGCGTGACGCCCTCCGATTGTCCCTGTGAGCATCGCGGCCAGGTTTATCCGCCTGGACACTCGCTGCAGGAGGAATGCAACAACTGGTGAGCAAATTCACCTCTCGCCTTCATTTAGCGAGTCCCATTTGTTCCTCCTAGTGATCGGTTTGTCGGTCCCCTCCAGTACATGCGTGGGTGGAGTGTGGAGCTGCACCAACCACGCCTGCCCCGGTTGGTGTCCTCTCAGCAACAGTTCCTCCGGTGGAGGAAGGAGGTTCCAGAAAACCAGATAAAAGTGTCTTCCTGTCTTGGCAGGCGAGTGCTCGGTGACTGGAGACATGTATTTTCAGTCCTTTGATGGAAGGATCTACACCTTCTCAGCGACCTGTCAGTACGTCCTCGCCAAAAGCCGCAACTCTGGCAGATTTACAGTCACTCTGCAGAACGCCCCCTGCGGAGCGGTGAGTCTCCTCCAGCTTCTTGGAGTCAAAGCACAAGTTGGCGTTTTAGAGTTGAAAGACGACATTCCGGGATCTTCTCGGCTCCGCGTCACTAGTCCGTTTTGCCCCGCTTCTAGAATTTGGATGGCGCCTGCATCCAGTCGGTGAACCTGGTGATCGACGAGGATCCCAGAACCGAGATCACGCTGAGCCACGTCGGAGAGGTGTACCGGGCCGGCCAGTACCGCGTCTCCCTGCCCTATTCCGATGGTAACTAATTCTCATTCAATCAATGATCTGCCACTGATCGTTAGGTGGCAGCACTGAGCCAAAGAGCAGATTTGAAAAGTTTTCAAAAGAAAGAGAATCAATTACTGGCGTATCTGTCACTAGCACAAGGAATGAAAGGTGGCTGAAGACCTAAACTTGCTCCTGACTCCACTCCCACAGACCTGTTCCACATCCAGGAGTTGTCGTCCATGTTCCTGCAGGTGAGGACGGCGTTCGGTCTGCGCCTGCAGTACAGCTGGGCGGAGTTTCGCCTCTACCTCCAGGCCGACGAGCACTGGAGGGACGACACGGTCGGCCTCTGCGGCACCTTCAACGGCAACATCCAAGATGACTTCCTGTAAGTGTGTGCGGCCGAACTCTGACCTCTCCCACACAAAGATGACTCAATGAGCGCGCGTACTCCAGTTTCAGAGGGGGCTAGCGGCGGAGTGCTCCCTCTCTTTCTCGCTCTCTCTGTGTAATGCACACTGGCGAGACGGCTCAGCATCAAAAGCCTCGCGCTCCGATCGGCTCTTTTAGGCCGGCCAGATCAGCGCCCGAATGTTAGACACGCCGCTCTAACAAGGAACGTACTGTTAGCGGAATAGGGTCTTCACTGTAGCGGACCGGGAAGGCTGACCGGGAAGGCCGGATGTTGTCTAACAGCTGTTAACGGATATACGGCGGAAGCTCGGAGCGATGACACGAAACCCTGACTTGTGCTGCCTCCGCGACCCCCGTGTGAGTATCCGTCCCTGACCAACGCGCCGCCCCGCCCCAGGTCTCCCTCCGGTATGATCGAGAGCACCCCGCAGCTGTTTGGGAACGCCTGGAGGGTTTCGTCTGCCTGCGTGTCCAGCCTGATGGCTCCCCAGCTGGATCCCTGTGACACACACCAGCAGGCCGGTCAGTGTGTGTCCGACAAGGCTGAATCTTCATCGTGATGCTACCGTTAGCTCGTGCTAAAGGCTGACCCTGGCGGCTGTTTTGTGTCCTCCCAGTGGCCTACGCCTCTGAAATGTGCGACGTGCTGAACCAGGCTGTGTTCTCCGCCTGCCACCAGCACCTCAGTCCCACCGCCTTTCACCAGCAGTGTCGCTCGGACACCTGCAGGTGCGGCACGCCCTGCCTCTGCTCCGCCCTCGCCCACTACGCCCACCACTGCCGCCGCTTCTCCGTCATCGTGGACTTTCGCTCCCGCGTTCCCGACTGTGGTGGGTGTTGGGCCAAGTCACCTGTGGCCCCGTTTGCTCTTTCTTTGCCAGACGTCTTTGCTTTCTCTCTCTCTCTGTTCTAGCCATCACCTGTCCCGCCACCATGCAGTATGGCACCTGCGTGTCCTCCTGTCAGGGCCGTTGCTCCGCCCTCTCTGTGCCGCAGCATTGTGGGGAGGAGTGTGAGGAGGGCTGCGTGTGCCCTCCCGGAACCTTCTACAACCACCGAACACGGACCTGTGTGCACCGGTACTGTTGCACCCGCGGCACAAAGACAAACCCCCAACCTACTCCGTGCTGGTGGCACATGAAACCATCACTCAGGACGCTGTTAAACGGCCAACAGGTCCAGATTGGCTCCACCAAAAAGCAATCCTCTCAAAGCGATCTGTGTGTGTGCTCTGAAGCTGAGGTCAGGCCTTAAGTGGGAAGCCTTGTATCTGCTTACCTGCAAGACGTTAGAGAGCCTGCGGAGGACCTGGCTAATTGTGCTCTCCCGCAGCCTAATTCCTCTTAAATGTCCCAGGTTTTTACATCCTAAAGCAGCCTTGTGTCTTACTTACCTCCCGATAGAGTTACAGTCAAGGAATTCTCCGTAAAACCCCCCTTTCTTTTCCCCTGGGCTCCCAACGACACAGATACCTGAGAAGCGGTGAGAAAGAATTTATAATACAGAGGCTGATGTGTGGCCTGTGTGCGCCTAATGCTGCAGTCTCCTTTTGATGCACTCCAAATACTGTAATTCCGGTAGAGTTTTTGGCTTTAAAAGTGATATTTAGGGTTGAGTTGTGGACTCGGGCGGTGTCAGAGAGCCCCGTCCATCATTCCGGAGACTCCAACGACTCTCCTGCCACCACATCGTTGCCTGATTGTTGTCTTGTTTTCAGGAGCCAGTGTCCCTGCAGCTTCCTGGGGGCCGATTACGAGCCGGGAGACGTGATCATGACATCAGCAGGTGTTCAGTAAGATCCCCCCCCCCGCGCGCGCCGTACCCGAAACGCCGTGACCACATCCGTTCACGTCGCTGACGATGATGGACCCTTGAAGCTTCCGTGACTCAGGATCCCTGTCTTCTCTGTCTTTCCTGGCAGACTCTGTTTGAATGGGAAACTGGTCTCCCAGGCAACACCCAGCGGTAAGTTGCTGCTGGGGAGAATTTGGAGTAGCCGTGCGAGCTAGCATCAAATGTTTGTGAACTAATCCGTGCCTGGATGATGTTTCTTTGACTCACTGCTGCCTCCAGAGGCAGCAGTGAGTCAAATCCCTTTTAAGAGTCGTTTTACTGCACCGTCTCCTTTGCCTGGTATAGAAAAACGGTGTCCAGCGGGCCAAACCTACCACGCCTGCTCGGAGGACGAGGACGGAGTCCCGCCAGGAAGGGGCGTGGCCTGCGAGCGCACGTGTGAGTCCTACCTGCTCAACCTGACCTGCTCCACCCACGAGCCCTGCGTGCCGGGATGTAGCTGCGCTCCCGGGTGAGTGACCCTCTCCATCCACACTCATCTCTTTGTGCGGATGTTGGGAGCGGAGCATCCGTCTGCCCGGAGTCAGTCGGATGAATCGGTGGGATGAATCGGTCCGATTCAGCGCGACCTTTAGCGCTTGAAGGTTAAGTTATGACGGTGGGACCTCGATGAAACCTGAGACCGGTTCTGAAAATATCAGCGGCAGAAGGAGCAGAAGGTCCCGGACTCGCTGGCGCGGTTAGCATCATCCGTTACTGCGATCGAAGCCTTTACCTTTAGCAGACAGAGGTGGACACACATAAGCGGAGGTGCAGGCGGAGGGGTCACAGTTATCATATTTCACCACGGCGACGCTTTGGCAGATTGTAAAGGGTGACCTGCCCGTCTGAGGAGCCCGAAGGTCTGACTCCAGGATGACCTTTGGTCTCCTTGGGTGAGTCAGCCCCACTTCTGCTCTGTGACCTTCAGGCCCAGCAGAGTCACCCTCTCTCATTTCCCCGGGTCGCAGTTGTTTGATGACGGACGTAGAACCCGACCCGGTTCTGCTCCCACACACACAGCTGTTCTCCTGACCTCCGGCTTTATTGGGAACCTTTTCCATCCCGGTTTTGTTGGGTTAGAGTGGAACAACCTTTGAAGATGAATCAGACGGAGAATTCTGAGCCTAAACTAGAAACGAATACCCTAAAGTGACGGTGAGGAGCCCAGCCTTCACAAACCTCCCGTTTTGGATGACATACAGTTATTTTTGATGTAATAGTTCTGATATTTATAGCATGTTGTCAAAGTTGAGGTCGGAAGTTTGGCATTTGTCTCTCTGAGCTCTTGTTCAGGTGCTGCTTCATCATCCCAGAGCTTCCATTCTAAACAAGGACTGTGATTTATCCATCATTTATGCATAAAGAGCGTGACTGAGACCTTTGATCAGAGTATCGGCCAGGGCATCTTGGCGGGCGGATAAAGGTGGCTGTTAGCGCCGTTTTATCTCGATGTAACTCTACTCGGATGAACCCGCCGTTTGTGGCGGGACCATTCAGAACATCTCCTCATTGTCTGCGGCCTCACCCGTGGATGCAGCTCAGGCCTTGATATTAAAGATCCTTATCGGCTTCAGCTGGCAGAGCTCGGAGCAAAGAGAGGCTGAGAATCCTCATCGACGGCGTTTCTCATGTGGCTAGCGACCGTTCTTCGGCTCTGCCGTCTCTTCACGCCATAGAAGCGGTCAAATAATGCAATAAAACGTCGTGAGGCGACCTCTGAAAATGACGCATATTTTGCTCCCAGCTTGCTGAAACACGGAGACGAGTGCTTCGAACCGGCGTCCTGTCCCTGCCTGTGGAAGGGAAAGGAGTATTACCCCGGCGACAGAGTGTCCTCCCCCTGCCATCAGTGGTGAGCTCACGCTTTTATTTACGTCACCGCTGAAGGTTCGAAGTATCGGTGCTGATCCACAGCCGCCAACGTCGCCTCCTTCAGCAACACCTGCCAGGTAGAGGACAAACTACCAGCTTGTAAGTCGTTTCGAGGGTCTTATCTCGTCTGGAAAGGCGGGGTCCTGCTTATTAGAGCAGAAAAGTGGTCACCTGATATCCATAATTCTCCGCCGTGGCAGAAGAAGGCCTTGAAAACAGAGCCGGTCCTTGTACGACTGATTCCCTCAGCTCCAGAATCCTCACCGTCCCTGAAAGGAAACACTCTCCCAGTGATCCCAGTCATTCTCCCATCCTCCCATTACTGCTCCAGGCCGTAGCCGGGGACGAGGACACAGATGACAGCCTAATGGCGCGATGAGCAGCCTTTCAGCCTTTGAGAACTCAACAGCCACTTTTCCGCCTGCTGTGAACCTGATTCTCCCGACAAAAGGAGGCCATTAGAGGTGGAGAGAAGTGGCCCTCGCTAAGTGGGTACAAGTTACCGAGGCTTCGCTGTCTTTGTAGCGTTTGCCAGCACGGGGCCTTCCAGTGTGACTTTCGGCCGTGCCCGTCCATGTGCACGGCCTACGGTGACCGGCACTACCGCACCTTCGATGGGCTGCTCTACGACTACATCGGCGCATGCAGCGTCTACCTTGTGAAGGTAAAACGGCCGCATTCCCTTTGGATTTCTGTCCTTTTGGGTGTGCGTTTCGCTTTAGCGCTGTTTGCTCTCTCGTCCACAGAGCACCAGCGGTGTGATGTTTAGCGTCGCGGCCGCGAACGTCAACTGTTTGGACGGCGGGGTCGTCTGCAGGAAAGCTCTGATCGTCACCTTGGATCAGTCCGTCGTGGCGTTCGACGACGAAACTGGGAAGCCAGTGAGCGTCACTTCCAGTCTCCTCTTTTTGTTCAGAAAGTGAAAGTGAGCACTAGTAGCACTAGCTGGTGCTAACATTTCAGTCCGATTAAAGCCGCCGTCCGTTTGCAGAACGCGTCCAGTGTGGCTGACGGGAGGCAGAGGATGTTCGTTTGGTCTGCAGGGTACTTCACGCTGGTTCACTTCCCAGTAGGAGAGACGTCACCGTCCTCTGGGACCGTAAGACCACCGTCCACATCCAGGTCGGACCGCGCTGGCAGGTACAGCACCGGTTTGCCTTTCCAGCGGAATTTGCCCGATGAGATTCTGATGAAGGAGAGAATTCGGATCATTTCGATGAGAATGTTTCACCAGTCTGGTGCACAACGTTTCGGCGGTGTTGTGCCCTCGGCTGGTTGGAGGTGGTACTGCAACAACGATCACAATCGCAGTCATTAGGACTAAAGGAGCCACTGTTGATGCGCGCAGGGGAAGCTTAGCGGCCTCTGTGGGAACTTTGATACGAAGACGGTGAACGAGATGAGGACACCCGACAACCTTGACTCCCCAACAGCCCAGGAGTTTGGAAACAGCTGGAGTACCGTTGACGTGAGGGGGCCATCATCAATACCGCCATTTGACAGAAAACTGACAGAAGTCACACCTCAGTGGGGTGTAATCCAGTGTGTGTGCGTGTGTGTGTGTCCAGTGTGTGAACAGCCTAGATATCCGACACCCCTGCAGTCTCAGTCCTCTCAGGGAGCCTTTTGCCAAGCGACAATGCGCCGTCCTGCTGGGCGAGGTCTTCCAAGCCTGCCACCCAGTGGTGAGTGGCAGCAACTGCCGTCCCCGCCGATACCTGGCTGTTCGCGGTTCAAACGGGACCTCTTTCCAGGTGGACGTCACCTGGTTCTACGCGAACTGCCTGGCGGACACGTGCTCCTGCAGCCGTGGCGGGGACTGCGAGTGCTTCTGCACCAGCGTGGCGGCGTACGCTCAACGCTGCTGCCACCAGGGCGTTCCCGTGGACTGGCGCTCTCCGTCCCTGTGCCGTAAGTTCGAACATTCACATTGTTCCATCCACCATTCAGCTGACTTTATTGAGCTCTCTCCTTCTTTTTCTAGCCTATGATTGCGAATTCTACAACAAAGGTGAGAGTCTGTCCGGACAGGTAACAGGTGTGGCGTCTGCCAGCCGCGTGGACTGAAACACCTTTCCGCCTGCAGTCCTGGGGAAAGGACCTTTCCGGCTGATCACCTTCAGGGACCGGTGGACACTTCTGGCGGCCAACAGCTCCGGCGGCTCCGTGTTCCTCGGCACCGGCGCCGTGCCCGGAGTCCTGTCGCAGTTTATGGTGACCCCTGGCCTCAGCCGAGCCCGTCCTCACGGTGCCTCACTCCTCTTCTGGTTCCTCCATCTCCACGCTCCCCTCCTCTCTGGTGCTGTCCGTAATGAAATGCTCCGCTTGGGCTTTTACAGATGCATCGCGTGTTTCTTTTGAAGCAGCTGAGAGACCAAACTTCTTTCTGTACGCGAGCCCCAGCGGGCAGCTTCGGCTCGCCAAGTGGGAAGAGAAGGAGGCCTTCTGGGAGGCGGCCACCTTCGTTCTTCGCAGGAACACCTGGATGCCTGGCTACGACTCCCTGGAGTCTCTCTCCAAGCCCAGCTTCTTCCTGCACGCCTCGCTGGCCCGCCTCCACCTGCTCAAATACCGACACACGGACGGCTTCCGCAAAGCAACGCTCTTCAGGCTGGCAGGTGAGAGAGCCCCAGGTCAGGGTTCGTGAGATTCAACAACAGAATCTCCACATAAACGCCGCGATGTGTGTGTGTGTGTGTGTGTGTGTGTGTGTGTGTGTGTGTGTGTGTGTGGTGTTCTCCTGGAGTGTGTTGGCTCTCTGTGGCGTCAGAGGTCTGAAATAACAGCTCCTCGGAGACGGCAGCTCCTCACTGCTGCTAAAAAAAGCGCAGTGTGTCGAGGATGGTGCAGCAGGCGAAAACAGATCGAATCTCCTGCCGACAGGCGTGAAGGTTGCACATATTCACGGAAGAAGCCAGACACACACCAAAGACCCCACAACACTGCCACATGACAACATCCGTTCAGCTGAAAAGGCTTTCTTGAAAGGCCCTCGGAGCTGCCTGCGCTGTATTTGATGGTGCAAAGGTTTTAACTGGTGCGTGTGACCATAACTTGCCTCCCACGTTTGTGAAAAGGCCCCAGTCCGGACACCACGCCGGGTCCTCGGTGTCAGTGGAGGTACGACTCCTGCGCCGCCCCCTGCTTCAGGACCTGCAGCGACCCCACAGCCCAGTGCTGCTCCTCCATCCCACAGTGAGACGCGTTCCGCCAGCCTGCACGCGAGGCGTTTGTCTGGTGGGTGTTTTATCTGTCGCTCTCTCCGACCAGCGTGGAGGGCTGCCTCCCAGTCTGCCCCCCACACATGGTCCTGGACCAGGTCACCCATCGCTGTGTCTACGTGGAAGACTGTCAGTATCAGCACGCTCAGTCCTAAAAGACAACAACAACAACAACAGCTGTTTACTGTTCATCTCAGGCGTTTCTGCTAACACACTCTCTTTATTTTTACAGGCATCAAAGCCCCGGTTACAGTGGCGCCGCTAACAGTGTCTCCTGTCACAAATATAACCACCACATCAAGTCCGCCCCCCAGGACCACCACCACCTTCTCCACCTCCTCCACCTCCCCGTTCACCGGGCTCACGGCCACATTTACCAGCTCTCCTTCGGCCGTGAGCACACACACACCTTCCGCTGAGGTTTCAGCCTCTCATCCGCCCACCATCCCTCCTTCTGGAGCACCTGATCTTTCCCGCCCAGCGGGGCCACCATCTCCCCCCCCCACAACACCTCCTGTTGTTCAACCAGAACGTCTGCCCACAGTCAGAGTGACCGAGGCCCCGCCCACCAGTGTGACCAGTACCACCAGCAGCGTCAGCCCCACCACACCCAGGACGAGCGGCGCTCCTTTCGCCATCACAGCTCTGTTTTGGTTCACCTCCTCCACCCAACCCACAGACTCACTCTTCACCACCACCCAGCTGAGGTCTCCCAGTGCTGGGACCAGTGAAGAACCAGCACCCACCAGCAGGTCTCCAGCCAAAGAGACCAGAGAAATGTCAACTCGTCCATCCTCGGTTACCCCAGCAACAACCTCCACCGCGTCCACCGGAGTCTCCGACTCTGTCGCTACAGGCAGGACGACTGTAACCAGTACAGTCACAGGGACAACAAAGACGGTGGACACGTCCACAACCATCACAGCTACTCCTGCCGCTTTGCCCAGCACGGCCTCCACCACCTCCTCCCGTCTCCCCACCTCACCGTCCATTGAAACTACAACCATTTCAGGTGAAACCACCAAATTAGTCGCACCCGTCTCGGTTTCAGAGGCGGCGTCAGTGCCGTCCACCGCGGTTCTGCACACCGCTCCACCTCAACCAGCAACTCCTGCAGAGTCAGCGACACCAGCTACCCTCCCTGTTGCACCAACTACAACATCCGTCCCTACAGCGGCTACGACTGACTGGAGAACAGCAACAACAAAGGAAGTGACAACCCAGACGACCTCTCAGATACCTGGAGTTGCCTCAACGACACCTGCAGCTCCACCTCTGAACGCTACTGACACCACACCGGCTCTCGTCCCCACCTCCACCTCCTCGGCTGCTCCCACTCGAACAGAAAGAACCACTCAGACCTCCGCTTCAACAGCTGGGCTTGAGGAGACAGTTTCTACGGCAACGACAGCACCCGCGTCTCCTCCAGAAACTACGACTGGAGCAGCTCTCCCGAAGACAGACACCTCCACCCGGTCTGTAACCACCCTGCCGCCCTCAGAGCCTCCTCATGTAGCAACCACCTCCACCCCCGTCCACACCCCCACAGCAGCGACGAGCCCGCGGTTGTCCCCTCAAACCAGCGTCCTGGTTACGTCCACTACCGGCCCATCTCGTCCTCCTGTCTCATCCACACCGGTTACCACTTCGGGGACACCGGGCGACACCGCCGCCGCTACCACCACGTCACCTGCAGGCGTTTCAAGTGCAGAACTTCCAGCCACCACCAGCAGAAAGTTGGTTACCCCCCCACCTGTGTGGGGGGTTGCCGAGACAACCGTCTCCACCGGAGCTCCTCCAGTTTCCACCACCCTCTGGCCTGTGGTTGTTGAGACAACACGACCTGCTTCCACGACAGCTACAACCACCTCAACTCCATCATGGTCGCCCGTGGCAACAGCCTCAGCGACGACTACCAGAGCAGCATCACCCGCAGCAACTTCCACCACCTCACTGATGACGGCCAGAGCTCCGGAGACAACGTTGTCCCCGGGACTTCCGACGCCCCTGCCAGTCACCGTGGCAACGTCCTTCCGTCTACAAGTACCACAGCTACACCTGCAGCCAGCGCAACGCCTCCCGCAGTGATATCAACAACAGGCACGACCAGACAGCCGACCGATCGGAGCACCGTCGCTGCTCCAACGCCTGCGCCGGTTCCCTCCACAACGGGGTTTTCCACAACCACCGGAGAAACCGTCGCCCCTGAGACCACCACTCCAAGGACAGCTGCGTCGCCGTCCACAGCACCAGCAGCTCCTGCGCCGGTCTCCACCCCGACGTCCGGCGTTCCCACCTCGGCTTCGGCTCCGCCTTCAGCGGCCACCACGGCCTGGACCAGCCCTCCAGGCGTAACAACGCCTGGCACGTCGCCATGGCCTCACGTCCCGTCTGAAACAACACAGGCGGCCGAGGCGATGACCTCCACGGCTGCGCCACCTGTGAGGACGTGCACAGTAGGTCCCTTCTTACCCCCGTTTGGTGGAACATCCGCTGTGCTCGAAACCAATCACATCCTTCTGTTTCTTACTGTTGTTTCTGTGGACTGTGGTGTCGCGTGGCGACTTTCCGGTTTCCCATCGACCTTTTCTCCCTCCAGCCTCCGTATGCAGAGATGGTGGATGAATGCACCAAGTACATCTGCGTCAACCAGCAGCTGGTCCTCTTTAACAAGTCCCAGAGCTGCCCCTTTGCCTCCCAGCCGCCCAACTGCGGCCTGCTGGGTTTTGCCATCCTGGTGAACGGAGACAAGTGCTGCCCCAAGTGGGACTGTCCATGTGAGAAGGAGCCAAGGCGATACTGATCTCTTTACGACCTTCCTAGAACCTGCCTCCTCTCTACCTCTAATTCCTGCTCGTCTGGTGCCCTCCAGGCCGCTGCTCCATGTTTCCAGATCTGAACGTCATCACCTTTGACGGAAACAGCGTGGCTGTCTACAAGGCTGCGTCCTACGTGCTAGCGAAGCTGCCCAGCGAGACGGTGACCGTGCTGGTCCAGGAGTGTCCCGCTGACGCCCAGTCCCCGGTCAGTCGGTCGGACCGGAGGCCATCTTAAAAAGGCAGCTTTTTCATGTTCATCTTACGCTGTGTGCTTTCTCCAAAGCTCCTCTGGAATTTCACCAACCTGTGTCTGGCGGCGCTCGACATCACTCACAAATCCAACCGCGTCACGATCAACAGGCTGCAGCGGAGGGTACGACTCCCTCCTGTCCCAACCTGACCCTCTCTGTTGCAGATCGCATCCATTCTGTCCTTCTTTTCAGCTCTATGTCAACTCCCGCTACGCTAAACCTCGGTTCAGAAAGTTTGGGTTTGAGGTCTTCGACACGGGCAACATGTACCTGATCCGGACTCCTGCTGGCCTCAAGCTGCAGTGGTTTCACAGCACCGGCATGCTGGTGATGGAAACTGACAGCTCCAGCAACAAGCTGGCCACCCTGGGTCTCTGTGGTACGCCGTCGTTTAGCTAGCGCTGTCCCGTTAGCGTGCAGATTCCATCGCCGAGCCTCGCTCAGACTCTGCTAGCTCCTCTTTCTGTTGTCACCACCCTCTTCAGGGATCTGCGACGGCGACGCAAGAAACGACCTGACCCTGGCCAGCGGCACCGCGCTGGGGGAGGGCGAGGACCCCTCCCTTTTCATCGACAGCTGGCAGGTCCCCAACACCACCAGCTACGTCAGCCAGAGCCGCCGCCGCGAGCTCAACTGCTCCACCAGTGACTGCTCCGTCTGCTTTGACATGCTGGAGCCTGCCGCCTTCTGGCCCTGCCACGCCTTCGTACGTTCAAAGTCCTGCTCCTGGCCAGCAGAGGGCAGCAGTAGTGGGCGGTGGTCATGTTGGGTGACCTCTGTTTCCAGGTCCCACCGAGCACGTTCTGCGACATCTGGGTCCGAGATGAAGAGTATGTCAACAACCAGTGCGTGGCGCTTGCAGCCTACGCCGCTTCCTGCCACAAATTCAATGTCTGCATCGAGTGGAGGAGGCCGGACCACTGTCGTAGGATGTCCCCTTTACTATTCTAAACTGCCACTGCAACAGACTATGACGTAGATCAGAGGTGGGCAATTACTGAGCCTGAAGGGCCACGTTGACTCCCAGATCTTGATGAACGGGCCCCTCATCCAGCCAATCAAGCCTTCCCGATTTGGCTTTTGGAGAAATGATTGTTAAGGCTCTGAGGGCCGGATTAAACCGTTCCTCGGGCCACGTGCGGCCCCCGAGCCTCAGTTTGCCCACCTCTGACGCAGACGCTCACTTTGTTTGTATAAAACCAAGAAGCTGAGGGTTGAGGCAGCTTTCTTTATTTATTGTCTTCAAAGCTGTTTCTGGTGACTTCTCCTCCCCCTCCTGCAGCCTTCATCTGTCCGGGCGCTCTGCAGTATCAGGCCTGTCTGACCGCCTGCACCGCTCAGTCCTGCCCAAACCAGGACTTGGACTCGGACCCGGACCAGTGCTCGGGCCTGACGGAGGGCTGCGTCTGCCCCGCGGGGACGCTCCTCCACCGACCCTATTCCGCCCTCTGCATCCCGCCTGAGAAGTGTGGTGAGAACCCAGTTTCAGTAGCACAAACGGGTAACGCGCTCAGCTCCCATGGCCACATGTGCCGCCACTGCGTCTGTTGGCAGCCTGCACCGACAGCTCCGGCGTTCCTCGCACGCACGGCGAGGTTTGGAAAGCCTCGCAGGACGGCTGCTGCTTGTACCGATGTGACAACGACACCATCGTCCCCGTGGAGTACGACTGCTCCAGCGCGCCGGCGCCCGTCTGCCACCGGACGGGAGAGACGGTCGTCAGCCTGGCTGACGACTCCAGCTGCTGCCCGCAGAAAGTCTGCGGTGGGTCCAGCGTTTCTGATCACACTCCTGAAGCTAACTCCTGAGGTCTGACGGTGAAACCTTTGGCTGTGCAGTGTGTAACCAGAGCCTGTGCCACCTCCTGCCTCCGGCCTGTAAGTACGGGGAGAAATGGGTGTCGTACTACAGGCAGGACTCCTGCTGTCCCGACTACGTGTGTGGTGAGATTCCGCAACAGCAACTGTGGCCGCTCAATTAGATGGACTTCAGTGGACAGATGATGCACCTTTTGTGTACTTTGCTGTGTGTGTGTGTGTGTGTGTGTGTGTGTGTGTGTGTGTGTGTGTGTGTTGCAAAGTGCAGTCCGGACCTGTGTGAGACCGACGTCCCGTCCTGCAGAGACGACCAGACTCTGATCGCCGCCAGAGCCGAGGGCAGCTGCTGCCTGGCTCACATCTGCAGTCAGTAACCGAAGCCTCTCCGCTGCTCAGCTCAGCATCCAGCTGGTCGCTGCTCTGACTGTTCCGTCTGTTCCGTCTGTTCCGCCTGTCCTCAGTCTGCTCCGCCTGTCCAGAGGCGCCGCCCGTCTGCCTGCAGGGAGAAGTTCTGACGGTGGATCCCAACACCACAGACCGCTGCTGCCCCTCCTACCAGTGTGGTCAGGACACACACACACACACACACACACACACACACACACACTGCCATCATGCATTCCTCTTCACAAGCTGGGAACCTAAATGTGTGTGTGTGTGTGTGTGTGTGTGTGTGTGTGTGTGTGTGTGTGTGTGTGTGTGTGCAGCGTGCGATCCACACAGGTGTCCTCAGCTCACCTGTCCTGTTGGAATGTCGCTGGAGTCCGTGCCCACTCCGGGACGCTGCTGTCCAAACCAGACGTGCGGTACGGCTCTTCCTCCCTCCTCACTCATCCTCACGTCTTTCGCTAAGGCTGATCCGGACTTTTCTTTCCAGAGTGTTCGTGTGACAAGATCGCCTCGCCGAAGTGCGGTCTGGTACGTCAGCCGTGTGTTTGGACGTCAGAACCCGAAAGAACCGACAGACTGGTTGTTCTTTGGAAGATAAATCGTTCTGATGATTTTGTGGGTTCGTTGCCGTTCCGCAGGGAGAAGCTGCCCAGCTGGACCGGAACTTCCTGTCCGACCCACAGAACCAGTGCGCCTGCAAGAGATACAAATGTGGTGAGAGAGACGAGTGCTGGTCCGAGCAGAGAGATCTGAGTCTGGCTGCACTCACTTGTCTGTGTGTGTGCGCGTGTGTGTTTTCAGTGCGCGAGGCTGTGTGTGTGTTTGGAGAACGTGGCGTGCTGCGACCGGGTCAGACGCTGGTGGAGCACGACGACAGCGGCCTGTGCCACAGCCGCCAGTGCAGCCGCAGCCTCGACCCAGCGAGCGGCTTCTACCTGCTCCGGACCAGCACCATCAACTGCTCCGCCCACTGCCAACCAGTAAGACCAAAGGGCACGTCCCAGTTTGGGCAACCTGAGGCACAGGGGCCACATGTGGTCCGACGGCCTGTTTATTCTGGTTTTCCAGAATCAGATCTACATCCCTCCCAAAGACCAGTCCACCTGCTGCGGAGTGTGTAAGAACATTTCCTGCCTCTACGAACACGAGAACGGGACCGCCGTTCTCTACAAGGTATGACTGCTCGAGCGTTTAGACGAGCCCAGCACGCGTGCACGTGCACGCTAACCTGGAGCTTGTGTGCCCGGTGTTGTTGGCGGTGTGTTTCCAGCCGGGAAGGTCTTGGGTGTCCAACTGCCGGAAGTTTGACTGCACCGATACGCTGTGGGGGCCCACGCTCATCTCCTACGCCCTCAGCTGCCCGCCCTTCAACGAGACAGAGTGCACCAAGGTACGTGCACGTGCGCACGGGCAGACGTGTTTTTCTTACTTCATTCCTCGTCCTAACGTGGACTCCTGTCCGCTCTCAGGTGGGCGGGACAGTCGTAAGTTACATGGACGGGTGCTGTAAAACATGTGAGTATCCGATGCGCCCGCAGCTGAACTTGGCTAGTTAGCGTAGCAGCGTAGGCCGCAGCTGACAGCGAAGAACGCCTCCACCTCCACGCGTGTCCAACACGTCCGCCTTCGGTCGCTCCCGTTTCGCTCCCAAATCCTCAGCGGCGGTTTTACATCTGTGATAGAAGCGTCTGGTGTCCCCTGGCGACACCAGCGTGTCACCAGACGCAGCTGGTCTGGTGGAAGCGGGGGTGTGATTTCTGTGCTCACCATCATCTACCGATCCCACCAGGTACTGGATTCCCTCCGTTCCCCTTCCCAGTTAGCCCCCTGACTCCCACAGTTAACACAAACTGTGAACGAGGTACCAGAACAGCAACAAGGCTCGCCGGCGCCATTGTTGATATTCAACAATGTACTCCCTCCAAATCACACCAGCTGGAAACAAACGGCAACCAGCCCCCCTCTGGCCAAAAGGCCTCTGGAATGATGTTTCATTTCAGGAATTAGACATCCCCAAACGCTTGAAAGGGTTAAACTCCCGACATTTCAGCCAAGGTTGTATTTTTGCCCCGTAAAGTCGCAAAAAATCTGCTGTTTTTTTTTGCTGGATGAAATCCTTCAGAGCCCCATTTATAAAGTACGCAGTTGTAAAGTCAAATAGGGACATTTCCAGATTTGCACAAAAGTAAACGTAGACTCTTAAGTTGCAAAATATCCTCATTTGAAATCAGATAAACACACATTTCCTGTTTGGTCAGTTCAGCAGACGATCACGTGCTGTGTGTGTGTGCGTGAACGCCTCCACACACACACGCCTCTGGGCCCATTTAGCGCTGTCTGGGCAGTGCATTGTTGACCGCCAACAATGTGCTGTTGCTAGTGGCCCCGTAGTCGGGCTTAGACGTCTGCATGAGTAGCTTCTGCTGCTGGTTGCAGGAGGAGACGCCGCCGCCCTCGGCCGCTAGGGGGAGCTGTCGGGGGAAAGGAAGCTGCTTTGTGGAGCGTTTTGGCGCTGGGATGTAAGAAATCAAGACGTGCTTTTGGTTCAAAATGGTCTCTAACCACCAGAGAGGCGCTCCACAGGGCAGCTTTGCTTTGCTTTGCTCCTGTTTCTAGTCCTCTTTCCCAGAAAGGCTGCTGGAGCGTTCTGGATGCATGTGTGAGCGGACCGTCCTCTTTCTTTCTGCTAGCGCTGGGGAAAGATTCTGGACCTTTCCAGCCTTGTCTGTTGCCGTGTCACACCCGCTTACACGCAGGTGTTTGGGATGGTGAGGAAGGTCATTTCCTGGCAGTTGGTTGGATGATGTTTAATCTGGAATGGGGTGTTCTAATCTGGAATTGTGACTGGGTGGTGGTTTAAGGGGTGGATTCCAGATGGTTGTCAGGCCCTTGTTGACCGAGTGTCCGGTTCCTGTCTGTAAAGCAGCACAGCTCAGCTGTCAGTCGTGACCTTTCACCTGAACATCTACAGCTGACTGACTGGAACCTTCCAGCACTGCCGGTTGGCCTTTGACCTCGTCCTCCTCCTCTTCCTCCTCTTCTTCCTCTGTTCAGCTCCTTGTCCGGCGTGTCTGCGGTTATTTCTGTGCCCCCTCATTCAGTCTGTCTTCACGCAAACAGGTAAAGAAGACGGGAAGTCGTGTCAGAAGGTGACGGTGAGGATGACCATCAGGAAGAACGACTGTCGCAGCAACAGGCCGGTACGTGGGGGGGGGGGGTCCGGACTAAAACCTGGGCCGGATTTACTCACTCTCCGCCGCCTGGCCCGCAGGTGAACATCGTGTCATGTGACGGGAAGTGCCCGTCCGCCAGCATCTACAACTACAACATCAACACGTACGCGCGCTTCTGCAAGTGCTGCCGGGAGACGGGGCTGCAGCGGCGCTCCGTGCAGCTCTACTGCAGCAGCAACTCCACCTGGGTCGGCTACAGCATCCAGGAGCCCACCGACTGCTCCTGCCAGTGGTCCTGAGCGCGCCCACACGCACGCACGCAGACGCACGCAAACCGGCACTGCAGCGCTGTAACCAAAAATATCAATTTATTCTTTTTATTATATTTGTGGAGATTTATTTTTGCTTCTTTTTGTTGCAGAATTTCTGTTTTGCCTTGACTACCCAGAATGCCCCACTCCCTTGTAAATAACCGTCCCTGCATATAAAACATTCGCATAACCACAGTAGAAGTTTCACTCCTAGGAAGAGCTGTAAATTCAACGATGTGAATTATGGGATATAATCAGCATTAGTCCATACCTGAGGGGGATCCAGCTGTATTTGGAGCACTTTATTTATTTATTGGAGTTCGATCGAGCACAATCCGGCTGGAGAACAGAAGGAAGGAAGCGAACGTGAAACTGTGTCCGCACCGATCCCGGTTGGTCCAGATCAAAGGGATCTGTAACACTCGCTGTACACTTGAATTCAATAAATATTTGGCCTCAAATTCCGGTTGGTTCTGTCAGCTGATCCGGATGACGTCACCGGTCCAAAGCGGTGGTAGGAGGTGGTTACATCATGTGATTTGCATCACAGGATCATCCGAGGTTGCTGGTTGGAATCCGCGGACCTGCTGGGAGAAGGTCTGTTCTTTGAGGGTTCGGTGGTTTCCAAAGGCCCGTTATGGCGTCTGCTGCCTTCCTGGACCCCCGCCGGCCCCCCGCTGTGAACAGATGTGCAACAGCCCCAGAAAACCCGCTTCTTTCATTCCAGCCTGTCGGGGTCTCGTATCGATCAACTGCTAAAGCAGATGCGGGAGGATTTTCAGAGGGTGGAAAACCTCCGGAGCTTCAGGTCGGCACGGCCAGACGGTGCACTAATCCGCCGGTTTCTAGCGGACTTAACCCGGGTTTAACCGGGTTTAACCGGGTTTATGTCCACAGAGCTGCCAGCAGCCGAGTTTGGTCACGATCAGAAACCAAAGTCTGGCCACATTTTCCAGATTATTGGAGGATTCTTTTTCTGTTTGCAGCGTTTCTTGTGATCGAAGTTGCAGATGACACCTTTTACCTGCCCTGGTAAAAGGGGAGGGGCTTATTTGGCTGGCTGGCAGCCCCCCTGAGCTCCCCCTGATGCCCATCCTGGCAGACCCAGATCCTCGCCAGAAACCCGGGCCATGGTTTCCCTGTTCCAGGACCACTCGAGGTCGGGGGGGGTTCTGGGGTCCGACGTGTCGACTGGATGAGCTCATCCTTCTGTTCTCTTTCTCCACCTCAGCCTTAGTTCTGTGTATCTTCTCACGCGCGGGTGGAGCCGACCCAGACTTTTCCCTCCCTCCGGGTTGCTGAGCGGCTCAGCTCGGTTGGGTTCGCATTCCCAGCGCCGGGCGGGGGGGCAGGAGCGGGTCTCGGTTGGCTGGATGGCGACAAGAGCCTCACCTACGTAAGCAGGGTGAAATTATAGCAGCGCGACACCAGCGCTAGCTAGTCAACGCACCCAAGGAGAATGTGACATCAGGGACGGAAGAATAAAGGCACAAACAGCCAGTAGCAGCAGTCGTCCACCCCAGTGGAACCAGTCCAGCTGGGGGGTCTCCTACGGCTTTAGCAGCTGGAGCTAGCCGAGCTCGCCGCCGCGTGATGTCACTGAGGTCGTTTGGTTGGTGCGTCGGACTGATGAGTCGGCGAAACAGAAATGCATTATGGGTGAAAGGTCAGAGTTAAATCTGCCAGGCTGACAGGCTGCTAACAGCTGAGAACACACACACACACGCACACACACATACACACACACACACGCACAGAACTATACATTAGCGTCAACAGAGACTTTGGTTCACGTTAACTGGCTGCTTTTAGCAGTAAAACACGCAGGTAGAAGCTTCCAAATTCAGGACTTTGGTCGGGCGCCAGCGTCCGACCGGGGTCACGACGCACTTCCTGCCCAGGTCGTCTTTGATCCGGCCTTTTGTCACCGTGTCTTTGATCTGAGGAGGAGGAGGAGTAAAAAAAACATCCTGACGTCAGAGGCAGCTGACGAGCGCGCCAGACCGCGGCCGTCAGGTGACGTCCTGGGACAGCGAGCGGGACATTTGTCCTCCGCTGGTCAGCGGTGACCCGGTGACCCGGTGACATCACCCCAGCAGGAGCAGAGAGAGAGAGAGCAGGTCTGCGAGGGCGATCGAGGCCGACCTGATCTGACCGGAGCAGAGGTACGAGTCCAGGAACACACACACTCACACACTCACACACACACGTTCTTTTGCCTATATTTTTAAAAACTTTGACGTGATGCCTCCCCCCAGTCTGAATCTTAATCCTAACCCTAATCCTAATCCTAACCCTTCAAACAGCCGTCTTTCAGCCACTTTCTTTTCTTTCATCACCCTGACGAGTCCCTCGTTTCTTTCATTTCGTAAACCGTCCATGGGTCAAAAGTTCATGGTTGTTTCACAACATTTGGGGTTTTTGACGGGATTTTTGTCTTGGAGGAGTCAGGAGGGACCTTTTTGTTCATCTCCCGTCGCCTCTGCGTTCATTTCTGTTCTCTTCTTCTTTCTGCCTCGTCGTCGTAGCAACCGCGCCTATAAAACCTCGGGGAGTCCCTGGTGTTTGTGTTTCCCAGCGGGGCGCTGAGACCCCGTCGTCAGGGTTCGTCACGGCCAATCGCGGCACGCCCAGAGGTCGACCACCTCGCCGTGAAACAGGAAGCAGTAACTCAGCGCCGGTGGCTGTACACCTGTCCGGCTCCGCCCCCTCCTACGTCAAACAGGACGGCAGCTGAACGCTGATGTCTGCATCTCTGGAAAACCTCCGACTGTTCTGGGCTAATCGCCGTGGCGACCACCTGTCTGCGGTGGCCGGCGAAAACAAAACAACGCTGGTCGTGCTTTGATCTGGGTGGGCTTTAAGATGCTAACGCTCAAGACGTCCGCACGAGCTTCATAAAGGAAACCAAAGCTGAGAAATGTAAACCTCAGATGGAGATCAAAGCCAGAGGGAAGGTCCGTGGACCTTCTCCAGGTTTTCCAGGCCTGGATCCAGGCTGCGATCTCCTGGGCTGCTGTCGTTGAGGAAAAGGAGGGAGCGCCGGCGAGAAAGCCGGAGTCATAAAGCAGACGAGCTGAGTTTGCTTTGACTGCTAGCGGGAGCAGTAAAAGCGAGGGGGGCCGGGGGGTGGCGGGGGGCCAGAGCCCATCTGGAATCCACATCCAGGACCGGGCGCGTCTGCCCGCCGCCATCATGGTTTCCTCGTTTCAGCTTTGATGACGCCGCCGCCGACAGCTGACGGGGACCCAGATTTACTGTTTATTTGTTGTGATGAGGAAGAACAACAAAAGCACCTGATGGGAGAAGACCAGCAGGAGCTGAGATGATCCTCCTCCAACCGCTCACGCCACCACCCGAGGAGAAGACGCTAGAGTTCGCCAAAGCGCTGATATCGCAGCGGAGGTCACGAGGAAGGAAGTCGAGGTTTGTACAGGAGAAGAAAGTTGCTGAGGAGGAGGAGGAGGAGGGTTTCCAGGCATCATCACTCATAAGTACGTGATGGTTCAGGATGAGTCACGGTTACCAAAATAAAGGACAGTAAGCTGGAGATGATGGCTCCACCAGCGTGAAACCAGCACTAATTATTCTGCTTTCTCAGGTTCTTCGGCCTTGAAAAGGTTGGCTGGTGGATCCATTTCCACGGTTTCATGAACCTCCTCGTGGTCCCTTGAAGATGTTCCACCTGTGACCCAGAAAAAAGGATGGATTCAGAAGAACTGAGGAAGCTTCTATGAAAGGTGCTTGTTGGAGCGTTACTAGCATGAACTTCTGGTCCAAACTGTTAGCCTCGGTGGTAAAAAAAAGCTGCTCAGGGAGCGGGTCTGGAGCGAGCGGGTCTGGAGCGGGCGGGTCTGGAGCGGGCGGGTCTGCTGCTGCCCTCAGGCTGAACGTGAGAGCTCCTGGCGGTGGAGTCCAACATGATCCGGCTCAGAAGGCCACCCGGCTTTGGTTTCACCAGCTGCTAAATTTAACGCTGCCCCAACCAAAACGCTCACGTTACCGGCGCACACGCTCGCTGATGAGTACACGTGGAAATACGCCCGAAGGTGTAGGTGGTAAAAGGGGAAATGAGGCTAATTCTCTAGGCTAACAACCACTAGCCATTTAGCTGCCATTTGTTAAAGCCTGGAAAATATCACGTTTTGTTGTCAAACAAAAAAAATCATATTTACACATGGAAATACAAAACATCTGAGATAGACACAGAATCAGTGTGTTGTGGGAAATCAATCACACACACACACGCACACACACATCAGAGCCGTGACAACTGTGACATAACGAGCGGCTCAGCGGGACGTCAGACTCAACAACGACGCTCTCGCAGCTTCTGACACTTCACCTTTGACCTTTTCACCGACCTGAAAAAAACCTGAACTTAATATCAAAGTTCTGATGAAGATCTTTGACCAATTCTTCAGGGATTTTAACGGGACTTTTTGAAGTGAGAAATGTAGAAATTGTTGAACCAGAAAATCCATTTCTGCTTGTTTAAAGTGATAAAATCACAAAAAAAGTGATTCAGATGTTTTGATCAGATAAAGCTGCAAAAACCCCGATGTCGTCTGGTCGTACGGTGGCGTCACCAAACAAAGAGAAGTAGTGAATGTGACCATTTTTATATCTAAACTCAGAAATGAAATAAATAAATGTACATAGTCAGTCTGGGTGTGTGTGTGTGTGTGTTTGAAGTTGCAGCATTTGTGTTTAACAGGTTAAATGATTTTAAAGGTTGCTAAATTGCTTTTTTTATTGCTTTCATTTTGAGTTTCACCTCAGTGACCCTGTCACACACACACACACACACACACACAGACACACGGACACACACCCCTCTGATGGTTGGCTGCTCAGACCTGGCCCCGCCCCCGCGCTGGCTGCTTTATAAAGCTGGAGCGGAGCGGCGCTTCCACAGGTTGTCCCTTTAAAAGCTCCTTCCACACGTGAACGTCTCCCTCTGGTCAGCTGACTCTGCGTTTCCTGAGGGGGATTTTAGCTTCTGTTCCTCTTCTCGTTGTTTTGGCTGTTCAGGACCTCCGGACGTGTGTCGGCGACCTCAGGAAGCGTCCAGGGAGCCCTCGTCCTCCTCCTCCTCTTCCTCAGCTCTCCTTCCTCCGATGGATCTGTCCGAGCTGGTCTTCCCCCTCTCGGCCGACGACCTCTACGATGACCCCTGCTTCAGCAGCGGAGACCTGAACTTCTTCGACGACCTGGACGCTCGCCTCCTGCTGAAGCCGGACGGCCACCAGCGCCTCCATCACCACGTTCCCAGCGCCGAGGAGGAGCTGGAGGAGGAGGCGGGGGTGGAGGAGCACGTGAGGGCCCCGGGGGGCCTCCACCAGGCGGGCCGCTGCCTGCTCTGGGCCTGCAAGGCCTGACAAGAGGAAGACCACCCACGCCGACCGGCGCCAAGGCGGCCACCATGCGGGAGCGGCGGCGGCTGAGCAAAGTCAACGACGCCTTCGAGACGCTGAAGCGATGCACCGCCTCCAACCCCAACCAGCGGCTGGCCAAGGTGGAGATCCTGCGCAACGCCATCAGCTACATCGAGTCCCTGCAGGCGCTGCTCAGGACTTCGGGCCAGGACCAGAGCTTCTACCCGCCGCTGGAGCCCTACGGCGCCGACTCGGACGCCTCCAGCCCGCGGTCCAGCTGCTCGGACGGCGCGGTGAGTCCGGGAACAGCTGAGCTCTGGAATGTCAGGACCTCTTTATTTTTGGCTGCCGGTTCCAGCCAGCTCCTGGGATGGAGAGAAAAGCTCCCAAACGCTCGCCGATACAAAGTCCTCGAATTATTTCAACGAAAAATGAAAACTGACCAGGTTTTCTGGTAAAATGACCAAAACCGGCCCTGACGCCTGTCGGAGGGCGACCGTAGAATCTGACAGGCCGGGGAAGATTTCCCACGCTTTAAAAACGAGAAAAACCTATTTATTCACACAGTCGGGAAAAACACCAAACTAAAACAAGCTCACGTCAGGAAAACCTGAAAATACGGTGTTATACAGACGAGCGTCCAAACTGAATTCTAACCAAGGATTCGTTCATCTGCCGATGATTTTTCTAGAATCGGGTAGATCAAAGCCTGGGAATGGTGGAAAGTGGCTGCTTTTTTCTCCTGAATCTCATCAAACTCTGCTTTTTTTCTCCCTCAGATGGATTTCGTTTCTCCGTGTTTGACCTCCACCGAAATGAAGAGATCAAAGAAAATCATCCAGACGACTGGCGGTCAGTTGGTCTCTTTTCTGAGCAGATTTATGTTTAAAAAATGTGCCAAAATTTGAAAAACGTAGTGAGTGGAGGATAATTCATGATAATCGGTTTTCTTTGTGTTAAATCTAAAAAAAAAATCCTTTCACTAAATAACGAACCAGAAACCCGATTCTCCATATTTTCCTGCCTTTAAACATCTATTTTCTCCCTTTCCGGCAGATCCCAGCAGCAAACAGTGTCTGGTTTCCAGTTTGGAGTGTTTGTCCAGCATCGTGGAGCGGATCAGCACAGACCCCAGGGTGGGGGCCCCCGTGGGCGACAGCGTGGTCCCCCGGGGCCCCGGATCCCCTCGCAGCAGCCCGGCAGGGATCTACGAGCCGCTCTGAACGGACCGCTGCTCCTCTTTCCTCCCTCCACCTAAAGAACTGATGAAAGCCGGAGTCCGACCGGCTTCCTCCCCTGAGACGTAACCGAGGACCATTTTCTACACCTGTAAATAACCAACGTCAGAGGGTGCTGCTTTGTTGTGTCACGTTTGTATTTATGAGTGAATGATGTTTTAATAAATAAGTATTTATATTACGAACCGAATTTAATCCCGTAAACGGTCTCGTCCGCGTCAACGAACTTTACCAGCGCGAATCTTCCCAGAAGACGACAAACGCGCGGCTGCCGTCGTGTGCACGGGTCTGAAACACGACCCTGCGAGACTATGTTGACCTTTGACCCCGATGCTGTGCACAGGACTGCGGGTAAGAATAACTGCGCGGTTCAAACAGGTGCGCGGGTATTTTTGGAAATATTTCCAGAAAGACGCGCGTCAGCATAAACTAACGGGCGGGTTTATAAACGCATTATTTGAAAAAGACGAAGGAAAGGATTCAAACCCGGCCTTGACTCGTCATCGTCATCATCGGCTTGTTGCTGTCGTCAGTCAGAATGTGTGTGTGAAATAACAGAGTGACAGATTAAGAAAGAATTCAGCGCTGCAGATGACGAACGTCTGGAGTTTTTGATTCATCACAACACAAACCTGGAAAAAGAGGGAAAACACAAACACTTTGATCCACATCAGTTGGTGGAATTGGTTCTATCAAAGAGAACAAAAGGTTGCCTGAAAAAATACCATCAGTCATTTTCTGTTATTTTTTCCAGTGTCGGTTTATTTTTGTTGTTAGACAGACGCAGACGCAGATTAATAATCCAGACTTTAGATTCTTTAATGTTCAGGATTTCTTACACAAACAGGCTGACGTTGTTCATGATTTTTCAACCACGTGATCCAGGCAGAGGCGGGCCGGGAGACCGATGCGGGGCCCTTCGGGGCCCGGGCGGCGGCTGTGGCGCAGGGACGCGCCTCCACGGCGGCCGGGTCGTCACCCGGAGGCCGCTCACTTCCGGCGGCGGGAGGCGGCTCCTTTCTTGCTGCTGCAAACGCAAAGAGCGACGCCACGTCAGTCAGGTGACCAGGGCTCGGACACGTGACCGAATACTCGAGACTCTAAATTCGGTCGTGGACGAATATTCTAGATTCTCTAGAATCTAGAGGGAGGTGGTGGTGTAGCGGCCCGAACAGGGTTACAGTTTAAAACAGCCCAAGAGCTTTTATTTGAATATATGTAGATTAAAAAAACATTCTTGTTGATTTATAATGTTGTTATGATTTTCATTAATGTTTAAAATGTTAATACTTTCATTGATATGAAATGATTAATTTTTTTCAGTTTTACAGTTTATTTGGTTATTTTTTTGGATTATTAAAATATTTATTTTATGTTTGGGTTGTATTTTTTTAGATTTTTTTATATGTTTTTATTTTTGTTTTTTTTCCCGACTGTCATTTTTTCTAAACTTTTTCTTTTCATTTTCACTTTCATACTTATTTATGTATGTTTTATTTTGCTTTTTTAATTTTTGATTTCTTAAAAATGCGTATAAGTTATTTATTCCAAAATGTTTTTTATTGGTCAATTTATAAAATTTCATCTCATCATTTTCTAATTTTTTTAATATTCAAAATTTCGGTTATTTTGTACTATTAATTATTTTAAATTGTACAAAATTTCTTTTTTAACCAAATAAAGTAAATAATAATTTATTGTGGTTGTTTGTCGACAGTTGCTTTGTACTTACTGTTTCTGCAGCTCATCGATGCGGTTTCTAAGAGAAATCACCTAAAAAATAAAACGTTGTGTTAGAATCAAGTGGAAGCAGAAGATCCTTCAACCTCCGTCCCTCCGACCCTAACCCTAACCCTAACCCTAACCCTAACCCTAACCCTAACCTCATATCTCTGTCTCTTGAGCTTCTCGCAGTGGTCAAACTTGATCTCCTCCAGGTTGTACAGCAGCTCCCACAGCTCCTTCGCCGTCTCCCTGCACAAACACAAACACCAGCCAAATCTTAGCAGTGGCCTGAACCTGAATTAAATCATCCTCAGTCTTTACAGATGTTCCACCTCAGCTTGTCGTCACTTAGGTTGTCGACGTTCAGGGGTTTGACCCTGTCGGCCATAATCTTCTTCTTCTTTTCCCTTTCAGTCAGCCTCTTGCCTCTCTTCTGTTCAGCCTAAAACATTTCAACAAAGCTGTGACGACAGTTGTGTGTAACCGCAACAGAAAGCGGCGGCGATGGACCGCTGACCCTCTGCAGGATGCTGCTGTATCCCGAGCCCATGTTGCTGAGCGCGATCTTCTTCTTAGCTTCATCCTCAGCCTTCCTGTGGGCGTCAGCCTCCTCCTTTCTCTGCCTCTCAGCCTGGAAATTAATCAGAAAATAAATCAGCAATCAATGAAGAAATAAATAAAAATCACCTAAGATCAGGATGCTTTGATATCAGCCTTCAGGGATGGACCTACGTGTGTCAACAGGGACCCATTCTGACTAAACTATTGACACCGGTCCTGCTCAACGTCAAATAAAATAAAAAAACAATCAAAAGTTATTTCTTTTACAACAGTGAAACATATATTTCTGTTGTCTGTCGTAATTGAACGCAGCACCGACGCGCGAGCGCCACCACGGGACGGAGGAGCGGCAGCACGTGACGCCTCGCTCGCGAAAGTGACCAATCAGAACGACAAGTGGGCGGGTCATAGGAACTTCCGCCATCCCTAAATAGAAACGCTCCTAACTAAAACAACAAACAAACAAACAAACAAACAAAAACACTGGAAAAGAAAGGTAATTTAAGAAAAAATAAATTGACAAGGATGTGAGATATTTACGAGGAGGCCGTGGCAGGTCAAACTAGACGAGTAGTTCTTAAAAAAAGCAGCAAAAAAGTGATTTCAGTGCATGCTAAATGGTTAGCATGCGGGCTAACTATCAATACATTTGCAGTATGAATTGGACCCCTGTAGATGGGCAACAGAATTCTTGCCCGATAGTCAGCATAACGTCACTTTTCCACCAGACTACCAACAATAACTGATGTATTTATAAAGGTGAGAACGAGCTGGGGAGCTGCCATGTTTGTTCTGCCCCGCTGGGCTGCCCTACCTCCCGCCTGGCCTGCCGCTCCTTGTCCCTCTCAGCACGAATCCTCTGCTGCTCGGCTCGTTCAGCCCGACGCTTCTCCTGGAAACCAAACACACACATGAATCAGGGAGGCAAAACACAGGTTTTTGATTCTGAAGTTGTGGCATCCGTTTTGGGAAAAGTGCATTTTTTGGCCCTAAAGTTGACTGTAGGCAAACTAAAGGTAAACTAAGCCAAAGTTGGGTTTTCGTTACTGCTAAAATCCTTACAATTCTTTCTTTGAGTGCAATGAGCTCCTCCTCTTCCTTCTTCCTGCACTCAAAGTGGGCATCGATCAGGGACTGCAGCTCGATCAGGTCTTTGTTTTGGCGTTTCTTCTGGATGTCCTGTCACAGTCAGACGCAAAAAACACCTCATTCTAACTGTAAACAAGCCTGAAGGACACAAGGAGGCTTCAGCTGGAGGCAGGAACCCCTCCACGTGTTAGCTGCTACTTATTCTTACTAAACTGTCCTCCTGGACGCTGCAGAGCTGAGTTGTTACAGTTCAACTTACATCAAAGTCCACTTTCTCTCCCTCTGGGATCTTGGGAGCCGTTGGCCTGAAGAAATCCATAAGATCAACATAAAGATGCCAAAAACGTAAAATAAAAACAACCTAAAGCACTCACTTAAACTTTGGCTTTTCTTCTGTTCTCAGCATCCATGAAGCGGCAAGAAGAAGAGAGACAGACTGTTAGAGGCTGAAAACGGCGAAGGACAAAGAGACTAACAGTCTGTAGGTTAATTGGGGGAGGGGCAGGGTTTCCACGTGGAAAGGTTTATGTCTGGGGCTGCAGGACGCGTCACACCTCCACCAACAGGGTTTGTGACTCCGGGGTTAACCACTCACTAGTGCTGTGAGTAGCGGCTGTTATCCCATCGGTCTGCTGGTTAGAGGCTCGTACATTAGTGTGTAAACCTAAAGGAGCGGGAGTTTGACGCGCTGTGTGATATCAGTCGCTTACCAGTCTAACACGTCACGTTCAGAAACGTCATCGCACACCTTTCACAGCAGGTTTCAGGGGGGAATTACGGTTAATTCACGTACGAGGAGAAAAGTCCCAGTGGGAAAGATGACTTTAGGACAGCAGATTACCACGGTCGAGATTAGCTGGTTCTTTTAAATGCTTTTATTTTTATGGGACCCTCACACTCAGAACATAAAAACGGGAGGAAAAACGCAGGCAAAGCAACAGCGACTCGGCAGGAAATACAAACTACCATCTTGATCTCCCTCGTCTGGCAGGACACATTCATGCAAAAAAAGAGAAGAAGAAGCAGAGATGAGCAGAGGGGTCCGCGTTCGTTGGCCACCGCTGCCTGAGACTCAAAGCTAACGCGTGGAATCTGCCTTTCCCTCCAGAGAGAGAGAGAGAGAGAGCGGCGAAACGGACGAAAGCACACAGAGAAACCAGGTCAGAGGAGAAGAAATCAGTGGGACGTACCTTCCTCTTCATAGGCCTCTGCATGCAGCAAGCGTCCAAAGCAAGAGCAGAACAGAGATCATTAGTGGAAGGACTGGGACGCCTGTTCCTGTCCCCTCGGCCGAGCACAGCAGCACATTTACCAGACGGGGGGCAGATTTGTGTTCTGAACAGAAGGACCAGCTGGCATCGGCAGCCATTTTCTCCCTGAGCTGATGTTTACCACGGAGGGCGTTCCCGCCGGCCGTTCCGCCCTGATTACAACCTTCTAACGATGCCGCGGTAAACACGAGGTCAGAGAGTTGGCGCTGGAACCTGGGACTTCTGCCGGGACTCGGACGGTCCTCGGCAGAAGTCCGAACAGCCGCCATGATCAGTTTTTTGTGTCCAATCACGACCCCCCAATGGAAAATGTTTGAGAGCAGTTTGCAGGTCTCACGCCTCATCTATGCACAGAGAGAAAGACGCTCAAAATGGACTGAAAGAGGCAAAGAAACGGCTTTGGCATGACTGAGATTACCCATCATCCTCTCTGTCACGGCCCAGCTTTGGCTAAATGCAGGAGAAAAGTGTTTCACAGCCAAATGTGAAGAGATTACGGATGGCGGGAGGATGGTTGCGGGTAATTTGTTCATGGAAAAGACAGCAGCATTTTCTTCTTTTCCCTTTCGACATTTATATGCAGCACAGATAATGTACAAATATATACATACATACAGATACAGCGATACCGCAGGAGACGCCGCGGCGCGCGCCGCGGGACTAGCTATGGTGCCACACGCAGGCGGTGTCATGCCATCCAGAAAAACAAGTGTGATTGTTGGTTCACAGCAAAAATCTACCGGATGCCTGACGATCCGGAAGCGTACGGAAGGATCCCGTTTGGGATTATCCTGCGGCCGAGCGCGAGTGCGAACCAGGAATTCTCTCCGCCGCGAAGGGTCACTCAGCGGTTAACACGAGGACGGGTTCGTTCTGCGCCTTCATCTTCATCTCCAGGAGGGTGAGAGGAGAGTCTCACCTCCTCACAGCTCAGATTAGTTCCTCTCAAACACTTTTAAACGTTTACCTTTATTTTCCTTTGGTGGGGACAGAAGAGGAAACATTTAATGCTCCATAAAATTTAGGTTTTATATTTATCTCATGTCATTGTGGGATTTGCTGCTACTTGATGAATTAATTTACAAGAGCCCTTTTTATTAAATTGGATAATGGAAACTGATGAAAGTAATGGGAAATTAGAATGTTTTATTATGCCTGTTCAACACATTTAATATCTCCAAACGTATGATTTTATATAACTGTTTTTAAGCTGACACGTCCATTAAAAAAAATCCCAATTTTGGTTCTGTCTAAAAACCTTAATTGCGCAGCGTCTGAGAGCGCCGGAGGACCGTTAACGTTAACGGGTCGTCAGCGGTCTGGCGGGTCGACCTGTTGACCTGTTGACCTCTAACCTGCAGGAGAAAGGTGAACGGACTGGCCGTGCCACCTACCTTCCTCCTCCTGAACCAGCTGCCGCACCGGCTCTGGCTCTGGCTCTGGCTCTGGCTCTGGTTCTGGCTCAGGTTCTGGTTCTGCTTCTGGCTCTGGCTCTGCTTCAGGCTCTACCTCTGGCTCTGCTTCTACCTGGGCCTCCGCCTCTGGGGCCACCTCTACTTCTACTAGCTCCTCCTGGTCTACGGGCACGCGTCATGCACCAAACCGCCGTGTGTGTTGGAGAAGGCCGTTAATGAAGACCACAGACATGACAGAGCCATTAGAAACCCAAAGTGAGAGACATTACTTTAGAATGAGTGGATGGATGGGTGAGCGATGGACAGAGCTGCTGGAGAGAGAAAAAAAACACATGATGATGAGAGGACGTCACCTGACCTTTCACACAGAAGCCATGTTGAAACTTTAAGGTGGAAAACTACCGGAAGAGCAGATGTTCTGTACCAGTGATGCAACCAACGACTAGTGTGGTGCCCCCTAGGTATCCATGGCAACGCTACCATACATTCACGAGGAGGAGCTGTCGTGAAAGGGTTAAATGCAGACGTCTCTGCTCTCTGTGGGGATTGGTCCTCAGTTCCGGGGAGGTTGGGTTGCGGTGCTAGTTTACCACCTTACTGTTCCACATGGCCGTTGTTTGAACCAGGCCAAAGACGCTTACAGATGTGACGACAGTGTCAACGTTTCACATGCAGAGAAAAGTCCTTTTCTCCATCATGTGATCAAAACCATCACTCAGATAAACTCACTCTTAACCTGGAGGAGTTTGACGCACACGTGCGCCTCGGTTACACCCGAATACTGGCAAAAGTGTCAGGTAGGAGCAGTTGAACCGCTCCGCCAGCGCACGTCGGCGTAAAAGCGTTCAGATTAAGAGTGATCACAGGCTGGCAAACTAATGCAGCGGAGAAGAGTCCGGAATATCGGACGTGGAGTCGGTACAGTTGCCTTTACCTTCTTCCTCTTTGTGTTTGGGGAGAAAAACAAAAACAAGGCATAAGATGTCAGAGTGAAATTTAGCTAACATTTAGCAGGCATTCAGAAAGAGAAAGATAAAACATGAAAACACAAGTTGTGTCAAAGCAAATGGAGGCTAGCATAACTAGCCCCCAGTTTCACGCTGCTATTTGTGTAACTGTTGATTTGTTCCCGGACGTCACAGTTTAGGTCATTTGGTAAATTAAAGAACATGAACCGCATGTCTGTCACTTACCCTCGAGCTGATCCCTGAAATGTGAAAGAAAGGACATGGATTCAGACATAAACCCGCAGCTGTAACGGCTGACGTTAAGGTGATGAAAGGACACGAAACAGGCGGGGTTGACTTACACTTCCTCGGTGTCAGACATGGTGTCAGCGGACTTTGTGCCTGATGGAAAAGACAGAGCGCAGGATGAGCTGAGGGGATTGAGCCCACAGCAGCGGGACCCTGTGGGATCCGAGCGTTTATCCCTGCAGACAGCTGCCCTGCTGCACAAGCTGTTAGCTTAGCGTAGCGGCCAGCCTGGAATCAGCCCGCCGGCCTGGCCCGTAAACCTATAAATACCAAGCGTGCTATCCGATTGTGCCTTTATAACAATTAATCCGGCGATGATGGCGACACGTGTTGGCGCCGGTGTCGTCTGCGTTACTGTGCGGAGGAGATTTGCTCGTTGCATCTGGGACGTCCAAAGTGGCGCAATTTGCACCAGCAGCGCGCCCGACACAACCCGCGCTGGGCACATCTTGTCCGGGACTGTTTACTCAGCTGGTCGGGAGGTGTTAGCGTCTGCACGCGGCTAACCAGCCGCCCTTGTTTCGTGTGCTATTTTTAGCCTAATTAATAGAATTAAATAGAAATCTTTGTTTAGTAAAGGATAATATGAGGGAGTCATGTTGTTCCGCACTAATTATAACACCGAACCACAATAAGAGCTCAGGGACTGAACCTCCAGCTCCGTGGCCTGGTGGTTACCGTGGCAACGTGGTAGGCCACGAGGGGAATCAGAGTTTGCAGATAGAAACGCAGCAGGGAGAATCTGTTTGAGGAAAACAAAAAGTGGAAGGAAAAAAGGAGAAAAAAGTCGATAAACGCCGTGAACCAAACAGAATGTGAGTGAGTTGCTGGTCGGTCTTTTTCTCCTCCTTGTCTTTCTCTAGACCGTAAACCTGACTTTCATCTCTCTCGCCACATCTTATCGCACCGATGGCTCCGCCCACCTTTAATCAGGGTCTGCTGGAGGTTTCTGCCTTCTTCTAAATGGAGACTGTGGACTTGTACCATCATGTGACCCAACTAACGTTGCCTATTACTGTACTGTGGAATTGTTACCAGAAAGGCTCAAATGAATCATTTTTTAATTGTTTTTTTAAAATCTGTTTAGAAGGATTTTGCTGCAGGACGTCTGCCTCATCTTCTCGTGTTGGCCCAGATTCAACATTGACTTTCACACTTCATAAAACGCCCCAAAGTCCCGGCCCATCGTCCAGGTTAGACGCCGGCCGGTGGCCTGACGGGCGCCTGTGAGCTCAGCTCTGCTTCCAGCATCGCTCAGGTCCGCTGGCCTCTGGAGCCCACCAAAGGTGGGATTTCTGCTCACCTAGACGGCGTAGATCAGATTTACTGTATTTCAAATGTCTTTGGACGTCTCCTTCGTACTCAACAGTGGGCACAGCTGCAGAGGACTTGAGGGATTAGCTTTGGCTCGTATTTCCACCCATCAGCTGAGGAACAGTGTTGAAATAGCAGCTTTAATCCCCGGCTGGGTCCGGCGGGAGGATCCTCCACACTTGGGCGGCCAATCGGCGGCTTCCTGAGAGAAACGGGGCTTTGATGGTCCTGCAGCTGACAGCGGCCTCCCCTCTGTGTTTCCAGTTTTTACACGGCGCATACCGACACTTCAGCGTGCTGTATATTTAGTGGACTTCATTACTTGTGCATGAGGACACTGAATGCTGCGCGGTGTTTCAGGGCCTTCCTGAAACCAGAACTCGGCGCTGAAATGACGAATCGACAGGTTTTTTGTGTGGATTTGGCTCCTAACAGCATCGCCGCTGTCAGCAGACTCTTACACATCAGCAGCAGCAGCAGCAGCAGCAGCAGCAGCAGCAGCATATGGGTTCAAACTCCACATCCTACCGAGGAAAACACGTGTTCAACACTCACAAGCATTCCCAGATTCATACTGTGTTTCATTTATCGCTCCTTTACCCATCCCTCCATCTTTAAGTTGCTGTTCTGAGAAATGGCCGATCCGTCAGGCATCTTTTTAACAACAAAGGAACAAACTTAAAGCCTAAAAGTTTGTTTAAACCGGCGCATTCCACTGAGTCCACTTTCAGAACCAGTTGTACATCTGCCAGACGGACATTTATAAAACAGGAATCTACGGGTAGGACGATGGAAGTCCTCCTTCAAATGCTGTTAAAATGGAACGTAAGCTCAGACGGCGAGGAAACCGGACTCCTGCAAACATAAACGGTGCATGTCCGACACGTACGACCACACGTCTGCACCTCCTTTGCAGCGTGTCGTCCGCTGAACGCCGGCACCGGTCTTACCTCAGAACGAGAGAAGCTCCTCGGGCGATGAGGATGAAGGTCTGTCAGAGTCTGCAGGCACCACTCAGAGGATAAAACCTGGTGTTGAAGTGATACGTGAGCTCATCAGGTCCTTATTGGCTGTGGGACGAGAGCCTGGCATGTGTGTGTGGGTGTGTGTAGTATTGTGTATTCTTGTGTGGAAAAGAGGGGTAGAGGAGGGGTTTTCTGTGTAAGTGTGTGTGTGTGTGTGTGTGTGTTGGGGAGGGGGGGTTTGCCAATGACCCTAGAAAAGGAGATGGATGAAATACTGCGGATGGAAGAGGAGGGTTCAGGTTCTGGAAAGGAGCAGCTGAGAAGCTTCTGTTGCTAAATATACAGTAATAGAAGGCTGTTGGTTACACGTCAACCTGGCATCCAGACAATGGAGGCCAAAAAGTGTGTGTGTGTGTGTGTGTGTGTGTGTGTGTGTGTGTGTGTGGAGGTGAGAGAGGAGAGAAAGAGAGGCTGTGAGCTAAAGAGTTAGAACAGAGTGATTGAAGGGTCGGTGAAGGTACAGTAAAGGGAGGAAACAAAGCCTGGCAGAGAAACCACTTTACCAGTTTTGGGCTCTTTGCTCCTGCCGGTAACCTGCACACGGACAGCTCCGAGTACCACAGCTATCGCCTGGTGCGGTCACATGACACAGTCGTGGCTTTTTTCAATTTGGACACATAAATTCCATAACTCGTGTTCGAAGTCACTGAAGTAAAAATAGAGTCGACAAAACACAAAACATTCCAAAAACGGATGCGCTTTAGATGTTCGTTCACACAGCATCTGTTGGAGTCACAGTTGTGCTTCACAGAGCCTGAGGAAGCCACAGGACGCTAACAGGAAGAAACCTCGGCGAGAACCACTCTCACCCTCCTGATGTTTGTTGTGTCGCATCTCTGGACCCGGAGGCAGCAGCACGTTCCCCCGCTGGTGAAAACAGGTGACGGGACCCAGGATCAAACAGTCGGCCACAGCGGGCTCCTTTCAGTGGCAGGACCTTGTAAAACCATCATAACAAACCTCAGGCCTGCCTGCATGTTACCGCCTGTCCTGAACTTATTCCAGGGAAAATCTTGATGCTTAGGGATTTGCAACTAAACTACACTGGATTAAAATATCCTCGCTGAGATCTTAGTGGCGCCACACGCTGGCTCAAAAGCTCATGTGCAGGCTGGTAAAGTGCCATAATATATATATATATATATATATAAATGAAAGAATAGCGCCACATTTTAGAGTTTGTTAGTTCTGTGCTCAGCCCTGCAGACGTTGGTGCTGATGCGGGTAAAACCTGTTGTTCAAAGCCAAATTCGGTTCTGAACGTGCCGAGTATCCGATCATGACCTTTGCTCCCAGATTGCCTCCCTGCAGTCAGAGGAGCCATTTTAGCGCACCAGAGGCGTGCACGGTCACAAATACCATGTAGGAACGGCCCGAGGAGCACGACAAAGCGCCCAGGTCTTTGACCTGGCCTCCGGTCGCCTCAGATCTCGGTCCAGCTGAGCATTCTTGGGATGCAAGACCACAAGGATCCACTGCCAAAGTTGCTATTCCAGGTCCAACAGGAGTGGATCTCTGTCCCGACGGGTCAGATCTGTCATGTCGGGTTTCTGAGGAAACCTAGAAACTGATCAAAAACAATAAACACTTGTGTGGGCTTGTGTTTTAAACGGGATCTGCTTTTTTGTTGGTTATGCTGCTTTGCCTCTTGGACCGCTTAGATTTTTAATCCTGCAGTTTTGAGGATTTTACCCAATGTCAGAACAAATTGGGCAAAAACTAAGCCAAACATCAAACATCCCCCCAGGTAGAAGCGTCTCCTGACCACGGGTGGGGGCTGCATCTTCAGGTGGTGCGGAAACCCCCGTCTTCCCCTGCAACGCACACGAAAGGCAAGCGTTTTATTTTTGGAGCAGCCACCGGCGCTGCGGCTCGCTCCGTGAGCCTTCAGTTCAGTTGAGAATGAGTCGGCCATGTGGCACCTTGAGCAGGGATTAACCAGCAGAGAGCAGATGGTCCCCACAGCCGCTGGCAGAAGGTAAAGCAGCCGAACTTGATTGACAAGCTGGCAGCACGGCCACGTCAGACCCAGCAGTCGGGTGCTAACCTGCAAATGGATGGATTTGGTAGAAGTACGCGCAAGATGCGAGAGGGCATGATGAATTTGTCTGACGGCATTTACGCTTCTGTGCAGATTTTGTAACATAACAACAGACGTCAGATAGATTTGGCCTATAATAAAACCTGCACTCTAGCTAATTCATTCACTGAACTGGTTCCCAGTCTCATGTTTGACTTTCTGTCTGTAGCTCTTCAAGCAAAAACACGGCAGGTTCCATTTTAGGTAAGTGTTGACGGATTCGATAATGCAGCAGCGCACTGCTCCTCCGGTTTGTCCCTTTACGTTAATTACATTCCCGCTGAACCCAGAGGGATTGAGGCCACGTCACAGGTTTATCACAAAGCTAATCTTATACTTTCCCTGATATTTAACCCCAGAGCCTTAAAAGGAGGGGCAGGGGAAGGTGTGGGGGGGCGTCACACATCAGCTGGCATCCTTGAGACTGTGGCTGCAGGCGTTGCTGAGAGAAACCTGAAAAAAAGTCCACTCAAGAGCTCACGAAGCCCCGGACTTGAAAAAAATGACCTGGAAGAAGAGTGATCGGAAGCTCAAGTGAAAATGACCTCCCGGGTTTTCCACTTTCCTGCTGGTGAGAACTTGACATTAATGCAAATTTCAGGTGGTGGCGGCTCTGAAACTCGAGGCTACGCTGGCGGTCGCAGCAGCCCTTAGAGGATTTGGGACTGGGATTGATTTCCAGCAGACGGAGGCTGTTGAGCGTGCAGGACGGCAGGCAGCAGGTGCTCGGTGTCAGGGCCTTTGCTCTTATTTCCATCTGCTAAAATTAGAGCCAGGACCTTTTCCAGTGTCACCTAAAGATACTCCGCTATTTAGACCGAAAAGGAACAATCGAGCTGCTGTTGCCAGAGGCCGAGAGCAAAGGAATCAGACAAAAAGCCACATAAACGTCTGAGATGGTCAGTTAGACCTCAGGCTCCTCCCTTTTCATTTTCAATACTTTTTTGCATATTGACTAAAAAGAAAAATAATAATTTGGTCATTTGGTTCACAGATTTGGATTAAAAGTGCAAAAAAGTGCATTATTAGTTATCAGACCAGCAAATTTATTAAATATATAAATCCTACTGAATAGTTTTTTTCTTCTGTTGTTAGAACAGAGTGCTTCAACAGTTGTTACATGTATTTTTGTGCTTAAACGGATGTGATACATCTGTCCTGTCGCATTTCTTATTTGGTCCCAATTTGCTGTGGCTGATTAAACAAGAAAGAAAAGTATTTTTTAATGGTTTAGACACTCACAGGCTTTAGATCCTTTAATGGTGCCTGGCTGGGCTCGCTCCCCTGGGGCTGTCGAGCCTCAGGAATCTCGGCTGGGTCGACCAGGGATGATGGACCAGCTGGAGGTTCTGGTCCTACCTGTCATGAAGGTTTTTGGCCCACTTTGGCGGTGCTTTAGCGTTATCATTTTCATTCATCCGCCTTTGAAAAGGAAGATGAGTGTTTGTTTCCCAGCATTCACCCCTCCTCCTTGCACAATCGCCGCCTCACATCAATCATCTGCTTTTGGGCTTCCTTTTATTTCCTGCAGAGGTCACTTTTAAATCCCACCGTCTCCTTGAGGCTATTTTCATGAGCAGTTTGTCATCATTTCATAGTAGCTTTGCCATAAGCAGCGGCTTAGCGTGCCTTTCTATTTCCAATAGTGACATTTCTTGTAGCCATGCAGCATCTTCAGGACCCAATTAGGAGCGCAAAAACCTGCTAATGAGCCAGTTGTCGTGGGAGCTCATAGGTTTTCAAAGCAGGTGTGACTTTTCTCAGACGGGTTAAATCAGTCCAGCCGATGAACTCTAGAGAGACGCTGAGGTCGCTCGATTTAGAAGATATTTTTATTCAGTATAAACAATATTAAAAAGTGTCTCAGGTTTGCCTCATTACAGGTTTGATATGAAAGGGTTAGAAAGATGAAAGAAAGCTCCCAAAGCACAGATTGGTGAAGAGACGGGGAGAGTTTGTGTTGTTCCCCACATTATTTTGGAATGTCACCTTTTTCCTCTGAGTCCAGATTTTCATTTCACAAATCTTCGTAGAAACGTCGGGCTGTAAAGATACAGAGATAATAATCAGCATTTCCATTTGGTGGACACAATTTTGTAACCTGTTATTTTTCAGAAACAATTAAAAAAATGGAATCTGGAGGATTTTTATGACTGTGATTCTATCCTGTGTTTAACTCAGCAAGCGGATGAAAGGACAGTCGATGGAAGACGGTGTGTGTGAGGCAAATGTGACACGAATGCTGGCAGATAGAGTGACGTGTCTCATCTGTCCTGCAGGAGTCTGAAATGCCGACGGAGGTGAGCTACAGTAACGGGCTGGACCCAGACCTTTCCCAGCAGTATCTACCGCCGCCTCTACTGCCCAAACCGGGAAAAGACAACGCGAGGCTTCAGAAACTCAAGAAGAGGAGAGTGAAGAGAAGAGGTAGCCTCTCCCAGACGCCCGTCCCCTTTCGCTCCTGTCTGTCACCCGTCAATGAAGCCAGCACGGAGCTGGAGCACAGCGATCAGTCCACGCCCCCAAAGACCCCAGATTCAGTCTACATCACAGACTCTTCAGTCTCCAGTTTCCCTTTCGGCTGCCTTCCCGATCAGTCTGCATCTGTCTTCCCTCAACCTGCCGGCGGCCATGTTGGCAGCTTCCCCCCACCCTCCTTCGTAAGTGGGACACCTGAAGAGCATGTGGCTCCGCTGTATGAGTGCTCCTCCACTTTATTTGAGGAGGCAACTCCCTTCTTGATACCCCCTTCGGATTCACCCCCCAAGCAGTTCGAGGAACTGCGCCTCTCTGTCACTTTAAATAGGGCCCCGAGAGCCCAGGGGCCAGTAGCGACAGTCCCCATCGTCACAACTCCCCAGTCCAGTACGAAAATATCGACGCACAGCGTGACCCTTTCCCCCGCAGCCCCCAAGTGTGGCCCAGGCTCGCCACCTTCTCACATTACCCAGCTCCCTCCTGCTCCTCTGCTGCTGTCAGTTTCACACAGTTGGACACAACCGTTCTGTCAGAGCCAGGGGGAGACAAAGCACAGCCCTGGGGACAAACCTCCGATCCAGGCACCGCCTCAGGGCTCTGCACCCGCTGGTAACTCCTACCCTCCCTCCAAGGTAACGGCCTCAAAAGTGTCATCAGCTGAAGCAGTGAGAGAGGCGAAACCCGCCACAGTGCCAACCAGGATCTACACTTCCAAGGGCAACATTTTACGAAATTGCCAAACCTCCGTCCTTCCAGGATCTCTCATTTGCAAGCTGCCAGGAAGCATCATCATCATCTAACATTTACACGGAGAACACACCTGGGTCGGGGACAAAAGGTGACCAGTCACATGCGGCCACGTCCAGGTCCGAAGGGAGAAGACCCAAGACTCCCTCCTGCACACCAGCTCGAGGGCCCACGCCTTTTTTTGAAATCTCCAGACCCAACCCACTTTTGTTTGCCACCAGTCCTGCCTGTAAGCCTTCTCAGGGTTTACAAACACCAGCAGTGGTCAAAGAGGCTCCCAGTTGCACTGCAAACCCAGATAACCGTGCGAGTACACATCCAGCCGTAACAGACCCGAAGCCGACAGCCGTTGATCGCATCAGTTTAGGTAAAGCATCCGACAAAAGCAAAGAAACAGATATTCCCAATGCTAGAAAGAGTGAAGTAAATCAGAAATTGCCGTCTGCTGCGTTTACGCCTGAGCCTGCTGCGAATGTGGCCACACCAAAAGATCCCGTCGGCCCAAAACGGCAAACAAATCCAGCTTATCGAACGACCGCTTTGCCAAAGGTTTCAACTTTTTGCACCACGACTTCCAACTTGAACCCTAAACCAGTGATTTGCACACCAACACCCCTGAGTCCAAAACCTCTGCCAGTCGTTTATCAGCCAGTAGCCGAAGCGCGAAAGTCTCTGACCTCATTACTGGGGACTCAGATGACCTTAGCAACCTCGAAGCCCAAATCACGATCAGCATATTATGGCCTCACGCCAACAGAGTACATAGCATACGGTGGCATCAGGGCAGCTGCAACCCATCCCAGCCCTCCGTACCCCACACCTGGCTCACAGAAAACACAGGCAGACGGGTCAGGGGTTGGAACTCAACAACCCAATGGGCTCGATGCTTCCTCCGTGGTGAAGGTTTCTGGTCCGTCAGGTTGGTGCTCCCCTGTAGGAAACGCAGGTTTCAGTCCAAAGGCTGCTCGGAGTGCTGAAGGGCCGGATAAAGAGAATGCCCGTCGTCCGGTCCGATCGCCTACAGACCGAGAACTCGAGGCCCGGTCGGGGCGGTCAGAGCCGGGGCCCGTCACGCCTGCAGGCAGTGACAGTCGGTCAACAGCCAGTCATCAGCTGGCCACAGTCACTCCCAGACCTGATCTGACTGAGATAGAAGTAGGTTCCAAATACACCGAAGCTCATTCCCAATGGTGCCTCTACTGCAACAAAGGCAGAGAAAAGGGAAGCTAGTCAGGCATCCAGTCAGGCACAAAACAGTTTATCAAAACTAGAACATCCTGAAACCATCCCACCAGTATCCACTAGTAACAGACGCAGCCTCGACAAAAATGAGCCCAGATTCTCAGATGTGGCCCCAGAAGCATCAGTTCCTGTTAACTCAGGACCCACTTTGATACAGGAGCCCCTCAGAGCGCCCGTCTGCTCCACACACGATGGTCTAGGCTCCAAACCTGCAGCCCAACACACAAATTACCCACAACAGGTCCCAGCTCCACCGGCGACCACAGACAGCAACCCACGACCAAAACCAGAGCTTTCAGATCAAAGCACAGTGAAAGCCCCTGAAAACCGAAGCTGTAACCCAGCTGACACAGAGAAAGAATCAAACGCACCATCCACTGGTGTTACTGGTGTTCTTCCTGGTAATGAAACAGCCACCAAACAGTCGCTAACAGTTAGCACATGTTCAACAGGTGTGCCCTCACCTGTAGCTGCTGCAGGAACTCGAATAAGCATAGAGATCAGTCAAACCAGTAACAACATTTCACCAGCCCCAGCAGCGAGCTTCAGCCCCAGAATCAGGTGTGTCACACCGAAAAGTCCCCACATAAGGTCTGAAGGTCACTTCAAGGACCCTGGGACCTTGACGTCCCGGTCTCCTGGTAACGTTGAGGCAAAGGTGTCCAATTTCAGAGAGAAACCAAACATTTGCAGCAGAATCAGGTCGCAAACACCTAAAACGTTTGTTCAATCTGTCGTCAAATCTGCAGAAATCCAAACTCACTCTGTAAACACTGAAACGTTACGGTTACAGGACCAAGCAGAAAATGTCCTTCCCACCACATGTCTACAGGATGATACCGCTAACAGCCTCTTTTGGCCATCCGCTAGCCGCGCTAAAGTGAACGGCCTAAATACAGAGATCAAAGCTACCCAGACACAAATACAATCCAGTTTGTCGCCGACTTCCTGTAAGCGGGAGAAGTCGTCCAAATCGGTCACTAAGCCTGAAACATCTGGTTGCGATCGGCTTTTATCCTGTCAAACTGGAGCTAACGTCCAGCCGCCGTCTGTAGAAAACCCCAGCTGGGGGAGCTCGCGCGCAGGTCAGGTGGCGCTAACGGTAGAGAGCGTTAGCGCTGCAGAGCCAGAGCCAGAGACAGACACACTCATGAAAGCCTCTGTGATTGATTCTGCCCCTCCTGCCTCTCTGCCGCAGGCCTCGGGCCCGCTCAAAGATCCGCCTCCAAACAGCGGAACGTCACCGTCATCTCAGCCGAAACCTGGACTCTCAGACACGAGTGCTCTGGGGACCAAAGCCCCTCCGGTGCCCACCCTAACCCCAGAAGTCAAACCCTCCACGAAGTCAGCGACATCAGCTGCATCTTCAACTGATGAGACGGCCGGCAGGGCCCAGGCGGCGCCGCCAAAGGTCAAAGGTCTTAAGGGCAAAATCAGCGGGTGGACGCGACTCAAGAAACACATGGTTGTCGAGCAGGAGGAGCCAAAGTTCCCAGAGGACGAACCTCCGGGGGATTCCAGCAGCAGCAAGGAAAAAGCCGAGCCGGGAGAAGCACCTGCTGACCCGCCGACCAATCAGGAGGCGGTCCTGAAGAAAGAAGACGCCAAAGCCTTGAAGATGTGGGATGCACTCCTGTTCCAGATGTTCTCCACCAAAGACAGAATCATGCAACAGATCAAGGCCAACAAGAAAGACGCCGAGGGCAAGAAAGCCTCCAACGACGGGCCGGCGGAGGCGCCGTCGTTCGTCAGCCGTCTGCCGGTTCTGCTGTACAGCCCTCGCTTCGACGCCAGGAAGCTGAAGGAGGCGGCAGCCAAACCTCTGGGCAAAATCGCAGCAGTGTTTGAGAAGAGCCTGATCAGGCGCAAAGGTCAGGAAGACGAGTGCAAGGACTTCAACCGAAAAGCCAGAGGGTTCGCCTCTGCCAAGGCCACAGACGTGTAGAAGGAAGGGTGGAGGGCGTGCGGTCGCTCTGGCGTCTTCAGATGGAGGCTAAATGAGAGATGCGCTCATTTAGTATTTAAATACGCTGTTGATAATGTTAATACAAAGAACGGCCGTAGCTCAGGTTAGTTCACGCGTCAGGTAGACTTGGAAAACAAGATTACGGAGAAAAAAGGGTTGTTTTCTGCCTCCCGGTTTTTATTTGTGTTGGGTGGCGCCGTTGCCTACTGTTAGTGTTTTGAAACTCATTTGTGATGCAGATGTTTCTATTTTTCTAAATGAACGGGGTTGCGGAGCGCACCGCTGGCAGGGAGGCTTTAATCTGTGAAAAGAAGCTTTTACATTCCTGAATCAACGCAGCAGACGGCTACCAGAGACAGACGGTGGCCGAAGGTGGAATTTTGGTGGTTTCTGCAAGTCCAGCTGGGATGGAACGGTCCGATCTGATCGATCGGGCACTGAAATTACAACCTGCAGAAGCGTCGGCCCAGATTTCAGCTTTCAGAATCCCTGGATTCTTAAATGGATTCAAATCCTACAACTCTACCATCTAAAAATAAATAAAAATCTACATATGATGGTAAAGTTACCTCAGTGATGCTGCAGGTGGGTTGTAATTTCCTGTGTAATGTTTAATGAAAAAGTGATGAAAATGTTGTTGGGATTGAAGGAAATGGACGTGCAATGGAAGTCTCAGAGTTCGGGACGTTTTTGCTCCAGCAGATATTCGCATGTTTCTCTTTTAAAATGCTGCTTTGGGTTTGAAAAAGGACCGTTGAATCGGCTGAGGAATAATGTTTGTTTTCTGAGCGAGAGGAAAGAGAAGAGCTGCTCTGACAGCATCACGACCTGCAGACTGGATGGAAACAGTCAGCATATTCATGGATTTATGAGAGTAGAAAATCCAACAAATAAAAATTTTGGGCAACTAAAAAACTAGTTACTCCTTTATTTTAATTGTGAGGTATTGGAAGCCTCGGATCAGGATTTTTTTTTCTCATTAAATAAATATAAAATAAAGTGTTTATACAATCAAGAAACCGCAACCATTTTGCTCGCCCCCTGCTGGTTGGCTGCTATATGTGTCAAAACTAACAGATTGAACAGAAAAACAACTTAAAATACAAATCACATGCGGTTTTAGAAGAGGTCACAGCAAAAAACAACCCAAAAGTTGGTGTTTGACTAAACACTTTTTGCAAAAGCTCCTGGTTTTACCTGTCTGGCCGTTTGTGTCCTCACATCCGTCGATGGAAACCTTCTCGTATTTGCCGTGACCCGTCACCACAAACCTGTATCGTTTACAGGAGGAACTGTCCTGGAATTCAACAGGTTCAGTTACTGACACATTCACACCATCACTGATGGAGTATTAAAAGAAAATATCAACACAAAGTGTATTTGTCGTCACCGTAATGTTCAGGTTATTGTTCTAATCCTGCATCAGGGAACATCAGTGGTTCAACACGCATGTGGAGACCATCCATTATGAGATGGGTTAATTTTTCACTAATATTGACAATATCATCAAAACCAATATCATCAATTTTATATTTTATTTTATTTTTCTACTTGATTATTTTCCCATCGACATCTAGGATGTGCGGTTCCAGATGTGGCCGCAAGGAGGCAGCGTTTCACCACTGGCGCATTAAACTGGGCGTGTGGTGGCACGAAGAAGACGAAGTGAGAATAATTCAAAATGAAGAAGTGATAAAACCACAAGAGTGAAGAAAGAAAACTAAAAGAGTGCAAAATCTTGCAAAATCTAGAAAAAAGCCAAAACACGACATTTGTGGACGATCAGGCCAAACTGGGACTTACTGCTGGTTTGACAGGTGAGCTGCAGCGGCTCCCATGTTCACCTCCTCTCACCCACTGGTTGATGAGCTCAGCCACACCCACTTTCATACCGTCTGCGTCCTGTTTTTTTAATGACAAAATTAAGAATGGAAATATTTGCTTCACAATGAACAAAATCCCTGAACGTCACCGAGGATCAACCTTGGAAGGTGTGACAGAGGTGATGTTCTGGTTCCAGGCTTCTCCGCCCTCAAACAGGCTCTTTTTGGAGGAGACGGGTTCGGTGGCAGCTGCCAGGTCGGTCAGCAGCGGAGCAGCTGATCTGTTTTCCCTGGAGGAGATCTGACAACACCAGATGACTGAGGAGGCTGATGGGGGGGAAAGCCAGTCGGTTCAAACCTTTACCTCCAGTGCGTGCGTGTACTGCTCCAGCTTCTTGTCAATCTTGGACACAGCAACAGGAAGAGGTGTCCTCTTTACGCTGTTTGTGCTGCAGAAAAGAAGCTCAGGTTTTTATGTTGGATGCACTTTTACAGTAACTCTGGGTGATACAGAAAGTCTCAGGGGAACCTCTGTCCCAAAGGGAAAAGGACTGAAAACCTGTTTTTACATTGGGGGGAGTGAAAACGTTGTACTTTCTATGCCAGTTTTCCAGTTATTCAATGGAAACGTGTGCAAGTAACCAGAAAACTTTCATGTCCTCACCTCTTCTTCAGGGATTCTGTTCTCTGGATGATCTGTGAGGAAAACATGATAATGTTGGTTTAAAGTCACAGTTGATTATTTAGAAATAATGAAAAACCGCTTTTTGCACTATTAATGGTGTTTTCGTTTAACTAGTTAAATACATCAAATAATTGATGCAGACTCTAAAGAGGCAGTAACATGCATCGCCAACAGGGGGCAGCATCAGCATAAACAACGAGGAGCCAATCAGATTGGTGGGTGCAGGTCAGGTGACTCACCGTGCACTTCCCATCTGTGGAGGCTCTGCTGGTCGCTTCATCCTGCAGAGATGCAGAGGTGAAACAGGCTGAAGCACCACCCTGGAGCCCCGGTTCACAAACACACCGACACACACACTTACCGGGTAAAACTGGATGAGGAGTTTCTGGGTAACAAACAAACAAACAAACAAACAAAACAAACAAAAAAAACACACGTCAGCAGAGTCACTTGAAAGGTACAGGTTTGCGAAATCTGTCCAGAGTAACTCATCGCTGCCTCCTGAGGATCTTTGGCGCTTTTCATTTAGTCTTGGGACCAGAGAAGAAGAGCGTTCGGATCAGGTGAGACACCTTGAAGGTTGGGCTCATGGGACCATAGGAGGTCAAAGCCTCCTCGTCCCTGCTGCTGCTGCTGCTCGCCGACCTCTTCAAAGCCTCCTCCTCCTCCTCCTCCTTCCGGGTCTCTGCTGATGCCTAGAGAAGCAAACATGAATTCTTTTATTACATAAAAACGGTCGTGGCTGGTGTGGTTGTTGTGTTGATGGTTTCACACATTCCTCCAGTCCAACGCAACAAAAGCAAAGAAGAAGAAAAAGAGGAAGAAAGAGAAGAAGAAGGAGAAGGAGAAGAAGCAGAAGGAGAAGAAGGAGAATGTGCCTGCTGGTTAACGCATCACCAACCTAATTAAAGTGAAAGATCTGCTCTCCAGAAGTTTAAAGAACGGAAACGAAGCTCTGAAGACAGTCAAACTCAAACCTCGTGCAGCCTCAGCTCTTCTTCCTCCTCCTCTTCGTCGCTGGGTCGGGCTCCCTCGGACCTCCACCGCGTCTGCGGGGCCCTGGGCTCCTCCTCCTCCTCCTCCTCCTCCTCCTCCTCCCGACCGTCGGCCCTGCAGGCACCACCGAGCAGATGTTGTGAGAAGAAGCAGAAGGAGAAGAAGGAGAATGTGCCTGCTGGTTAACGCATCACCAACCTAATTAAAGTGAAAGATCTGCTCTCCAGAAGTTTAAAGAACGGAAACGAAGCTCTGAAGACAGTCAAACTCAAACCTCGTGCAGCCTCAGCTCTTCTTCCTCCTCCTCTTCGTCGCTGGGTCGGGCTCCCTCGGACCTCCACCGCGTCTGCGGGGCCCTGGGCTCCTCCTCCTCCTCCTCCTCCTCCCGGCCGTCGGCCTGCAGGCACCACCGAGCAGATGTTTGTGGTCTTCAAACCAGAACCTGAATGAAGGAGATGAGGCCAACGCACCCTGAGAGCGTCGTCCCGGTAACCAGGACAGGCTTCCTGTCTGTAGGACCACCTGAAGACGCCTGCAGAGAGAGGACGACTTCCTGGTCAAACCAGCCGGGACCAAAGGTTCCCTGGAGCAGACATGGACTCTTTACTTCTGGAGAACTTAGGGAAGCTTCCTGTGACTCCTCCTCTCCATCCTCTGGCTGTTCCTCCTCTTCAGGCTCTGCCTTCCGCTCCAGAGACGGAGCGGTTTGCGGCCTCCTCCTCCAGCCCTCCGACACCTCCCGGTTCTCCATCCTGTGGCTCCAGTCGCCGAAGCCCTCGTCCTCCTCCAGCGCCGAGGAGCTGCTGCTGCTGCTGCTGCTGCTGCTGCTGCTGCTGGGCTTCAGCTCCTCCTCCAGCCTGAGGATCCAAAACCAACAAAAGACCAGAAGACATTTGAGGTCTGATGGGACGTAAATCACCAGTCGCGCCCCCTGGTGGCGGCGTAAAGTACAGCTCACAAACATCTTCTCTGGTTTTAAAAAACCACAAAAATCTCCTTAAAAGCACTCAGATTTTACTGTGAACCAAGTTTACTCTGCTGATAAGCATGAAAAACAAAGGAGATGGTTCAGGTGTCTTTTTTAATCCCCTAACGACTAAAAATGATAAAGAATGGATGGTGAGAAGAGAAGAACTGACTGTGGGTCGTCCGTCAGGTTGTCCTGTGGACCGCTGTCCTCTCCTCTGTCCCTGTCTCTGCTCCTCCTCCTTCGGTCCCGCTCAACATCTTCAGCATCCTCCTTGACTCCGCTGGGCCGTCACCCTGAAACCAGGAGAAACTTAAAGGAGGGAAAAACCTGTTGGTGCCGATCTTCTCAACAGCAAAATGATTAAAAGGGTTTGTCTTTCATAGAAGGGCAAATAAAATCCTCTGTTTTTTCTGATTAGGTTACTTCTTTCCAGAATAGCATGATCACAAAAACACTCCCCACTGCCCAGCACATCTGGAGGCGCTCCAGCCGCTCCCACTCCTCCCCCCCCCCCTCCTGCAGCCTCTGGAGAGAGAGAGCGAGAGGAGCGAGAGGAGGAGCAGAAAACCTTGGCTGGAAGGATCCGAATTCCTCCCGGCCGTCTGACTGAGCTGAAGTCTGCTCTGGCAGCGGTTGCTTTTCCTCAGACAGGCGTCAGACAACCGGTTGCCACGACAACAAACACAAGAAGAGACATAACCGGCCAGAGCTGAAGACTGATCAAAACCAGCCCGGAACATAAAAACGGCTGGAAATCAAACCCCAAATGGTGCGTTTAGGGTTCTCTTCACTTGCGTTTCTGTTCCTCCATCATCATCATCATCATCATCATCATCATCATCATCGTCATCACCTGGGTCTCGTTCCCATCTCAGGAACCAGTCTGGAAGATGTCAGCGTGAGCTGACTGACTGTTTGGCTGCCTGTTGGCAGGAGCTTTGGTAATGGATGGTGACGAGTGAACATCTCAGGGACTGCGGAGCTAACGAAGGGTCCTGAACTTGTGTGATCAGGGGCACAAGGTTCCTGGAGGACCTGCATTGGTCCTCCGCTATCAGGAGGCTCCCTCCCGTCGGCGAGTCTGGACCCGCTCAGGGTTTCCTCCTGTTCACAGGCAGGCTGGACCGGCTCCCAGCAGCTGTCCTGGGACATTTGACACGATGCTGGGACGCCAGTCTGAAACTGGACGCCTGGGTAGGACAAGGTCCAGCGCCAGTCACTTTTTCCACCATTTACACAATGAGGCACTGGCATGTGTGTGTGTGTGTGTGTGTGTGTGTGTGTGTGTGTGTGTGTGTGTGTGTGTGTGTGTGTGTGTGTGTGAGCAGGAGTCAGCCAGGTGACGTCATGGCCATGAAGGAAGCTGCAGCTATAAAAGAAGCCATTGAACTCAGCTCAGTGTCAGTTTCAGTGAAGTCACACGTCCACGTTCCAACCGTCACCCTGGCAACAGGAACCATGTGACACAGAAACAGACGTCGGGGGAAGCTGGAAGTGTCCCGATCATTCGGGCGCGCGTCTCTCTTTGCTGCTGTCGGTCAAACTTAAGCGTCATTACAATCAACACGTTTGTGTATTTGTGGTGTTAAAGCCTGTTGATTTTAATTAATCCTTCATTTTTTTCCCCCAAAAAAAATTGTCTCCTGATGCTAAAACTGTTGCTGCTCCTGCAGCCAAACCAACCAAGAAGAACTTCCAGTCAATGGTTCCAGGAACCTTGAAATGGTTCCTCCAGTAACACAAGTTTAGACACATAAACACATGTGTTCTGACCCGGTGCTCCACACAGGAGCATCGTAGTTAAAGGTTCTGACGCCAGAGACATCTGTGCGTGTGCGTGTGCGTGTGCGTGTGTGTGTGTGTGTGTGTGTGTGTGTGTGTGTGTGTGTGTGTGTTAACCAACCTCAACCTCTACATGTGTGTGTGTGTGTGTGTGCGTGTGTGCGTGTGTGTGTGTGTGTGTGTGTGTGTAAACCTCCAAAGGAAAAGCTGCTCCAAACTCCCAACACAAGCCAAGCTTTCAAACTTTGGGGGATTTTTGCTGCGGCTCTGACGTCAACTTAGCAGTTCAACACTGTGTTTTACGGTGGTCAGGAGGTCATTGAACGCATCGGACAAATCAATTAACCGACAGTTTTAATTGACTCCAGATTCCGTGCTTTTACGTGACTGCACCGCAAAGTTTGACGTGTTCATCTAAACACACATCACACATCTGTCAGCACGGCTGCTCTGTGTGTGTGTGTGTGTGTGTGTGTGTGTGTGTGTGTATTCCACCGGAGCGACTTTTGTTGGGGATGACAAACGGACGGATGGAAGCGTGCCGGTCTTACCTGATGAGGTTCTCCAGGAGTTGCCTGCTGGAGTTTTTTCTTTTGATGGACTCGGACATGCTGGGTGGACTGGGCAGCCACTGGTTCTGGTCCTGGAGTCTCAGATGTTTCCCACAGCTGCTCCCTTGTTCTCCTCTCCCTCTCCCTCTCTCTTTCTCTCCCTCCACCCTCCATGTGGTTCTCATTCAGACCCCTCCACCCCATCTTCACACCCGAGCAGAGGTCATGTGACTCTTCCAGGAGGAGGCGTAAACTGATATCACAACAGTGTGTCGGTGATAATGTAACACTAAATTTGTTCCATTTTCACACCAAAGAAGTCGGTTCATACTTTCCTTTGTTCTCTCCAGTTAACTTTTCTTTTAAACTTCAGGTTTTCTGAGCAGCAAATGTTTAATGAACTTACTTTGTCCCCAGAAACAGTTTTCTTTGAGTGAATGCTGGTTGGAGCTGATTAGAAAACAAAAAGAAAGCAAAAAACATACATTCACATTTTCTAATAACGATAAAATTTAATATACAAAATTAACTGTAAATTAAATGTAACTAAACAGAATTTAATTGATCTTAAAATTTTGAAAACATTTTCTACTGCATATTTATTTAGCAAGTTTTCCAAATTACAAATCACACACACACACACACACACACACACACACACACACACACACACACACACATCTGGTTCCTGTTCAATAAAAGATGGCGGCTCAGAATAGAAGCAGCAGCTGATCAGGTTACCCCTGAACGCACCGTCACAGCCCTGTGTCACATGACATATTTACGAACACACACATGCCTGAGGTGGCTAAATGGATGGAGAATGGTCAGCTGGACTGGTTATACTGGGAGGGATAAGGAGAGATGGACTGGTTGTTTTGGAAAAGAAAGGGGAAAGAACTGGGAGAGATGGTAAACGGACTGGTTTAACTGGGACAGAGATGGTAAACGGACTGGTTTAACTGGGACAGAGGTGGTAAACGGACTGGTTTAACTGGGACAGAGGTGGTAAACAGACTGGTTTAACTGGGACAGAGATGGTAAACAGACTGGTTTAACTGGGACAGAGGTGGTAAACGGACTGGTTTAACTGGGACAGAGATGGTAAACAGACTGGTTTAACTGGGACAGAGGTGGTAAACGGACTGGTTTAACTGGGACAGAGATGGTAAACGGACTGGTTTAACTGGGACAGAGGTGGTAAACGGACTGGTTTAACTGGGACAGAGGTGGTAAACGGACTGGTTTAACTGGGACAGAGATGGTAAACAGACTGGTTTAACTGGGACAGAGATGGTAAACAGACTGGTTTAACTGGGACAGAGATGGTAAACAGACTGGTTTAACTGGGACAGAGGTGGTAAACGGACTGGTTTAACTGGGACAGAGATGGTAAACAGACTGGTTTAACTGGGACAGAGGTGGTAAACGGACTGGTTTAACTGGGACAGAGGTGGTAAACGGACTGGTTTAACTGGGACAGAGGTGGTAAACGGACTGGTTTAACTGGGACAGAGGTGGTAAACAACAGGATCCTGACCAAAATAGGGGTGAAACGTTGTAAACCTGAACTGGTTTTTCTCCTCAAACCAGTGAAACTGCTCTCTGCCCGTCAGTTCAACACTCACAGATGTGCATTAGGTCACTCAGGCATTTCCAGCCAGAACTGATTTTCTCAACACACACACACACACACACACACACACACACACACACACACCTACACACACATGCACACAGACACACTTTCCCCCTTCGCCCCCATAATTCTGGCAGACTTTGAAACACTTACAGAGGCTCCACATTGTGGTCGTCAAGGCAACAATTCCCATAGCACCGAACATATTGTGGCTGTTTTGAGGGGTTGTTATGAGGGTGATGATGATGATGATGATGATGATGATGGGGCGCCAGCTTCAACACTTTTCTTCTGCTTTTCCCCTGGAGGAGAAGGAGGAGGAGGAGAAGGAGGAGAAGAAGGAGGAGGAGTTACAGAATGAAAACATAAACAAGCTGTTGTGAAACTGTCCTTTAACAACTGGATTTTAAAAATTAACTCAACACAAAACCTGCCTCCTCGGTGCTGTTGTAGCTTCACAAACTTAAAAATGTGAAAGTTTGATTATTCCAGCTGTGTTTTGCTAAAGAAGCGACATTTAGGTATAATATTAGTAAATTAGAATAGAAAAAGCTACAGTGAGAAGAGGACACGAAGAAGCCCAAAGGCTTCTTTGTTTTAAGGTTGGTGGTTAAAACTGGGTTCAGGCCCAGTTTTGAGTCAGGAGCTGACTCAAAATACAGATCTAAAATGTCCTCATAAAGCTAGGAGGAGATAGAGGTGTGTGTGTGTGTGTGTGTGTGTGTGTGCGCTGAGTTCAGCTCCCTACAGAAGGTCTGGAAGGTTCTGGGCCACAGCAGCGGGGCCTCCTGACCCCCGGTCACCTGGGGCCAGGCCCTGCTCTCTGCTCTGCTGGTTGGACTCCTCCAGGCTCAGACGCCTCCACCTCCTCTTCCTCCTCCCCCTCCTCCTCCAGCCTGTAAGCGTTGCCAGCTGTGTCGTAAAGGCGGCGTCACGAGCTGTAAAACATCTCGAACCAGACGGATGAGGCAGTGGCTTCAGGGCCGGTGACGTCGAGCTGGAGCTCCTGGATCTTCATCCTTCCAGAGCCGCTTCAACAACAACCTGGGACAAACTACGGCAACCGGGGTGAAGATGCACCCAAACACGCCCGCGTTAGTGCGCGCACGTGTGGCTAACCCAGTCAGGACCGGCTGATTTACACCGAGAGCAGAAAGCTAGATGTTTTTGCTCTGATTGCTTCCAGATCTGCTGTCTGTCCAACATCTTTGCTGCATGGCAGCAGCCTCCCAGCGTGCACGTGCACGTGCGCACCAATGTTTACCTCTCCAGCTTCAGGACACTGATTTACACAGGACGGTTCCCCAGCTGGTAGTTGCATTTTAGACCAGGCAGCGGCGCGTTTCCACTATAACCACAACACCCGAGTGTGTTAAAGATCCCAAAGGTCAAAGGTCACATGTGGAAAATCACACAGGTTCTTATTTATACGCAACAAAGTTTTTATTTTTAGACCACACGCTTACCTCAGTGTTCTGATAAACGCAGCTGAACACGGAAAGCTCCACCAAAGAGCACCTGTTGTGTTATTAGCTCGCTTTATTAGCTGCTTTAAGTTGTGTTGTAATCCGCTACTTTTGTTGCCATCTGTGGGTCAACAATAAAACCTGAAACGCTTGCGGCAAAGAATGCGATCGCAGTAAATATAAATGATCGGCGCATAGCTGCAGTCAATTACTGCCAACATGTTTTTTAAGCTAAAATCTTGCCTGTTAGCTGCTCAAGTATTTAGCTTTTGCTTTATGATGTTGACATTCGGTTGCTAAGGTTGCTACAATTTACTCATAAAAACAACTCGACAAAACCACACAGAAAAGAACATTTTCAGCAGCATTTCTCAGGCAGAAGTTAGCGTTTTTTACCAGCTCCCACCAGAAAGGCCGCAGCCAGCTCTCATAGCGCATCTGTCCACAGAGGCCGCTAGAAACAACTCAAACTAAAAGTTGTCAAAAGAACGATTAAAACGAGGGTGAATCGCCCCATCTGGTCAGATCTTTGGGTGCTCAGCACTTTTTTTCTTCTAAACGAGACGTCTAAGCGCTAAGTCGAGCTGTAACAGAGGAAATTCAGCTTTAACAAACAGTCTGTGCCCTCCACACTTCCTGTGTCCTTCTTGGCTAGAGCGCCGCACTGCTGCCCCTGCTGGGGGCAGGGGGGCAGCTCTGAGTACCGCAGGGTGGCCTTGTTCACCCACAGCCAATCACCAGCCAGGAACCGCAGGCCGGTCCACACCTGGAGGGGGGAACGGACGTCTGATTCTGTCGTTTACAGTCAAAATCTGTCTCCTTGTGGAAAGAAATGTCCTTTTAACAGGAAGAAACCCTGGGCGAGAACTCACCTGGTCAGTTTTGGCTTCCATGACGTAGTCCATCACGGTCTGGTGGTCTTCTCCAGGCTGCACGCTGACCAGCTCGTTGCCGGAGGCCCGGCAGTGCTCCAGAGCCTCCTCCCACGTCTTGTTCTCCTTCACCAGAATCAGATTTTCCCTCAGACAGACGAAGGGGAAACGGGCATCGCAGTCCTGGGGGGACATCTTTTTAGTTGTGGAAGAAAGGGCCACACAGTCGCCGTCTTCCACCGACCCATCTGACGCCCAGGCTCTGTAGCTGGAAAACCCTCGGCTCCACTTCCACTTTCCTCCTGCAGGAGAGACCCGGGTTATTCTTCTAACCCCAACGGGGTTTTTCCCCCTTCATTTCCTTGACCGGGTCACAGGTGTAATGGCAGCCGGCAGCCTGCAGCCTGCAGCCTGCTGATGGTTGCTTGGTGCTTCACCTTCTCTGTGCAGGCCAATCCAGACGGGAAAGTCCTGCTGAACGACGGCGGCGTCCACTTTGCTCTGGTGGTCCAGAATGGCCAGGCTGTGGAATTTATCCCTGCAGTATTCCAGAGCTTCCCTCCATGTCTTGGACTGCAGCACCAGCGTGTAGTTCCAGTAATTAGGTGTGTGTGAGGATTGACAGATGAAGAAAAGGTGTTGTTGACATTCCAGGACATAGAACCTTTCAGAGAGGGAGAGAAACCAAACCCTGTGAATTCTGGTTCGGTGGGTTCGTTGACCAGTCGGCTCTCCGCTACCAACAAGCCCCAATGTGCAAAATTTAAATCTCACACTCCAAAAAGGAGCATCTGTTAATATTAATCATTTAAACATCTTAATTTGTGCGCAGGCTGACCACACACCCAAAGGACATCCCTCGCTCCCTCGCTCCCTCTCTCTCTCTCTCACACACACACACACACACACAAAAGAAAAGTCACTAACAATTTTGAGTCGTAACCGACTAAACCACACTTTCGGTCGTCCACGTCCTCCCTGGTGTGCTGTTGATCGAGCCAAAAGTAAGATTCTGAAAACCAGTGCGCCAGTTCGTAGTACCCGACCCAGGCGAGGTAGCTGTCGGTCAGGATACGGCCCACATCCGACCGCACGATGGTCGCCAAATCAGCGCGGAGAACTGACCTAAGAGAAAACGCACGCACGAAAATCAGAACACAAGTCAATTCTGGTGTTTTGGGGCTCAAAATTACCGCCGTAGTTGTGTGGGTATTTCTTCTACCAGAAGGGGGAGACAAAGGTGCCAATTTTAGCCACAACTCGACCAAATGTTAAAATACCTCTGGACAAATTCTGCTACGGAAAAGATCCAACTTTTCAAAATCTGCGTTGTAGGTTCAGTTTTCCCCTAAGAACTCTGATGACCTTAAAAACGCCGTCGTTAAAGTGTGTAATGATCGTCAGCAGAGGAAGACATGGCTGACCTGCAGTAGGCCTGAGCCTCCAGCCAGGTGAGGGGTGTCAGGACGTGCACGTAATTCTTTACCACCACCGAATCATTTCCGAGCACGCTGCTGCTGCTGCTGCTGCTGCTGCTGCTGCTGCTGCTGGTGGTGCTGCTGCTGGTGGTGGTGCTGCTGGTGCTGCTGCTGCTGCTGGTGGCGGTGGTGGTGGTGGTGCTGCAGAGGAGGAGGAAGAGGAGCCCCAACACGTTGCTCTTCATCATCACTAATCTGTTGTAGGGAAAACACAATCCTGTGGGATTTTGGGCAGAACAAAATCAAATATTCCCTATTATAAAAGGCATTAGTCATGAAAACGTGTACTAACAGGTTAAAATGAATTTGTAATTGAAAAAAAAAACAAACTCCAAAAATCGGAACATTTTGACTATATTTTAGACATTACAGATTCACACTATTTAGCAGAACCTTTGGTCTTATTTGTCCCCAAGTAAATCCAAAAATTACATTTCTAATTATTGCAAGATTGAAACATAATAAATAATAATAAACTCAGCTCAGATTTTACCCATCTCTGTGATGAGTGAAGTGGAAAAACCTCAGGTGAGGAGAAGATTGAGGGTTCCTACCTGCTCTGCCTGGCTTGAACTTCCAAATGCTCATTTGACCACAGGGCTGAGTTGGCTCCACATGCAAAGAAACGATTTGACTGTTGGCTTCAGATGAATCTGAAGCCTCCGGAACGTCCAGACCCGGAGACGTCAGACAGACGGGACAGAATCCGGTTTCTGGACACTTGCACAGGCAGGATCCCTTCAGCCCCCAGGTTCTGCTCCGAGTTTATATGTTGGAAATAAAAAGAACTAGACTTCTGCTCCTCAGATTAAGAACAGGAAGTTTTAGAGCTTCTGCAAATGCAAAAGCTGCCCTTGATCCCCTGACCTTCAGGATTCACCCCTGACAACCGCAAGCCTTTCATTCACCGATTTTATTCTGCTCTAACAAATTCCCTCACCAAAGTGCACTTTTTTAGTATCAGCAATCAAATGATAACAAAAATAATATAAATAATAATATAATAATAATATAAATTTATATATATTAATCAGAAAAACTCTCTGGATGGATCTTCTGACATCAGAGTGAGAGAAGAGTCCGTATCACATCTGAAATTAGAAAAATAATCATCAGAAACATGTTTTATTACACTTTAGTGACTTTCTGCAGTCTGGTCATGAAATAAAGGCCAACAGCGCCCCCGGCGGCGGGAGTGCGAACTACCGGGCTCGGTGATGCCTTCAGGGACTCCTCACCTGGGTGGGACATGCTCCGCTCCAGCTGCCGGAAGGTCTCCCTCGGTAACGTGCTGATCTCGTCCATCAGCCGTCGCTGGCCGTCCGGCGTCAGGTGCCAAAAACAGGACTTCCTCTTCCCGTCCCGGCACATCTGGTTGCAGGTTTTGCGGAAGCTGCTGTTGAAGCACAAGTTGTGTCTGATGGTGTTCTTCCAGCCGTCGGGAGCCGTCTGATAAGAAGGGGAAGTTCTCCCTGCCAAGGTAAGCGCGTCTGGGTCAGCTCGGGGTTTATGATGGAGGGAGGAGGAGGAGGAGGAGGAGGAGGCCGGGACCTGGTGAAGTGGTAGATCTGCTGGACCTTGAGGCTCCCGCTGTGGCTGCTCCGGAGCGCCAGAGCGATGAGGATGCAGTAGTTGACGGGGCGGCGCGGCCAGCATCCCGGATTCAGGTTCTTGAAGTCCTGGAAGGCGACAGAAAGCGGGCAGAAACGGTTCCGGGGTCTGAAGAAGGGGACAGGGTCGTGTTTTACCCTTACTGCCGCCGTCCTTCCTTTACGTCGGCTCTTGACCGGAGGACACGCGTTCCTGATGATCTCCACATCAAAGAGATTGGAGTGCTTTTATTTGTCATTTCTAATATCAAAGTGAGGGATTTATGTGTCGGTGGTACCGGGTACTCGGAACCAGGCAGACCCTCCTGGAAACGAGGCGGGCGGGGCTCGGTGGGACTGGGGTTCCGGGTCTCCGCGGGGTCCGTTCGGGTCCCCCCAGCCGGTTCCGACACCGTCTGCAGGTCTGATGACGTCTCTCCGTACTGGATCGGACAGGCGATACTGGGATTCACCAGCAGCCACAGGTTGGGCTTCACGAAGGTGTCTGGGGGGAGGAGGGAACTTTTCCGTCAGAGCTGCACAGGTGCGTCACGTGACCGGTGATTTCTCCGAATCAGATTCGTCCTTTTTCCTTTTGCCGTCTTTTTATAGACAGTAGAAGAGGGAGAATAAACAAGCTGTTTCTCTCCGTCGCCTCACCTGACATCTTGTCGTACCAAACGAATTCGTCTTTCCTCCTGGAGGCTCTGGCCGAGGGCCTCTGGACCACGTACTGGTCGCTCAGCCTGTCGTCTGGGGGACACGCCACACACCGGTTACAGGTCACGTGCTGGAGCGGGGAAGGGGAGCGCCTCACCGGGGTACATCTGGTCCGTGGTGGTGGCCAGCCTCAGCTCCTTGTCCATGTCCCAGTCGGTCAGGCCCACGGAGCAGTGCAGGTCCAGGAGCCGGGCTCTGGTTCGGAGCTGCAGGGTCATGCTGGGACCTGGTCTGGGAGGGGGGCGCCGCAGCTGCTGGGCCTGATTGGCCCCAATCAGAGCCGAGGAGCTCAGCCTGTGCTCAGCCAATCAGGAGCCCCTCTTTCAGACCCAGAACCTTCAGAAGGTTCCCAGGAGGCTGCTGAAGCGGAACGCCACCTGCCCGAAGTTTAGTCGGTTTTATTTTTCTCACGTTAACACATTTCACAAATAAGAATCTGAGCATCACAGCATGAAAAAACTCCATAATGATCCATAAATATCCATCTGTATATACTTTAACATGAATTCTTTCTTCCTCCGTCTGTTTCAGAGTGACGGACACTGAAGACCGGAGATCCTCAGCTGACATGTGAACATCCAACAGCCACAGAAGACAGAACAGGGGGGGCTCGCTGCTGCCACGGCGGGTTCAGGGGTGCAATCAAAGGATTTAGCCAACATGCATCCAGAAACAGCCACGAACACAGAAATAAATAAAGACCACAGACGCTGATGCTGGGGAACGTTTTCACGCTTCTCCATCAGGGCGGGGAAAGAAAAGTGGCTCCTAAATTCTCCAATCAGGGATTCAGCCTTTGAAATCAGGGACTTCCAGGGTGTCCGTGGGCGGGGCACACCCACCACCCCACTGGTACATCGTTGGGTCAATGATTAGAAAAAAAAAAGTCCGATTAGTCTTTTTTCTTTACAATGAACTTAAAATCAGCAAGAATTTGGACTTTTTACAAAATCATATACAAAGCAGCATTTCCTTAACAGCCTGACTGTTTTGGGCAGGTCACCCGTCACCCCAGTGCCGTTACTGAAAACCAACAAGGAGAAACCGATTTAGCCCGACAGCGAAGATCACAGAACATCTAGCATCCAGACGGAGCGGCAACACCGCGGCGGGAATGGGGACGGCGCCGGGGACGCGCTGGGAGGAAAGCAGGGGGAAAGGGTTAGAAGATGGGAATGTAGTTGTCGATCTTGGCGCGGTGCCGCTGGGCGATGCACTCGGCGATCCACACGATGTTCCTGCACTCCTGCTCCTTCAGCTTGACGTAGGCGTAGAACACGCTGAAGTGGAACTGGTTGAGGAAGGCCAGCTTGTTCAGCTTCACCTGCCGGGAGGAAGAGGAGGACATCAGGGACGTCTCTGCGGGGCGGCATGTCCCATCACGCCTCTCACCTCATGCTCAAAGAAACGGTCCTCCAGCGTTTTGTCGCCCGGGTTGCTTCCGGCGCCCTCGAAGAGCAGCTTGTACTCCTTAGAGCAGTTGTAATCATTAATAAAACTGCTGCAAGCCACAAAAACAGACCACAGCGAAGTAGAGGGAGGAGAAACCCCAGACGGGCGCTCACAGGGTAGAAGTCAGCCACGGCTTTGACCTGCTCGTAATCGTCGGCGCGGGCCAGCTGAGCCAGGCCTTCCGGGTAGAGTTTGCCGCAGTGGGGGAAGAGCTTGGCCCGGTCCTCTTTGGACAGTTCGGTGCCGAACGAGTTGATGGTGATGATGAAGGCTCTCCTGTCCGCCTCGAACTGCAGCACACACACGCAGAAGGATGAGTGCGAGTCCTCCCTGCGCACGCTGCAGCCCTCCGCCGGCGGCAGCAGACTCACCTCCAGGATCGGACACATGGTGTCGGCCGTGGTTCCTCCAAGGGTGGAGCAGAACTTGTAGAAGGCCTCCAGATAAGCCTGTTAGAAATAAACACCCCAAGGTGCAACTCTGCATTCATCTCTGTGCAGATTTTTATACTGAGTTTGGCAGGAAATTGGCTCATAATCTTACACCGATTGCAGCTTTTACCTTGTAAAGTGTGTTTCGAATGATCTCAATGTTCATCTCATCCAAGTCCTGTTCAGATATACAGTCCTGGAAAAAGGCAGCTGAAACCCAAAGACAAGGATTAAAAACCCAAACAGGCCTGCTAAGGCAGGCTTGAGGTGGGAACGCTCGTTTACGCGGAGCTACACACCCAGAGGCGTGTCCACCAGGATGGCGTTGTAGAGCTCGGCGGGGGTCTGCGCGATGTTGACCGCCTCCATCTGCTCGAAGCTGCCCAGCGGGTGACACTTGGGCACCAACTCTGAGATGGCGCGCTGGTGCAGGGTCCCCGTGATCAGCAGGATGACATTATCGATCATATAGCTGTACCTGGAATCACAACAAACAGGGTCTCTCTGACAGCAGCAGAATACAGAAGTGAGAACGTCTGCTACACTCCCTCACTTCTCTTCCTGTTTCGGGTGATATCGCGCATATAAGCAACACTTTTTGTGACAACGGCCGACTAAATTGAACACAGAAACCATCAGCTTACGTGATGAAGTCCATGAAGCTGGCCAGCGGCTCGTAGGACTGATTCCTCATGTGGCGAAACTCCACCACCATCTTCTCCTTCAGCTTGTCGTCGATGACGGACACGGTGAGGGGGGACGCCTCGTTCGCCAGGAAGCTGCCGTAGTCGGTGCTCTGAAGGTGAAGCTTCAGATCTGTGGATGAGCAGCTGCTTAACCGCTCGTTCATCATCATTTTAAACGCACAATCAGTTAAAAAACGCTCAGTCCTCGTTTTACGGTATCCTGCAATACGGTATTTAAAAAAGAGAGATTTTTAGTTAAACGGTAGAGCAGGCTTCGTTGCAAACGGCGGGTCATGATGACACCACCTATTTTATTAGGTCAATTCTTGATGCAACAGTGTAAACTTATCTTTCCAGCTCCCCCAGAAAAATCCATCGTGTTTTAGTAAAACCTTCATGCCGTGTTAGCCAGCTAATACCTTACTCTGTTGGTGGCGTTTAAAACGGAAATGCCGTCTTAATGGCATAATCTGCGAACGTAACACGAATACAAACATGACTTTTATTCATACAAATGTTAATAACGTTAATATTGATACAAATATACGGTTTAACCCCCGGAATAAATGAAATACAGCTAAGTGGCTTGGCGTCCGAAAGCTACCGTTAGCCGCTAGCTCGAACCCTTCGGCTAACATTGACTCACCTTCCAGGGTCTCGCACTGAACGAGATTTAAATAATCCGCCTGGGACAGAATTCCAGCTTTAAACCCCCTGACCAGTCCTTCCAGGTAGCCATTATCGACGTTAAAATACAACTCGGGGAAAGGCATTCTGTCTGACCGTCACCTCCGTCTCTGGAAGAACCGTCCAGCTGGCTAGCGCTCGCGTCAGCTGACTGAACCATGTGACCGTCACATGATCACACGTCAGGTCACGTGGCGTGGGTGCCAGGAAAATCCACAGAAGAAAAAAAACAAGTTTCAAAATAAGAAATTACATAATTTTAATAAAATATTGAAACTGTTTCATCTACTAGATTTACTGTCGCATAATCCCACAGACATAGATTTGAAAACAGTAAAACAACATTGTAACCATAAAAAGACGTCACGACAGGATTTAGGCGTTTTTAAAATCGGTCAGTTTTGGAGCAGTTTACTATTTTTGAATATTTTTTAAAACAAAAATCTTAAATATGATATTCACAGTTTAAATTTAAATTTGTCCTCAAACGCTTGTTATGGCGGTAAAGAAATAGGGTTGGCAATTATAAAAATATGCCATCCAACCAGTACAGCAACAGCTGACCTTGTTTACTGCCAGAATCTATTCAGATCATAATAGAAGGAGGAAAAGAAGTCAGACACACACGGACACGCTAGAGTCCCGAGTTTTCCCCAGACGGGTAAGAGATTTGACTTGCTGATGTTTAGAAATGTGCAGATTAATTCTGGGATGAAATGTCTAAAGGTGTTTGCTCGACCATGGACTGGTTGGAAGAGACAGGAGACGGAGACACCACCATCTCTGCCAATAAGGGCCACATCAGCTGCAGCCAAGCTCACACGTCCACATCTGACTGGTTGGGTTTATTCCTTTCTTACTTTCGTATTTACCATAATCAAAAATATGTACATCTTATTTACTATTATTGTCCTTGGTTATTTTGTCCTCCCCTGAGTCAACAGTGTTTATTTTTATCTTTAAGCCCGGTTCAAAAAGGGCTTGACTCTTCTAGACCCATTCGGTTTGAGTCCTTGAAGAGTGACAGTTCCAAAGAGCAGATTTTCACCTTTACCGACGGAGTCCCTGAGACCAAAACGTAAGGATTCGTGATGAGCACATGCAAAACTGTTTGTAATAATCAACATATATGACAGTTACTTTATAAAATTAGTGGATAAAAATCAGAGTAATATGCTCACAATTATGAAATCTTTTATCCCATCTTGTGTCTGTTGTGTTGAAGGCCTTTACAGGACAAACAGCTGGACTCCCCTGACTCCACCTGTCAGGAGAGGTCAGAGGCCACGGGTGTACAGCCTTCCTGGCATCCAAAAGTCAACCTGGACTCTGTATTCAGTGTAAGTTGTTGCTGACTCTGATTTTAGTTGATTCGATGTTTCTGAAGATTTTGCCCCTTAAATTCTTGTCAGATGGTTGCGGTTTAGTTTACATGAGTCACCTCTGGGTGGAGCCTTCTGTCCACATCATTGTGTTTTTAAAGGTTTCAGGCTGGTAGATGCTCTGATACAGGTCTCCTGGTTCATCTATGTCCTGTCCTCACAGATGCTTGAAGAAAAAATCATCATTTTTGTGAGAAACGAGCTGAAGGAGCTCAAGGAAGATTTGCTACCAGAATCCTCAGGAGCCGCAGAGAGGTGGAGGCATGAGGCTGAGGTCCAGGGCAGCGAAGAAGCAGAGCAGAGGCAGAAGGACAGGGAAGATCTTCTCAAGATCGCACTGAGATTTCTGAGGCGAATGAAGCAGGATCCGCTGGCGGACGCTCTGCAGAGCCGTAAGCATGCGTTGCTTCTTAGCAGAGGACCGAGAGGGGTTCTCCAGGGTTGCGCTGAGCCCTTCTGTTAACGTGAACATCGTCCGTCTGCTGTTTCCTCAGAGTCTCGTGCTGTCATATGCCAACAAAAACTCAAGTCCAACTTGAGGAAAAAGTTCCAGTGCTTGTTCGAGGGTCTCGCTAAAGCCGGAGAACCAACCTTTCTGGAGCAAATCTACACAGAGCTCAGCATCTCACAGGCGTGCAGCAGAGAGGTCAAAGATCTGCCGGAGTCTGGGAAAACAGAAGCCTCGCAGGCACTGCAGAACGCACCCACGGTCACGTGTGAAACGGTACTCGGCCCTTTGTTTAGACCAGGAGGATCCGTCCGTACCCTCCTGACCAAGGGAGTGGCCGGCATTGGGAAAACAGTCCTCACGCAGAAGTTCATCCTGGACTGGGCCCAGGGGAAAGCCCACCATGGGATTCAGCTCGTCTTTCCCTTCACTTTTCGAGAGCTCAGTCTGCTGAAAGAGAAGAACTATAGTTTAGTGGGGCTTCTCCATCTCTTCTTCCCTGAGACCAAAGAGGCTGAAGTCTGCAGGTTTGAAGACTTTCAGGTTTTGTTCATCTTTGACGGTCTAGACGAGAGTCGCCTCCGTCTGGACTTCCACAACAGCCAGATTGTGACTGACGTCACGGAGAGAACCTCAGTGGAGGTGTTGCTGACAAACCTGATTAGAGGGACGCTCCTTCCGACCGTGCGCCTCTGGGTGAGCACCAGGCCTGCAGCCGCCAGTCAGATCCCCCCTGAACTCATTGGTTCCGTGGCAGAGGTGACGGGGTTTGGTGAGCTGCAGAAGCAGGAGTACTTCAGCAAGAAGTTGAAGAGCCGGGAGCAGGTCCGAAGGATAACCTCCCACATGGAGACGCTTCGAAGCCTTCGCATCATGTGCCACATCCCAGTTTTCTGCTGGATCAGCGCTGAAGTTCTTGATTATGTGCTGAAAACTAACAATAAAGGCAGTGTTCCCCAAACCCTGGCAGACGTCTACCTCCACTTTCTGGTGGTTCAGACCAAAAAGGCAAATGAAAAATATCACACGAGTGGGCAGACAGATGAACTTTGGAACAAGGAGAGCAAAAAGACCATTTTCACACTGGGAAAACTGGCCTTTGACCATCTAGAGGAAGGAAATGTCTTCTATGAATCGGACCTGGAGAGCGGTGGGATTGACCCAAAGGTGGCGTTGGTCTACTCGGGCCTTCTCGTAGACATCGGTGATGACAGGACTAAGCTGAAACAGGAAAAGGTGTTTTGCTTTGCACATTTGAGCATCCAGGAGTTCCTTGCTGGCCTCTACGTCCTCCTGATGTTCACCAACAACAGCGTTGATCTGCTGAGGAAGAAGCAGCTCCCCCCAGACCTGCTCGTGTCTTTGCAGTACAAAACAAACCTTAAACGGCTCCTGCAGAAGGCCATTGACAGGGCTCTGACGCGTCCAAATGGAGACTTGGACCAGTTTGTTCACTTTCTTCTGGGTCTGTCACTGGAGACCAACCAGTCGGTCCTAAGAGGCCTTCTGATGAAGACAGGAACTACCACACAGGTCAAAAACGATCTAGTAAAGTACATCAAGAAGAAGCTCGGTGAATGTCCTTCTCCCGAGAGAAGCATTTTCCTGTTAGAGTGTCTGAAAGAGCTGAACGACCAGTCTCTGGAGGAGGAGATCCAGCAGTTCCTCAGACCGGGACTCATCTTTGAGAAGAAGCCTTCTCCCTCACAGTGGTCTGCGGTTGCGTTCATCCTGCTCTCGTCCAAACAGCAGCTGAACATTTTCGACCTGAAGACGTTCTCTGCTTCGGACGAGGGCCTCCTCTGGCTCCGCCCAGTGGTCACAGCCTCCCAGAGAGCTCTGTAAGTCCTAGCTGAGGCAGCTTCCCCTACAGCACTTTGAAGATGATGTCCTCAGAGTGTTTTTCTCCATCAGGCTGAGCGATTCCGGCCTGTCCTCCAGAAGCTGCCAAGCTCTGGTGCCTGTTCTCTCCTCGAAGACCTGCAGTCTGAGAGAGTTGGACCTGAGCAACAACGACCTGTACGATGCAGGCGTGACGCAGCTCTCGGTCGGACTCACCAGTCCAAGCTGTAGACTGGACACACTCAGGTCAGTCACCAAAGAGCCAACGAGCCTTGGCGGCCACCACAGACAGTTTGGGAACAGGCCAGGTTCTGCTGAAATGTCCTGAAATTGTCCTGAACATGTCAGATGCTGGGGAAGGGTCCTAGCTCATGGAGGAGGGGGTGGGACCAGAGCTCAGCACCCAGATTCAGCTTTGTCCTTGCAGAATGTCAGGCTGTCTGATCGGAGAGAACGGCTGTCGAAGCCTGTTCCTGGCCCTGCAATCCAACCCAGCCCACCTGAAAGAGCTGGACCTGAGCTTCAATCACCCAGGAGACGCAGTGCTGGACCTGCTGTCCGCTGCAGTGCTCGACCCCCGCTGGAAACTGGAGACGCTCAAGTACAGTCAGACACAGAAAAGAAGCGGTGAGCACTTTCTCTCTCTGTCAGTCACAACTTCTGACCTCCCCCTCCAGGAGCGATCACTGCGGGAAGTGCCGGCTGACGCCCTCTCTACGACGATGTAAGTATGAAAAGGGGCCCACAAACTGGAACAAGAACGTGGTTCTGCCTGACTCCTGACTTTGTCTCTTGGATCCTTCCTGCTTCAGTTTTCTGCCAGTTTTCCCTGGACCCAAACACAGCAGCCACAAATCTCCAGCTGTCAGAGAACAACAGATGTGCGACGCTGGGGGAGGAGCTGCCACGTCCTGAGCGTCCCCGGATGATTTCCAACTGGACTCAGGTGCTGTGTGGAGAAGGTGTGACTGGGCGCTCTTACTGGGAAGTGAAGTGGAGCGGAAGAGTGAACATCGGTGTGCGTACGGCGGGGTGAGGAAGAGCAGGGAGGAGTACGAGGGCTGCCTGGGATGGAGCACGCGGTCGTGGAGCCTCCTCTGTTCGGCTCAGGGTTACAGTGCCTGGCACAACAGCACACCCACCATCATCACACACGCGCCCCCTGGTGGCTCCGGCAGGGTGGGGGTCTACACCAACTGGTCCTCCGGCAGCGTCTCCTTCTACTGCCCCCCCTCCCTCCTGTCCAGAACCTGGGTCCACCTCCACACCTTCCACTCCACCTTCACGGAGCCCCTCTACCCGGCGTTTGGCTTCAAAGGGAACTCTGAGTCCAGCTTTCTAAAGTCTTCGGTTCATCTGTCGCAGATGGAAGACTGAAAACTCACTGACTTCCTGTTTGCAGCTGAAAACCTACACATCCTGGCAAAGCTACCTCCTGCACTCAAACATGCGACAAAGACCAGGTGATGTGACGTGCGCAGCGGTGCCTCTGTCGTCATTTGTTTTCTGATTCTGCTGACTTTCAGAGATTGTTTAAAGAAATTATCTCATTTTTTCTAATTATAATACTGTTTTTTACTCATTTTAGCTCATTAAATGGTTAAACAACTTTTTATTTCATTCATGATTAATGATTTAAGGGCCTATCTTGGAGTTATTTATATGATTTTGTTGTTTTTGAGGGTGTCTTTTTCTTGCGCCAAGGTTTCCTTTATTGTTTTGACTCTGAAAGTTGCTTTGTTTTATTCAGGTAGTCCATTGGTTTAGTTAGTTTCTATGGCGTCTTCGCCGTGGTTCTAAATGTTTAACGCAGACGCCTGTTGACTGACAGGGAAAGGCCTGCGTGTTCCAGACAAAAGGTGGCTGACGAGCATGACCAGATTTTTGAGCGACGCTTTTAGAGGAATGCGTTTCCTGATGAGCAGTTCTGAAATGCATATGCCTAAACTGAGTCGTTCCATTCCTCTTCTGATATTTGGGCTTGTTTTTCCTACTCAGATCTAGAATTACTGCAGCGCTGCACTTAAAGAGGGGTCTGCTGCAGAATGTTTGGTCTCAAAATAAACAAAACACAGTCAAGTTTAAAGTGCATTATTAGATTATGGTTGGTTATTTTGTCACATGGAAAAATGTTCTTACCTGAAACTTTAAGACAGCAACAGTGGCGCAGCTCATCCAGACGTTCTCCTGGGGTCAACATGGACCACAGATGCTGAGTGGAAACATCAAATATTAATCTTAAGAGGACAGTTTAACACTTAGATAGATAGATAAGTCCTTTATTGTCATTACACCCAGGGTGCAACGAAATTTTAACTTAACTTTAACTACAATCTGCATGTGATACTGACTATCAGGCACATTTGCCAGTAAGTTTACAGCGTCAATATTTGATCAACGTAATTAGCAAAATATTTGTGTAATTCTAGTTTCCACCAGAGGGGAAGCTGCTGCAGCGCCGTGTGTGCCCGACGCCGCCATCCTTTTGGTGATTCTGACCCAGTGTGAAGCCAGTGTGAGTGTTTGGTGTCTGTTTAAAAAGACAGGTGTGTCACCAGCTGCAGCAGGTCCTCTGGAGCGTAAACCACTAAACACCAACATGCCCGCCTACTGCAGTCAGCCGTGACTGCTCGTTGATTGAACTGAAAAAATTTGCACCCAGTAGCGTAAAAATAAGCAATAAATAATCAAATGATATCTGCTAGTTAACACTGCATTCAACCAGGCTGAGAGGGAGATGACAAAGGATCAAATGAAGGATTATGTAGATTAGATCATGGAAGTGTAACCCGTACACGTCCCTCCCTCTACGGTAGTCAAGTAATTAGCATTGAAGACAGTGTGTGTAAATGAAACAAAAGCCCATGAGAGTGTGTGTTTGAAGACTTTCAGCTGTGTGCATTTGACAACAACACAAGTTAAAAAAAGATCAACTTTTACACAATCTAATCTGAGTTTGGGTGCAAACCTGAAAGTCAAGTTAAAACTGAGTTTGGGTCAAGGTTCCAGTCAAGGTGAAGGTTCCCGGGGGGGGGGGGGGGGGGCGGACGACGGCGACTGGTTACAGGCTGAAGAATGCTTTATGTTGTTGAGAGGCCTTACAAAGACAGAAGTGTGTTTTTCCCGTACACACTGACACTTACTGGAACATGCTGTTGTTCCGCATGCCTGCTTCTCTCGCTGTCTGTTGAAGCTTAACTGTTCTTTTAGCAGCTTTAATCCCCTGGAAATATTTGCAGTCATTTAAAGCTCAAAAGCAGATGGTTAAAAGTAAGATTACCAATGATTGATTAACAAGAAGCAGAAGCACATTTAGGAGTCCTGCTGCCACACTGAAAAAAGAGAATAAAAAGAGAAAGCAGGCACTAAAGAACAGCCGTGAACCTACATATTTAGGTTCACTTTGCTGGTTTTGCAGCGTTCATTGGAGGAGTCAAGTCGCCGTTGGGTAACCAGACACTTGGTGGTGACTTTGTCCTCCAGCATCAGCTCCGTGAGGCTACTTTTAAAGACTCTGCACGACCGCAGGCTGCTAAGGAGGCAGAGTTCTGACATGACTGACGTTTGCCCTGAATCCCGCCTTTGTGTTTCGTTTCAGGTGAAAATGTCTGAGCTGCTTTTCTGCACATACAGATTCCCGCAAGAATGTGATTCCTGGGGAACTGGTTTGATGAACCATACAAGTGTTTCTGTTTTTGCTCAGCAAATCCAGAAACAGAGTAGAAAACATTTTGTATTCAACGAGATGTGGGATTGTGGGTTTTTTTCCCTTTTTTGGGGGGCGGGGGTTCAGAATGAATCAGATGAGTGATGATGCTGCTGCACAGACACCCTGAACTTGCTGGTTTTTGCGTCTGGAAGCTCAGGGACGTTGCGGTTGCACCATTACCATGGACACACCACACCCACCAATTATTAGCCTAGAAAACGAGCCTCGCAAATTTCATTTTCTGTGAGATCTTTTGTGAGCTGATGTGTGGGCAGGAATTTTCCACTCTTGTGAGTGTTTGATTGACAGCTGATGGTGACAACTCTGCACCTCCGCCCTGCGAGAGCAGCATAAAAGAGGGAACACCTGCTGCATTGAGCATCAGGGTCCAGGTACGACAGGTAAGGTACGACCGTTCTTCCAGCTGACGACGACCGCCACCACGACTCCGACCGCCACCATGACTCCGACCGCCCTTCTCCTCCTCTTCTTTGCTTTGACTTTCGCTCCGCCGGTAAGATTTCTCCTCCGAACACCTTCACATTCCAGAAAAAACCCCTGATGAACATTTCTGAAACGTTTCTTTCAGAGTTCAGCCCAGACTGATATACAAGGTGAGTTGGAGGAGTTGAACTGAGCTCCATCCCTCTTTGCTGCTCCTTCATCTCTCCCCAACGTCTCCTCTCTCATTCCAGAGTCTTCGGACGTTACCGACATCATCGCGAAAGCAAACGAAGGCGTCGGTACGGCAGCAGTGGTCTCCTCCGGCCGCAGACTTGGAGGTTACAAAAGTAGAAACCAGAGTTTGATCTTGTTTGCAGGAGGAGCCATTGTGCACGGCGACGTTGCCATGCCTCGAACCCGGAACGCAGACCCCTGCACCGCCACCGGCTGCAAATGGCCCAAAAGTGGAAGATATGTTTATGTTCCTGTCACCATCTCCTCCACGTACAGTAAGTTGCTTGGGCGTGTCGGAAAATCGTCTCCAGGCTCGAGCTGGTTTTGGAGAAATGGGCCTATGATGGGGTGGCTGGTAAAGCTAGAACTTTCCTGCTGGTGTCCATAGCAACCACACAGAGAAACGTCATCATCCGAGCGCTGCTGACCTTCCACCAGAGCACCTGCATCCGCTTCGTCTGGAGGAGATGGTGGCACAGAAACTACCTCCACTTCTACTCTGGAAGCGGGTACGATGACTGACAGGTCCCAGAGACCATCTGACCGTGAACAGTTTAGTCCCTGAGGAAGCTCAGGACTCTGGTGAGGGAGGAAAGGTCCCTTTGAGCCACACGAGGGGCCCCAGAGCGTCTTCACTTCTCACAACACCTTCATGTTGGTTTTTGTTTGTTTTGGTGTGTGTCAGGTGCTGGTCCTACATCGGTCGCCAGACTCGAGGGCAGGCCGTCTCTCTAAGGGCTCAGGGGTGCCTGTACACCGGCACGGTGCAGCACGAAGTTCTCCACGCCCTCGGCTTCCACCACGAACAGGCCCGCTCTGACAGGGACTCCTACATCAACATCCTCACCCAGAACATCCAGCCAGGTCAGCACCCTCCAGCCACCCTCTCAGTCCCTCTCAGGGCACCCAGGAACAAGAACCCGCCAACCTGGTCCCACGGAAGGGAAAAACCTCTGAGTGATCTTCTTGTCCTTTGCAGGAAAACTATCAAACTTTGCTAAGGTGCCCACGAACAACTTGGGTACCCCCTATGACTACACCTCCGTCATGCACTACAGCAAGTAAGTTGGACTCCTGCGTCACATGGAAATAGGCAGGAAAAGAACTAACGGCGTCAACTTTCTCGCCAAGGTACGCCTTCTCCAGAAACGGCCAGCCGACGCTCCTGGCTAAGAGCAACCCAAACCAGGTCCTGGGATCCAGCTACATGAGCAGCAACGACATCGCCCGTGTCAACAGGCTCTACCAGTGCTGTGAGTCCAAACCCCAGCAGACAGGATCCAGGAGATCCACCAGATCCAGCTAACAAAGCTCTCTTTCGTCCTCAGGAGGGATGTCCGGACGCGTCTCCTCTGGCTCACATTGAGACGGCTGACCTTTGAGTTAAAAGCAACCAGTTCTTTTCTGCGGAATCTTCATCATTTTCTACTTTAGGTGTTTTTTCGGTGGTTTTATTGGGAATTCTCTCAAGGAACAAGTTTGTCTTCCATTTTTGTTTCCTTTTCTTTCTTGTTTGAGATATTTGATCAATAAATGAAGCATCAAAAGTGTGGTTTGGGGTTTTCTTATTTAAGGGAACCAACAGTTGACAGATAGAGGACACTCAGGCTGGGCGAACTCTGATTAAAGCAGTACTTCAATAACAATTGCACGTTTGCTATAAAAAAAAAAAATAATAAAAATATTGGAAATATTCTAGCAATCTATAAAGCTACCACAAGATGGAACCACACATCCAACCTTTAATAACGAACAAACGAAACGAGAAATTAAGCAAATATTACTGGGATTATTTGTCTAAACAGTTATACACACGGCAAAGACTAAATTTAATGTACATTATTGACTAAACATGTGTTGCTGTAGTTTATTCCCTGAAAAAAATGACTAAAGTCCTGCAATTCTTTTCCTTAGTGTAACAAATAATCCAGTAAATTGTGGTTTTGGCTGAAAACCAAGGTAGAGCTGGACTCGGGAATCTAACCTGAAATAGTCGCTAACACGGCGACCGGAGCCATAACTGTGTGTTTGAATTTATTACCGCCATGTTCTGATTCTCATTGTAGTTTTTAGTATTTATTGTTGTAGTTTTAGTGTTTTAAAATGTAATGATTATTGTAATTCTAATTGTATTCTATTCTAATTGATGATTTATGATTATTCTATGGTCTTTCAAAGATCATGGGCCAAGATCAAAGGTCAAGGGCCACGTGAACGTTTAGGTCCAAACCCACCTGCTCTGGGAAGGACCAGAGTCAGGAGGAATCCTGGGACGTCCCTCTGCTGAACACCAACCAGGACGCAGGTTTGGTTTTCGACATGCGGCGACCAGATTTTAGCTCCTAAACTAGTTTTATAAAATAAAACTTTGACGCTAGCGGAGTTGCATTTAACCAAGTCTGTAGCATCATTACCAATTAAACGTACGTAAGTGGCGGGCTGCTCGGATAGCTCCGCATCTGCAGAGACGGGAAACATCAGATATGGATTCAGGGGCCATCTGAATAAAGGATTTGGCAGATGAATAAAACAATTCTGGCATTTTTGCTTTGAGTTTCACTTCACGTTTGACTGAGTGGAAACGTGACTTTGACTCTGGAATTTGAATTTGCTGCCAAGGCTGAATAGCAAAAGCAGATAGTCACACACATTATTGATTAGAGCACTGTCACAAACAAAAGATCCTCTGTGAGGAAGAAGCAGGAAGTCATTATCCACAAGGCTTCAGGTGACTGGTTCAGCTGACAAAAAAACAATGACACGAAAAACTGGTTTCAGAGCCCAACGTTTTCAATCTCAAGAAACCGAGGCCGCGCTGATGTGCGTCTCCATGGAGATGGACTGATCCAGTGCCCAGGGACCATTGATATAATGGTCTCCTGTTGATGGAGCTTTGACTAATTAAAGCATTTACAACATCAGAATCAGAATCAAAAGTAAGGCCAGGGAGGAGTGTGTGGACTCTGAACACCCACCTAAAGCGTCAGGAGCAGCAAGGCCTCCTCTGCTGTCCAGGCTTTGCTTTTCAGCCTGTTCAGTTCATGCATGTCCAACCTGCTGCTGGAGGACAACAGAGGCCACCGAAAGCCAAAGAGAAGGTTGTTCTAATCTGAGGACGGCGAGCCCCCCAAGTATGGATCCTCGCCCACAGTCGGCCTTCAGATGGAGTCAAGGAAGTGGTGAAGCTGTGCTGAAACTGGGTTTTTTAGAAATGATTGAGCACCAGTTCACGCTGGGTTTGGTCAATCTGTCAGAGTCCGTGGAGCTGGTACAAGGAAGGAGAATAAGAGTGGGTTTGGCTGTTGGTCCAGACCTGAAAACTCCTCCAAACTGCATGAAAAAACAGACCCGCTTCGATATTGAGCAAAAATAATACCTGAAAAAAACGGATTTGGAAATAATCCCGCAAACTGCAGATTTACCACTAGCTTTTATCACGGAACACGACCACAAACAAAACTAACAAAAAAAAAAAAATTACTGAGCAAAACTGACTCCAGGATTGAGGTGGATTAAAAGAGTTATGCATGTGCTCACAGACTGAATTTAAAGAGGTATGATTTAAATACTGATAGTGATTAAATAAAGAGAGCTGCAGTTTGCACGCATGACCTGCAAACAGCAACAACGCTCAGAGCTAAGGTGTGGCTACGTGCACGTTCACAACAATAAAGCAACAGGAGAGAGTGGAATTTGAATGTGCTGCCAAACGCTGAACAGCACACATATTGATTAGGGCATTGTTGTCAGAACAAAGGCTTCTCTGTGAGAAGGAAGCAGGAAATAAGAGATCACGGCCGTTCAGGTGACAGTCTGAGCCAAAACACAACAATGGCACCAGAAACTGGTTTCAGGGCCAAAGGCCTCCAATCCAGGCCACGGGATGGAGACCGGGTCATCCTAACCCAGGACCCAGGACCCAGGACCCAGGACCCAGCACCCGATGTCCAGATGGGTTTTCTGGAAGGTCTCTGTGACCACGGTGAGAGTAGCCAACCCGGCTGGACCGTGAGCCCGCCGGACCAGGAGGAGAAGCACAACAGTGACGGTGAATTTTGGTGCACGCCTCCACCCCTGTGACCCCGCGTAGGGGAAAACAGCGTTGTAGAGCAAGTCTTTGCATTACAAGAGTGTCGTTTCTAAAATATGGAAAAAATAATGCACACGAAGCAGAGTGACCGAACTCACGTGTCATTAAAAAGAGGCGGCTCTGCTTCAGGGAGGAGAAGGAATCTGGGTTTTCTTTTCCTTTTGTTGGTTGTGATGAAGAGGATGTCGGCGCCCTGAAAGGGCGTGACCTCCGATCTGATGGCAGGTCAGCCTCTGACATGTGATGATTGTTGTTTTTTGGATGACCTGGAATCAGAGCCAGTTTGTCTTCTTTCCAGCAGGAACCTGCAGCCTCACCCTGCGCATCCAGCCTATAAAAAAGAGGAGGCAAGAGCCTGCTGCATTGAGCATCTGCTAGCACAGGTAAGCAACTCACCCGACCGAAGCTTCCACGCTGGCTCGTCTTTCTTCAGCCATCTGGGTTCAGAGTCTTCCTCTCCTCACAGTCAGATCAGCTGACGATCCCCCAACCGGCACCATGACTCCATTCGTCCTCGTCCTCCTCCTCCTCTCTCTGACGGCCATCCCTCAGGTAAGTCTCACCTCTACATTTTTTTTTCCCAGGGGAAAAAATGTTCTTTTCAACCAAGAATATACAATAAAAAAGGAAATTCAAACGTGTGGTCTTCTGTTCCAGAGCGCAGCTCAGAACGATGATGGTGAAAACGAAGGTGATATTATTAAGGGTTATCTCAACTGAAAGAGAATAACTGTTTATTTTCAAAACTTTTCAGAACTTTTTCCTTCTGATTTTCGTTTGATGCAGAAGCACCGGTCGAGAACTCTGAGTCCGACAACTCCACCGACATCAGCCAGGTCATCCTCTCCGCCAACGAGAAACTCAGTAGGTGTCTGACCTTTGGCTTCAAAGGTCACCATTAGGTATCTCCTTCCTCTTTTCTTTGTGTTTGAATGAGATGTAAAAGAATGCCGTCTGTTGCCGAGCAGCGAGTCTGAGCGAAGGCGACATCGCCGAGCCCAAGAGAAGGAACGCCCGGCCCTGCACCTACAGTACCTGCAAGTGGAAAAAACACGGCTCCTACGTCTATATCCCCTTCATCATCCACCCTTCATACAGTGAGTCCGAGGAGCCCCTTTTTAGGACTTCAGGCTCTGGTTTTTGAAGACTGGTGACCTGAAGATGTTCTGCTTTTCTTCCGGTCTGTGTGAGCAGCTGCCAGCGAACGCAGGATCATCATCAACGCCATGGCTCTCCTCAACCGCTACACATGCATCCGATTTTTCCATTGGCATCGGTACTGGCATTACTACTTCCCCGACCACATCTACTTTGTCCCATCCACTGGGTAGGTACACACACACACACACACACACACACACACACACACACACACACACACACACACACACCTTCTCTCTCTATGTTGACTGCTCGTACTTTCTGCCCAGATGCTGGTCCTACGTTGGCCGTGTGGGGAACCGCCAGCACATCTCCCTGCAGCGGGGCCTGTGTGTGTACCCAGGCATGGTGCAGCATTCGCTTCTCCACACTCTGGGCTTCCACCACGAGCATTCCCGCTGGGACCGAGATTCCTACGTGACCATCAACCACGCCAACATTCAGCCAGGTGAGCCTCGGCAGGGTGCCCAGCCCCTCCCGGCTGGGACACCTGGAGGTCAGGAGGAATCTGCTGAAGTGTGTGTGTTCTTATCTGATCTGTGCAGGAGCTGAGCAAAACTTTGCAAGGTTTGCCACAAACAACTTGGGCACTGGCTACAACTACCGATCCATCATGCATTATGGAAAGTAAGTGTGAGCCAAACCCCAAATCAGCTGAGCTTCTGGGTGAAAGTCCCCACACACAGCGTTCTGCTGCATCGCCTGAAGCCAAGGAACTAACCCAGGTGACTGTGGGTGTCCAGGTACGCCTACTCCAGGAACGGCCGCCCAACTATCGTCTCTAAGCGCAACCCAAACGAGCTCCTGGGAAACTCGGCCATCACGTGGGGCGACGTCCGCCGTGTGAACCGGCTCTACTGCCGTGAGTTAAAATTTTACCTTCGCCAGTTCCTTTTAACAGAAAACTCTCCACGCGCCCGTCTGTCCGTTTCCCGGAACATTTCAGTTCCGTTTCAGCAGTAAGTGACTAATCTTCTGTGTCCCCACCAAGTCTGAAGACAGCGACGACGCGACGGCCTCCACCGACACGATTATCCAGCAGCTCCAGAAATACTTCCCCCCTGTGGGGCCTCACTTCTGGGGGGTTTTCTTTGGACTTTCGGCATCTGCAACAGAAGATATTTAACCTTTCTTGAATGAATGAGGAAAAATACATTTGTAATATCTGATTCTGGTTCATTTGAAGGAATTTGTTGTGTATGGTTGAAAATCAAATCCTGTTTGAGTCTTTGAGTCTGGGCTTTTTCCTTCTGTTTTTCTGAGTCTGTTTCACTGATCACTGTTTAAAGTTACTAAATAATAAAAAAAAAGAAGCAGTATTTTGTTGTTGTTTTCTCTCCCCCCCTCCGCCCTCTCTCTTCTCCGCATAAATAAGAGTGTTTCTTTACTGGGACTGTGGAGTTCTTTACCTCTGTAATCAATATAGAAATGATGGTTTGAAATATAAAAGAGAAAGACGCGGGGGGGGCGGGGGTGAATTCCAGGACTGGGGCACTTTTGTCGCCATCTGCTGGACAGGTGGAGGTGAGAGGAGGAGGAGGTGGGGTGGGGGGGGTGAAGGCAGGAAAGGAGGAACTTTAACCATGAAAACAGCTTGTTCGGCTCCCGTTCTGCCTCCTGGAATCCTGCCTGCACGCGACAGGCTGTTTTCATCAGCGTCTCTTATTAATCAGAGCTGCGAGGGACTTTTCACTCACTCAGCTCTCAGTTTTTCATCAAACGTGTCTGAGTGGATCTGATTATCCTGAGTGATGCCTCCGGTTTGGAACGAGGGAGATGTTTACCTCCACACCCAAACAGACGCCTCCCTGCAGCCACAAATCCGAGACTCCATCATAACTCGTTCGAGCCTTCACCTGCCAGCATGCTAATGCTAACGCTTCTCCCACAGCAGAATTCATTTGCGGGTTATTATTATTTTACCATCAAAGGCTGCAGGTTGTTTTTGGCGCAGGTGCTGTGAGCTGCCCTACTTTCAACCAGCCGCGTCTTTTTGCAGCGACCTGCTGAACTAAATATAGCTGCTCTGGGCTCCGAAACAAGCCGGAGACAAGAGGAGCAACGCTAACGATGCTGGGATGTGATTGGGGAGGACGTGATGATGAGAGAAGGAGGGAAGAGGCTGAACCCGTCGGGTCTGGAGCGGATCTGCAGCAAATATGAAGGTCACAGTTGGAGGTCACAGCTGAAGGACCTACACTTTCTTCTTCTCCCCTCAGCCTCAGAGCTGTTTACTCTCCTCCCTCCCCTCCTCTCCTCTCCTCCCCAGCTCGATTAGGGCCGTTTCCCCCTGGATGGCCCGTCTGCGGCGGCGTCTTTGCCAACAGATGCTGTCACATCTGCAGAGCGGAGGCGTGATGGAGGACAACCAGCTGAGGTGGATCTGGTGGGTCTGTGCTTCAACCACCTTCTAGCAGAACAAGGAGCCTCCACCCCAGCATGCGTTGGGGTGATTGTTACGAGGACGAGGTGCAGACAAATTTGCACCTTTGCTCCACCCAACACCCCCACCCGTCCACAGTTTCTCACATTGCAATAAACTGGTGGTGATTACTGTGGAATTATTGATCATTCCTTAACTGATTGGTTTCTCCAGATTTTAACTCCAGAGGGTTTTCAGGAATGGCCGATATCGGTGCTCCGGATCCAGCAGGAGCCTCGTCGTTGCCCCGTTGGCCAGCGTTCAGCTTCAGCACCCAGACCAGAAGGGTTGGAGGCTGCGGCTCCTCTGGTGAGAACCAGCCACAGCAGAATGCAGCCGCTTCAAAAATCCACCGTCCAAAAACTCCTGAAAACATCAGCTTTCAGGGTTCCTAGATTCCACGTTTATATCTCCAAGGACACTTAAGTGGAATTCTGTTGGCAGGCTGAAACAGCCGGTGCAGCCGCGTGTCATTAATAAATGAATGCAGTCGGACAGCAGCAGCCAGTCATTAGACACAGACGCACATGCAGATTAGACACGACACACACTCATTAGCGCTGCGGAGCAGGTGTCTGCGGCCACCAGAACCCATTAGTAATGGACACGGAGTTTCATTTGCTTGGATTCCAGGACATTTCCAGGACATTTCCAGGACACATCTTTCCTGTGACTGATAACCGCGCGCGTGTTTTCCTGTGGATGTAGATTCAGATGCCGTTTTAGTGACCCCCTGGGGCCACCTGCACGGAGACAACAGGAGGTTTGTTATGTTGTTGCCATGGGAACCTTTTATCTGCCGGCTCAATAAAACAGAGCGAGCAACTCGGGCTTTTTTTTTCTTCTTTGAAATCAATAAACTTTGAAGCTGCTCATTGTTTTCACGCTGCAACGTCCCCACATGTTCAGACGTGGGGGCCATGGGGGCCGCCCTGCCGTTCCTGCAGCCTCAGGTTGGGTCTGATGCCGACGGCGCATCCTCACCCGCGCGCCATTTACACCTGCCACATCTGATCTGGTTTTCTTTTCCTCACGGTGACACTTCACAGCGCACAGATGAAAAATGTGAAAAGAGACTAAAGACGGCGGAAACCGTCAGAGACCCGGTGAAAGCTGGTTCCTGAGGAGGCAGAAACTCCAGCTGGAACCTGCAGCTCCTGCAAGTCTAATGAAAGAGAACGTTGATCAAGGCCCTGATGCAGGCAGCAGCCACACACACACACACACACACACACACACACACACACACACACACACACACACACACACAGGTGACTCAGCCTAATAATTCATTTTCTGAAGATAATTTATAGTAACTTTGATATTGATATTAACGTTGATGCATGTATATCTAGTCTCTACATATACATGTAGGATTTCTTGATCTTTCGTAGTATTAAAAGTAGTAAAAAATGCCACAAATAACACCAAATGTGCACCTAGCAAACGTTGCCTCTCTTTGTTCTCTTTGGAGCCAGCGCTAGCAGTATTAGCATGCTGAACAGCCTCTGGGTGTTGGCCCGTGGCTGAAATCTTGCTGGTTTCAGAGGCGTCGCCCCTTCTGGGTGGCTGCAGCCGACCTGGCGTCGCAGCGACCAGCGGCTCCGCGTGGAACGACCCCCACCGGGATGAGCTGAAGGCTCAGGGACCCTCTTCCTCTCTCACCTTTCTACCTCACTTTGATATTTCTTTTTCCGCCAGCTGCCACCACCCTCCACTCCACCCATTTCTCCATCCTCTCCTCGTCTCCGCGCCCCCGTTAGCTGTGGGATCCTCTAATAAACCGCTACATCTTTCCAGGGACGTTCAGCACGGAGTCAAATCCGCCATGTTGTGAGTGTGGAGAAGCTGCCCCAGGATTTAGCAGCAAGCGTATGTTCATGTGAGGGCGTCCACATTAAATCCCACCTGTGCCCGACGGGTGGAGGAGGGGAGGAGGAGGAGGAGGAGGAGGAGGAGGAGGAGGATGGCTTGTTTATTCACGACAGCGATTCCATCTGTAAAACACGGTTTCTCCTGCTGCAGCGCTGCTGTCTGCCCTTCAGAGAGCTGCTGAAATCAAACAGGTCGCTCAGCGCTAACAGGAACACGCTAACATCCTCAAAAAAGGAGCGTGGACACCACCGAGATCAGCATGTGAAATGTCATTTTGCAGACATTCGGTGCTAATAAACGCCGTGATGCCTCAGAATGAGGCAGTTATCTTTTCCTGATCAGCCTCCTGCTGTAGATGTCTGCTGAGGGCAGAAGTGTGTGTGACGCTGCCGCTGCGCTGCCTTTAACGGTTATCTGCCTAATAAAGCACAGCTGGGTTAGAGAATCACCTCAGGCTCCAGTCTCTCCGCATTCCTCCATTTACCGCTTCTTCCTCGGGTCCCTGGAGCAGCCAGTCCATTCGCACCCTGCATGGCTGATGCAGCAGACATGCAAAGAGGCGACGCCAGGCGTGCTGCGAGCTGGAGGCGTCGCAGCAAAGAACGCATACCTGCGGACCGGCCAAAGCCTGAGGAATTCCACAGGATGCACCGGTGTCCGACCCGGAATAAAGGCGTGGCCGGTCCGTTGGGCCTGGCCCGACCATCACGTCTGACCTCTGGTCTCACACAAGCAAGCTGAGTTCACACCTCAGAGGTCATGACCTTTGTCACCCCCCTCACTAAACTGACAAGGGAATAACAACATGTTTACGTGTGTGTGTGTGTGTGTGTGTGTGTGTGTGTGTGAAAGAGAGAGAGAGCGAGAGAGAAGGATGTGCTAGTTGGTTATGTGTGGAGGAGTAAAGATGAACGACTGGTATCTTAGCAACAGCATATTAAGGGAGGAGAGGGGAGAATATGATAGTGAAGGTGGATGGTATACTCACACACACACACACACACACACACACACACACAGAAGTTCCGTAGTATAGCCTACCTCCACACTGCTGGCTTCCTGAAAGGTCTCAGCTTTTCTTTTGCTTCCCGCCTGCTCCGTTTCCATCCTGGAACCTGGAGACAGATGAAAGAGGGTCTTTAGTTTGGACTGGGAGCAGGTGGGGGGCTTTCATCCAGATCCCTCAAAAGAGTTCTCTGTCCACAGAACCACAGAACCAGTGGAACCAGTAGAGTCACTGGAGGTTCTGGCCAGAGAACCAGAAAAAAAACCTTCTTGATTTGCCACAGAAATCAGACGTGGTTCAAGCTTCTCCTGGAAACCAGTGACGGCGCTGGGAGAGGGAAGGTGCCGAAGCCCCGCATGAACCTGATTTCTGACCTGATTACTGGGAGCGATCGTCCATCTTTGGAGAACCGCTAACGGTCGCAGAAACGACCGTTTTTAGGCTTCTGCACCAACAGAACTTTTGACTCTTGGGGCGCTGCTGCCAGGCAGAACATGCTAAGATTTACCGCGTATTCAATCTGAGACCCAAGATTCTTTAAGAAATACAAAAGAAATACTCTCTCTCTCTCTCTCACACACACACACATGCGCACACATGCAGGTTCCATGTGTAAATGTCTGCAGCACATTAGAGAGGAAACAACTGTGAAAATAAACGCCTCCATGAAGCACCACCTCCCCGCTGGTGCCTAATTTTAGTTTTTGCCAGGGAAACAACGAGAGCTGATCCGGGAGACGAGTCCCGGCGCTGGTGTGTGATGACTCACGTCTGTCACACACCAGCAGAGAGAGAGACAAAAATGCGTCTTGGGCGTCAGTCCCCTCCCTTCGTGGTCTCAGTGATGGGTGTTTTTAAAACACGGCTTTCAACCGACACTGTTGTCATCAACACTAAAAGGTGATGCCCTGGAGTCATTACATGGCTGTTATTCTCCACCTGTCCACCAGGTGGCCTCAGGTCAGCAGCTGCCATCAGTCGTCCAAAGAGGATAAAGCAGAATTTGGTGCATCTGTACACAAGGTTGTCCCTTTTCCTTCACTGACTCATGGTCAGGGTTAGCGTTAGCATTAGCGTCAGCCGTACACATTTGGATTAACCAATATCGTGTTTGAGCAGATTAGCTGGACTTGTTCAGAAATCCTCTTGTCCTGACTCACGGGTTTTCGGATTAAAATATTACTTTAATTTTAAAAAAATCCCATTGGGATTAAGTTCACCTAATTACTCGTCAAACACAACAGGATAAAAGAGTTTGCTTTGTTTAATTTAGCTACCTGCCAAATATTCAAATCATTATTCTCAAAAAACCCCGATACAGACGTTTTTATAAAGAGTTTGGGCAGAAATGGAGACGTTGTTTTTTGCAGTGCTGTTGCTTTATTGCTAAAATACAAAGAAAAGAAAATCAAAGAGCCCCAGATCGCTGTTGTAGCAAACCATCACCAGTGGGTCTAACTAACGCCCTCAATCACGTTTAGAGATGCTGTTTCTGAATTTCAACTAATCAAAATGGGATTTGGTTTAAAATTTGTCTTTACATTAGTTTTATTTTTATAGCCATTTAATCTCTCAGGCTGTTTTATTTCAGGACCGTAACAACCACGGGTTTGTCTAATTCATTCTATCATTTTGATGAACGCGTGTTAAACACACAACAGAAACACACACCTGCACAACTTTCCATCGGCAGTAGAAAAACAGAAAAGATCCCCGAAAAGCGACAGATTCTCCTCCTGAAGACACGTTTTCCTGCTCTGAGGCAGGAATGCTTGTGTGCATTGTGGCAGCGGCGGGTTCCTCTGCATCCTTCCTGAGTTTTTACCCTAGATTTACCGGGACAACAGGTTCCATTAAGAGCGCGGGAGCAGCTAGACGCTGGTTCTGGCGCCGAGGCGACACTCACCACACTGGTACAGCCTGTTGACGCGGTCGAGGAGTTCTGGCTCATCTTCCTGGCCGTGCCGAAGATCATGCCTGGATCGCTCTTAGAGACGATGGTGTTCTGGCCGTTTTTGGAGAAGGCAGTGCTTAATGAGGAGAACAAGAGCGTTAGAAAAAAAAAAAAAACACACACAAACACACACACACACGCAGGCATGTGTTTACAGACTTACTTCTCGTATTGCATGACAGAGTTGAAGTCATACGGAGTTCCCAGGTTATTTGTCTTCTCAATCTGAAAGTTGTGCTCCATTCCTGAGAAGAACGCATCAGATGAGCCTCTGAGATGAGCGTGAAGGAACCCAAACAGGTGTGTGTGTGGCGGCGCCCACCTGGGATGATGTTTTCAGTCAGAATTCTGATGTAGTTGTCTCTGTCGGAGCGCACTTGTTCGTGGTGGAAGCCGAGAGCGTGGAGAACCTCGTGCTGCACCACCTCATGGTACAAACAGCCTCTGGCCTGCAGGGACACGTCCTGTCTGCCTCCTTGACGGCCCACGTAAGACCAGCAGCTGACACACACACACACGCGCGCGCACACACACACACACACAATAAACTCTGCTGCGCCAGAAGACTTCATTTTCATTCATATTTTTTTTAAATGACCACTAATTTCCAGAACAAACCTGCAGGTCCACGTGTCCACATTGTTGTTTTTCTTGAGTCTGTGTGTGTGTCTGTGTGTGTGTCTGTGTGTGTGTGTGTGTGTGTGTGTGTGTCCTACCCGTAGTCAGAGATGAAGTTGAGGTAACTGTTTTCACTGCCCCTCCAGTGAAAGCGGATGCAGGTGGAGTCATGGAAGGACAGCAGTGCGTTTATGATGATGTTGCGTTGTGTTGTGGCTGCAGACACAAAAAGAGGACGACAAACGTTCCTCTGAATGTTGGAAGGTGTTATTTACAAAGCAGGTTCCAAATTTGACATTTTTAAGATGGAGGGGTCAACTTCATTTGAGCGACAGGTGAACAAGGCTTGTGTCAGCAGCTGGGTTCTGCTGGTTCTGCTGGTTCTGCTGGTTCTGCTGGTTCTGCTGGTTCTGCGGGTCGTGGCCACCTACTGTAAGCAGAGGAGATGCTGATGGGCACGTAGACGTAATATCTGCTTTTTGGCCACTTGCAGCCGGTGGCGGTGCAGGGAGCGGCGTTCCTGCGCAGAGGTCTCCTGATGTCGCCGTGTTCCAGAAGAGCTGCAGAAGAAGGAACACGTCTCATTTCTGGTTCTCATGGTTCCAACCTCTTCGAGTCCTAAAAGCACAAATCTTACTGATGTTTTTATTGACGTTCTCGATGACCTTGGAGACCGACGGCTCCTCCGGCTGCTCCGGCTCCTCTGCAGGCAAAGACACAAAGTTGGAGTCAGAGTCGGTTCCAGTAAAAATCTGACCGGCGCTTTTTCCACTCACTGCCTATTAAACTGCGGGATTCACTCTGCAAGGAAACACAGCACACGCTCGGCTTTAGAGCGCACAGTTTGAACGAAAATGCCCAAAGACGTTGGTGATGCTCACCATTGGAGCGGTCGCCAGCGAGAGGGCGAAGACGAGGCAGACCAGCGGGCTCATGATGGCGGCAGCTGAAACCTTCGATGGGCGATCCGGAGCAGAACGAGCACGAGCGGAGCTTCCTAGAAGGTTGGTGGGGGTTCGTCTCCTCGCTGCTTATGAGCAGGCCATTGTGGGCGGGGCCACACTTTGGAAACGCTTCCCAAGCGTGGAAACCTCAGACGGATTTTCTGTTACCTCATCAGAGTGACTCAGCAGCTTTTAATCAGCTCATCAATCACTCGATGGAGCAAACGAGGATCAAAGGCCAGACGCTTCAGGTCCGGACGGACCCATCCACTAATTCAGCCAAATCAGCCTCTAATCCTTTGTTCTTTGCAAAAAAAAATTGGTGGGAATTCTATTAATCTGTAAATTATCCTTAAATTTGTGATAAACATAGTGACGTCTGGTCGTTTTCTGCTCCGCTAATACAACGATCATCCTGATTTCAGGTCAACACAAATATTCTGCTCAGTTTCAAGGTTTAAAAGTTGAATAAAATTCATTTTTAAATGGGTTATTTACAGTTTTGGAATTGGCTACATTTTCACAAGGAAATCAAACATGTATTTTAAGCCCCCAAAAATGGATATATTAGAAAACTAGAAGCAAATGAACCAGTGTCATACTTAAATAATTTTGTTTATTACATTCATTCATCACTAAAGAAGAAAAGGAGCTTATTTAAAAGCTTCCAGCCTGTGAAGAGCCAGACTCAAGATGTTATTCTCTTTTACTTTCAGCAGATTAGAGAACAAAAACCTTCGTCTGTCGTTGTGGACTCAGTCAATAAGGGCGTGAACGAGTGACTCACGTCCTCTCGTCTGATGGACCTAGAGCGCACGAGGCTCCTCCGTTAGCTTCTCGCTAATTAAACAAGTAAAAGGAATAAAAGACATCCGTTTAACAGTCGTGGAAAACAACCAGGAGAGAGTGGACGGAGGGTACCGAGGAGAAGGAAACTTCAGGCAGGACGACGGTTTGGGATGCAGCAAGAAACGGTTGCGGGTTCCAAACCCTGACAGCTCCTTCATCTTCACGCAATCACAGCTCCGACCTCAGCCGCCATCTTTTCTGAATCTGACCCGGCTCCTGTTTGTTTGTGGTTCCGAGTTGGGCTGAAAATGCTCCAGACGTTTATATTTGATACACTGGACAAGAAACCCAGAGTCGGTACAAAGGTCACGAGTCAACAAAGGAAGCCCGAAGAACAAAGAAACTCTTCACTGGCAAACAGCTTCATCTGCCTTTTACATAAGTTCCACAAACAAAGTGCTAAAGCCAGCGATGGGAATGAGAACACACACACCCGACAGGCCTCATCACGCGTCAGGCTGCTTACAAAACAGCTTAACTCGGGGACGCTGTTCAAAACGAGACGCGAATGGTTTGAATAACTTTCTGATTGTTTGCTAAGCTGCTCGTCCGGACTGTTTTCTTAAAGGTCGCCTCATCGGCGGTCTTCTGAGCGGAGAGGATAAGGAGTGAATTAACGAGCCAGCTGTTGGTCCAGGAGAAAACTGATGGGATTGAAGACCCAGCTTAAGTGTACATTTCCAGTTTCACAATGAAGAGCTCTGTTCTTCCTCAGGCGGCAACGCTGTATCTCACACTCTCTCACACACACAGATGCAGATATAAAGGAAAACGTGCGCACGTGTATCCTGTGTTCAGCACTGTTTGAGCCCTAAACAAATATGTTATTATTATTATTACTATTATTATTATTATTATTATTATTATTATTATTATTATTATTATATTATAAACATCACTGATTTCTTTTTATATTTTTATTTGATTTTTTAAATCCAGTTTGTCTCTTTCTAAAATAACCAGTCCCAGTGTGACCAGTCCATCGATCCTCCACATTCCCTCTATTCCCAGTATAGCCAGTCCGTTTACCTTTAGTCCCAGTATAAACGGGGACACCCACCACCACCACCACCACTTCCAGAGCCAACGTTTTAAACAACCTTTTCATTCGGCTACATTCCCTCTAAAACCAGCCAACAAACTGGGACCATTCGTGTCCGTGTGTGTTGGCTCTGCTGCGCGTGCACGTGTCCAACACCTGTCACGGTCCCGCAGACCCACTCCCACTCTAGTGCTTCTATTTCTACGCGCTGGCGGCGGCACACAGAGCGTGCTGGCTAACGGAGGCGCTTTCCCAGGATGCACCGGGGCCTGCCAGCGAAGCGAAGGGCCAAGAAGGGAAAAAACAACAACTGCTCATTGAAACAGGAGTGAACAACAGACGCTGGGATCCGAACGGGCTCCGAACAGGCTCCGAACGGCAGAGGCGGTAGGAGGAATATCAATTTGGGAGACATACGGCCCCCTGCTCCCCCAGAGGTGAGATCCTGAGTCAGAGAAGGAGGAAGCTGGCAGCTTCCAAATAACCGGGTCCAAGTGTTGTCAAGGCTCCAGAGCTGCTCCCAACACACACACACACACACACACACACACACACACACTCAGGCACACTGAACCCCCGTCCTCTGTCCACGTCCTTGTTTTGGAATTCTCTCCTAGAATCCTTCTTTCAGGGCAGCTGTGAGGAAACCACCAGCCCAGGTTTCCACCCCAGCCCACGTTTGACCTTTTCGAGCCAGAATCAGCTGTCAAAGACGACGAGAGGCGGCTCACCGGAGCGGGATGAATTCCCGAAGGCAAAGGTCATCACACACTCCTCCAGCTGAGACACACAGAGCTGGCGCTCTCAAGGACAAACGGAAACCTTCTGCTTCTTCTGCGTTACCCAACAGCTCCTCGGTGACGGAGAGACATGCAAAGAAGGAATGAAAAAAAGGACGCGGTCTTCCATGGCAACAGTCAACTCAATAAAGGAGAGAAAAGAATGAAAGCAGAGGAAGTCGGCAGGAGACGATGAAGCTCCATCAGGCTGGAGCTTCTGGCCACAGCCCACAGCCAGACCTACACCTTCACATGGTTTCTGAGTCAGAGGAATTCGACACGTTCAATCGGACATGACGCAGCTCGCATGAGCGCGTCGCTCCAACACGTCTGCTGCAGGGGTCCAGGATGCACCTCTGGTGGCTGCAGCCTGAAGGATGCTGAGAGGTGGAGATCAGAGCAGATGGAGGCAAAAAAAAGAAAAACCAACAAGGGACGGGGAAAAGAGCAAGAAAAGGCAGGCTGGGAGGGTGGGAGGGGACAGGATGGGAAGGGGGGGGACAGGATGGGAAGGGGGGGGCAGGTGACCGGAGAGAGAGAGGAGCGAGGAGAGAGAGGAGAGAGAGAGGGGAGAGGGAGCGAGAGAGAAGAGGAGGATTATCCAGCAGCGCTGGGCGGTGATAGAAGTTTCAGCTCAGCTCATCACAGAAGCAGAAGAGAAGACGCCTCACACACACACACACACACACACACGGCCAGGTAGGACAACTCTTTCTTCTCCTTCTCCTCTCGGAGGCGCTTTCAGACCCTCAGACCCTCCAGAGCCCCGACGGCTCAACTTGGTGCTCAGGCTGCACCTTGGGGAGGCTTGTGGTGCCCTGAGGGGGAGCGAGGACGAGCTGGAGGACCACAGCTCTGAGCACCAAAGAGTCTGTGTGTGTGTGTGTGTGTGTTTGTGTGTGTCCGTGTGTTGACTGTGTGTGCGCCTGCTTTTAGCAGTCATGCCGCGCTTGAGCAGCATGCATTATTTATCTGCACTGATCTCCAGAAGAAGCGATACCACCGGCGGGGTGGGGGGGGAAGCGGGAGGGGGGGGGGGGCGCACGCAGGCTGTGATGTATTCAGAGTGTTAATGTCATGTGATCGCCGCGCTGGCTGCCTGCTGCACGGCCACGGAGCAAACGGACAACCTGCGTCCTTTTTTTCCCATCCCGCCTGCGCTGGTCCGCTGCCGCTGGAGACGCTGCTGACGGCTGCTGAGGGTACGTATGGATGGATTATTCATCCTCCATCCCTCCATCCCTCCATCGTCGCTGCTGCAGCAGACGAGCTGACGAGCTGCTCCAGGAGGTGGACTCCTTTTGTCTGCAAATACTCCGGATCTTTATCTGCATCAGTGTTATCGATGCTGCCGCTGCAGGAGACAGAGTACACACTCTGGATACCTACGTGTGTGTGTGTGTGTATGTGTTTGTACTTGCTACAGGACATTTGGGCTGGTCCTCACAACTTCAAAGGACCGTCGGAGGGTTCAGCCTTGGTTTGGGGTTTGGGTCCGGTTCGGGTCAGGGTCAGGCAGCAGGGGGTGGGCTGAAGCAGAAGGAGGGCTGGTTGTGTTTCCTGCTCTCGTTCATTGAATGCTGCAGCTGCGGTTATGCAGAAACGGCTCATTTGGCCCGGTGGAAGCAGCTTTCACACCTGGGTGAGGAGCAGTCAGCACCCGTCTGCCTGATCGTTGTGCTGCTTCACGGCTGGAATGATTCTGGGTTCAGGTGGATGCAAAAGCATGAAAAAAGACCGGTCTCGCCTGTGTACCAACAGTCGTGTCACACAGCCTGGCGGTTGCTGCGTCCGCACAGACGTGTGTTACTTCTGGAGGAGGAGGAAATTCCGCTCCTCTTCTTTCACAGACGACAGCTGTGCAGCCGTGCTCAGCAGCACCCGGGCAGCCGGTGGGCTGCGCATATGCTGCAAACCTGCACAAACCCACCTCAGCGGTGAGGTGAAGACGAGCGCAGGAGGAGGACGGAGGACGGCTTTTCCTGGTTTTCCTGCTGCAATCTGAGCAGATGGAGTCGTCCTCCTGCAGAGAGGTTGGAGGTCTTTTTACAACTGAGATGATAAATATTTAAGGTTCCCTTCCGGCACGGCTAAATATTCTGATTGACTCACTTTGTTTCGACACCAGACAGCACAAGAGACGTTCAGGCAAAAGAACCAGAGTTTTGGGTTGAAATCAAAACTTGGATAAACGTTTAAAAATGTGTTAAAAAAAGGCCTGAACTGAGAGCTGCAGCGCCAGGAACCAACGGGTGAGCCAGTCGGTTTCTCGCCGCTGAAAATAGAGCCGTGCAGCAGAACGTGGGCCGTCTGCGGCCCGGATCGCACCTCTGCAGGCAACATCCACAACGTGTTTGTTCTCCCGCAGCAGACCTCAAAAAGACAACATCCCACACGGGACGCTGACGCAACCGCCGCGGACCAGGCTGTCGAGGCGCCGTGAGCGGAGCCGCGCGTGCAAACGGCACCAGAGCGAGGCTGTTTCTGAGCCTCCGGTTGGGTGGACTCTGCCTCAGGAACAAAGCTGGTTTGAGCCCAGATGGGTGCCGCTGAGACCCGAGTCCACCTCGAACCTTCGCCGTCTCCTTTGTATTCCTTCTTGGCGCGCTCCTCCTCATCCTCATGCTCGGTCCCCCCGGCTGGGCCCGTGCCGCCGGCGGAGCAGACAGCTGACAGCTCGGTGACGCGCCTGGAGGATGAGAGGCTGCTGACGGAGCGAGGAAGAGCAGGGAAGGGGAACTAATGAGGGAGCGAGCAGCAGCGGGGCTGTCACTGCACCTCCAGATAAAAGCCCACCCGACCGCCTTTGATCTCTGTCCAGCGCGACCAGGTCGCCCCATCTCCAGTCTGCAGCTGGGGGGGGGAGCGTGTTCGGGGGGGTTGCTTGTTAGCCAGGCGTGTGTGTTTCTCCTCTTTTGAAAAGAGGAAACAAACCGACATAATTGTGAGCTTTTAAAACGAGCGACATGAAAGCGAAAGAGCAAAGACGAAGGAAGCGAGTTGGGCTGCCCTTGTTGTTATTTTTAACCTATTCTGATGGGACCAGTGAGACAGAAGCGCCCCAGGACATGAAGGACATGAAGGACGGGAAGGACGGGAAGACTCACAGGACCGGAGCGCTTCAGGCCCCCCCCACGTCCGCCCAGCTACTCCCCAACCTCCATGTGGGAACAATCCAGACAGCCTTGATCGCCATGGAAACCTGAACGCTTTTGTATTTTATGGCCTTTGTGTGAAACTGGCTGGAGGGGCTGAAGCAGCCAGACTCGGCGCTCAGGGCAGCGGTCCTCGGGCTGTTTGCAGGTTGCCCTCGGTCACGTCTGCGCAGGCAAACGTGCACGCGCAGCCAGGAGCATGCAAACGTGCACGCGCTTTTATTCTTTTTCAAAGTGCCAACACTTAATAGATCAGAAGCAACTTTGACTCCTGACAAACTCTGACGCTCCTGATTTCACCGCAAACGTCCGCTTTCACCAGTCGGACTGCTTTTAAATATTTTACCGCGTTAACTTTCGGTTTAAGAAGATTCTTCTGTTCTTGGAGCTGCAGCTAAGGTGGGGCGCCACTTTCTCTTGATCCTTATTTATGAGTAAATGATTAAAAACCGCTCGTCAAAGCCAAAGGAAGCTGCGCGGCTCAGCCGGTATAAAACGAGCAGATAATGAAAGTATGAAATATTCCAGCCCTGCGGATACCGGGGGGGGGGGGGCGGGGGGTCAAACTGTGCTAGCAGGAAACTGCTGCTGTCCAATCGTGAGCTAATCAGCGTCGATCAGCTGAGCTGCTGCAGCTTCAGCGCTGAAGAGCCGATCACCGATGGATGGGTTGTTTGGACCCAAATAAAAAGGAGCTTTGACTGTGAGGGGAGCAGCCTCCCCCACCCCCAAAACTCCCCCCGGGGAGCGGGCCTTGGCCGCGAGCCCCCCTCCACAAAGCACGTTTGTCTGCGCCCATAAAGCCCAAATGAATCATCTCGTGTTGGTGCCTGCGTGTAAACCGCGGATTTGTGTCCTTGTCGTCTGGAGCCTGCCTGGGAGCGCGGGAAGCATGTTGGATGACACTAAAATAAACATTCTCTTAAGCCGTTTGTCAAATCCGACTCTTTTCAGAAAACAGCAGGAATAAATACGATTACCGGGGGGCTGCAGGAAGGGAATGGTGGGCGACGGCAGCTCGCTCCCGTGTTCCTGCTGCCCGACGGTGACGAGCGAAGGTTCACCCTCCTTCTGACACCTTCAGATGTCCCCCTGCAGCTTCTCAGAGCAGATTTAGGAGCAAAGAGGAATAATCCTCAGATATCTCAGCACACGGGTGCGTTTAGACGCCTTATCGGAACACTGCGCCGACTTCAGGCCTAAATCCAGACACGTCTGGTCTGATCCAGCCATCAAAGCCACCTTGAGTCATATCGGGTCCAAATGGAACCAGGAGCTAATCACACCTCCTGCACCTTCGGTTTTTGGGTGTTTTTTTCTTTCCGTTGACTCTCATCCGGATCATCAGTTATTGATCCGTCTCCAGGGGGGAGAGAGCCAGGCCCTCCTCTATTTTTAGACCTGCAGCCGAGATCTTGAAGGCAACCTGGAACAGGAGCAGAGATTCCTGGAGCTGAAGCTAAAGTGGTTCATCCTGAGAATCACGTTGCCTTTTTGTACGTTCTTATTTACGTTTAGCTGGATGGGAATCCAGGAGGGAAACGATGAAGGTGGAGCTGGATTTGAAACCCCACTGACCTTTTGGAGACAGAAGCTCTTCTGTTGCACAGCCGATGTTGCGTGCAGATCTGTCGATTCTGCCCTTTTTTCTTGGAAAGGCGCTTCTGCCGTTTCAGCTCCAGCGCTCCAATTCTGCCTGTCGAGCACCGTTAGGATCAAGATCCTGGAGATCTCAGGGAGCCTGCGTGTGTTTGGTGGCTGAATCCAGTACCCAGGCGGAGGGAGAACAACCCTTGCAGGAAGGAGAGGATGGAGACCTGAGGTTTGGGCCAGGCTTTAAGACGTCTCCTCCCGTTTTCAAGGCACCCAGCTGTCATTTTTAAAGAACCGGGGAAACCTAAACGGGGACAAATGGACTCTCTGCTTGCTCTTCTTTACGTTGGGGATCGATCAGCCAGGCATCGATGATCAGTTCCAGGCGGATTGGTGCTTCAGTTCACTCCTGTGTTAACATCAGTGGGATTTCAGAGGCAAATCCCGACAGATGTGGGTCGAAGCTTTCGTCCGTGTTTCACCCCAACCGTCCGTTCCTCTGGACATCTGGCTGCCGCAGCAGCAGCGAGTCCTCAGCAGTTCGCTGTCTCCGCCAGGATGGAGAGCCTTAAATACCATCCTGCACCTTCACACGTGGGGGCATATTTGGGTTTCATCACCCGCCGCCTTCACACTGATGCGTCAGCCCGGCGAGCTCCCGGAAGACTGAAGAGGGATTCTTAGGTCGCAATTTGTGGAGCTACTTTCTAAACTTGCCATTAGCAGATTACATAAACAGGACACAATTCTGGGTCGTGCAGATGCTAAAAATAACCAGCGCGTCTCTGTTCTGAAAGAAACTTTGGTCACGACTTAGTGATGATGGTGTGTGTGAGGGTGTAAACGTGAAACCTTCACCTCGCTGCAGCTTCAGGAGGGCAGCAAGGACTCAGGAGGTGACTTTCTTTACGGCGCTGAGGAAGAAGCTGAATTAGAAAGAGCTGTTTTAAAAAAGGGCACCAAAGTTGTTTTTCTACATTTGTCAGGACTCGCTGGGCTCGGCGGTGCCGCTCCTGCCTCAGCTTCTCTCCCCTGGGTGCTCATTAAGGAAGAGGCTTGTTTGATCTACTCTTTTATCGCGGTCTGAGGAGGAGCCGAGCCCGAGTCGACGCGACTATTTTAAACCTGCTGCCATTACGCAGACAAACAAGGCCGCCTCCAAACGAGCCTAACGAGGGCCCCGTCGCCAGCGGACCTTTCCTCTCCAACCTTTGGGCAAGAACAAGCAGGTTGAGATGCTGCAACAGGCTCTTCTGCAGAGTTCGGCTCTTTCCTGCTGCGACGAGACCAAAAAGCAGCAGAAAAAAAAAGCTGCTATAATTAGCTCTCAGTTGGAGACGCTGCCTCGGTAGCTACGTGCCAGAAGAGTCGGTTTCAAGAGTAAATATCTGGAAGGCTTCAGCTGCCGACAGTTTAAAGGCACAACAGAAACATCAGCAGCTCGCTGGAGACGCCGGCTGGGGCGTGAGATTGTTTGCTGTTGATGAAGAGGAGGCAGCCAGAGGCAAACACTGCCAAGCAGGGATTCGCACCGGCAGCCTAATCAGAGCCTGACACACAGGCGTGCACCTGAAGGCAACACCGGCGCCACAGGCCCACAAAGACCTGGCAAAACCGGGAATATAGAACCAAAAATCCCCACAACAAATCACCAGCGCTGGTGTTTTTGAAAGGAGATGCAGATGGGAAGAAAAAGAACCATCTCGGCGGAGATTAGTCATGTCTGAACCGCTTCTGATCTCCCAGAGCAGATCCTGGAAGCGCCGCCATCAGAACCTCCCAACAGCCCACAAAACCAAGGTTTGGGCTCCAAACCTTGATACTCTGAAGCTCAAACTCCTGGAGAACATCAGATAGTTTAGAACTCGGAACAGATGAAGCTAAACTTCAGGCTGAGGAGTTGAGATCCGCTCGTCAACCTTTTCAAACAAATGTGTTCACCGCTTGTCGTGTTAAAATGCACAGAAGCTTTTCTACAAGAGCAAATATTCCTCAGAGCAACTGGGTCAAGTTTAAAGTGAGATTTAGGAGAAAGAATCCAGCAGTTTAACGACAGGAGAAGGTGAACTCACAGGTCAGAGGTCGGCAGGGCTCCGAACTGGAGCAGCGGTGGAGATAAACGCCCCAAAACGGAAAAATCTCTAGTGAAAGTCCGGCAAACACACCAACACTGATAAAAAAGGAGGAAATCTGGACCCAAACCCACACAGGTGGGGCTGATCAGGGATGGGCGGGGCTATCAAAGGTGGGAAAGTGGGAGGGGTTTGGGCAAAAACACTCCTGAATGAAAAAGGTCCGCTTCAGGTGAATTTGGAGTTCCGGCTGGAAGGTTGCGGGTTGGATTCCAGCTCAGGAGCCGCGACCTGTAACACCCGTTCTTCTTCTGCAGGTACGATGCTGCTCCCCTCCGCCCTCCTGGTCGGCCTGCTCTGCATGAGCCGTGCAGGCGGCGCCGGCGCCTTCGCTCACCTGCCCGACGAGGCGGAGCTGCGCTCGGCTTTCTCGGTGGCGCGCGCCAGCAGCATGGAGGGCGGGCCCAAGATGACGGTCAACTTCGACACCGTCTACGTCAACATCGGGGGCGACTTTGACCCCAAGGCCGGCTTGTTCCGCTGCAGAATCCCGGGGGCGTACTACTTCTCCTTCACCGTGGGCAAGTTCCCTCACAAAGATCTCTCGGTGATGCTGATGAAGAACAGGAACGAAGTGCAGGCCATCGTCTATGAGGAGAACGCTGGAGAGGAGAGGAAGGTAGGAAGGCTGTCTTCTGCTGCATGAGGAGCACCTGAGCTAACACCTGCCTCCTCCTCCTGCAGGTGCAGAGCCAGAGCGTCATGCTGCAGCTGGAGTTTGGCGACACCGTCTGGCTGCGTCTCCACGGCGACCCCCGCTACGCCCTCTACAGCAACACCGGCCACTACACCACCTTCAACGGCTACCTCATCTACCCGGATGTCTTCGGCTACCAGACTGAGCGCCGCCGGGGCCTCCTCCTCCAGGACGAGGCCAGAGAGAGAGAGGCTGAGGAGGACGAAGAGGAGGCCGCCGATGAGGAAGACCAGAGGTCGGCCTTCTCCGTGGGACGGACCCAGAGCATCGTGGGCGTAGACCAGGTGGGGCTGCCGCACCACCAGCCGGTCAGCTTCGACACGGCCTTCGTCAACATCGGCGCGGACTTCAACGTGAGCGAGGGCGTGTTCACCTGCCGCCTTCCCGGCACCTACTACTTCTCCTTCAATGTGGGGAAGATGCCGCAGAAGACGCTCTCCGTCAAGCTGATGAAGAACCACCTGGAGGTGCAGGCCATGATCTACGACGACAGCCAGGGCGAGAAAGCCCTGCAGAGCCAGAGCCTGATGCTGGCGCTGAAGCCCGGAGACACCGTCTGGCTCTACTCCCACCAGAGGGACGGCTTCGGCGCCTACAGCAACCACGCCAAGTACATCACCTTCACCGGCTTCCTGGTCTACCCCGACTTCCCCACGGCTCCCGCCAACCAATCCTACGCCGACAAGAAGCCCTAGCCGCGACTCCACGCGAGCTGGAGGCTGGACACTGCGGGGGGAATTCATGGAAGCAGGAACGTTTCTGGGTCGCGGCGGCGGGTGGGATCAGGAGTCTTTCAGGGTTTCCAGTTCTACTGAATTCCTTCCCTCGGACCGGCGGCGCCTCTTCAGTTTCCAGCTAACGAGGGGAAAAATGCAAAGATTTCACTCCATCGTGTCAACTCTGTGGTTACCTTCTCCCCCCGTGTCCTCCAGACTGCCCCCACCACCACCGAGTCCTCCTCCAGCACTTCTGTGTTTCCTTGGCTCTCAGTGCTGCATGACTCACGTGTTTTATATTCCGGGGAAGATGGCGGAGAGATTCCTGCCTCCTTCCGATGTAGCATACTTGACCTGTGTTTGTCACGTGGGCTCGGCCGCCACCGTGTCCCTCCCTCCGTCCAGGAGAGGAGTCCGCGTCCCCACCCGGGGGTCTCCGGCTGACTGGAAGGCGGCGTCGGTGGTCCTGTCGTTTCCTGTACAGATGATGTCACTACTGTCTCGGTGTATCGGCGGCATGTGAAAAGCGTTTGTGAACAGTGTCGTCCAGTGTGGCTCGTTGGTTTCGTAGCGTCTCACCCTGACCCCGGCTCCCAGAGGAAGAGGAGGACGAGGGCAGCAAACGGAGGAGGCGGGCTCCAGCTGGAGGCCCCGCGCTGCTCCTGGGGCCGCGACTTCGGACCTTCATTTGCTTCGTCTAATTCCAGCAGCGTTTGATGGTTTCTTCAGATGGCGACCGAGGGGGGGTGGAGGCTCCTTCTGGGCCACTTCAGCCGGCACGTCTGTTTAATTTCACGCCGCCGGGAGGATGATGCTGTTCAAGCTGTGCAGAAAGCAGGGCGGAGAGCGTGAAGAGCACCCTCTCTGTGGCCCCACGTGCACGTGCGCAGCCTGCTGACCAGGTCGTTGAAGTCCCTGTCGCGTTTCACTGTTGTTATGAATAGATTTTCTTTTTGTTTGACCGAATTTATAGATCCACTCCTGGGGGAGAGAATCCCCAAGTCCCCGCCTGTCGGCTCTGTGCTGGTTCTAGGCCTGTTTTACCTCAAAGTTTAGGTTTTAGTGGCCCAGAATTTAGGAGTTTCACACCAGCCAGAGGAGAAAAAAACAAACAAAAACAGAAGCAATGAAATTCTGCAAAAGAAGAGCGACACGGGGACAGGTTGGACATGCGAGCCAGCAGCAGCGGCGCCGAGCAGCCGTAGCTAACGTGGCTCCATCGTCTCACTCAGCTTCTAACTGCTGAATCCCCCCTTCAGTCCAAACATTACTACCTCCGATCCAGTTCAAAAGTCAGAAAAGCAATTTGGCACCAAACGATAGGAGTAACAGCTAATGAAACACCTGAAACCGGATGTGTGAGGAGGCCTGAAGTCGTCGGAAGATCTTCCTGCATGTTGTTGACCCCACGGCTCCCAGACTTCACTTCCTGTTCCCTCTCCACGGCCATGTAGCATATTATTAGCGTGGCATAGTCTCCTAGGATGTTGGTTGGACAGAACCCCACACACACACACACACACACACACACGCACACAGATCTGATGCAAGGTCATTCTCCAACAGCCTCGAACCCAAAGTCAAAGCCCAGAGCACCAACGTGCTCCAGCTGGAGGTGTGAGGATGATGATGGCATCTGGAAATGGCCTCACACCTTCACGCGCCGCCATCCTCAGCTCGCTGCTGCTCATCAGCCACTTCCTGTCCTGCCTGACCTCTGAAGCAGCCATTTTGGGGCTGTGAAGCACTAATTTGTTTTTCACAGTATGAGATGTTACAGTGAGCGCGTCTCATATCGGAAAATAACCCGTCAAAGTCAACCCCTCAGCGGAGATTGAGCTGAAAAAAAAGATGAAAAGCAAACTGAGCAGAGGTGGGAAGCGTTGATGTGATGTATGCATGCACCAGAATAAAATAAGATTGTTTTAACAGTTTTACAGTCCCTGTCGGTGCCTGTCAGATTCTTTATATCAAATAAATTACCTGTAAAGCAATTACTGTTGTTGATGTAGTGGACGTTTCTGATCCGTACATCTTTGTTTTAATGAACTGAAAATTGTTGTGTATTTGCTCCGAAAGGGTTAAAAAATATGCGTTCTCAATCAGTCAACGTAAACAAAAGATTAGCATTTGTTTTTTTCACAATCACAAACACGTTCTTACTGTATTTTTTTGTTTTTGGAAGTTCCTACATGTGAAATAAAGACAAACAAAATTAAACCGTTTTAATTAAAACGTCTAAGATCGTGTCTGTTTTCCAGCGCCACCTGGCGGCCTTATCAGGGAACAAAGTAATCATTAAAAACCTAAACGAGTTTCTAGGGGTTTTTTATGTTTTTAAATTAAATGTTTAAAGATGCTCTTCTTTATTTAATTAAAACAAGATATGAGCGGATCAGAAACTGTTGTAATCAGGTCTGAAATAAAACTATGATTAAATTAAAAAACCAAGAATCCAGATCTATTTTTAAGGTTGTTTTATTAGTATCTGTATTTACATAAATTATTCAGGTGTGGTTGTTCTGGGTAACTAGCGTGCGTGAATCTTAAAACGAGGTTACTTTTTCTCTGGGGTCTCGCCGGCCTCCAGTTTGGCGGTGGCCTCTTTGGCCTCGCGGTGTGCTGGGAAAACCTCCCAGGGTGTGTTCAGATCGAACTTCCTGAACTCCTGCGACAGCTCCACAGGCTCGGCCACCACGCGCTTCACCTCGTCGTCGTAGCGCACCTGTGGAAGCAGGAGCAGCGCTTTCAAAACCGGGAAACGGAACAGGAGAGCAGACTTCAGAGACCAGCCAACATCAGCTACGGTCATAAAAGAGATTCTGAGCACAGTTCTGACCGGCAGCAGAGAACTCACCTCTACGTATCCAGACAGCGGGAAGTCCTTCCGGAAGGGATGCCCCTCGAAGCCGTAGTCTGTGAGGATGCGCCTCAGGTCCGGGTGGTTAGCGAAGAACACCCCGAACATGTCCCACACCTGAACACGCAGATTCCGGTCACCCGCGTCCTCACACACACCGTCCCGGCGCCGGACCCGCGGGCCCACACTCACCTCCCTCTCGTACCAGTTGGCAGCGATGTGGACTGGGACTGCAGAGTCCACGGGTGTCAACTCATCCGTGTACGTCTTGACACGAATACGAGAGTTAAAGCGTAGGGACAACAGGTTATACACGATCTGTTTAGGAATGAGAAACAGCAAAAATAAAAAACAACACTCTCTTCCTTGAAGCTGCTACTGTTGCCATGGTAATCACATGCCGCAATCACACAGAACCAGCCCTCAGCTCACCTGTGAGGACCCCTGAACCTATAGATACTGTAAATACCTAGAAAGCCTTCCGTTACTGTTCATGTCTGTGTGTGTGTAAGAGAACCTCAAAGCGATTCTGGCGTGTTGGGATATCAACAGCAGTCAGGTCAATCATGTTCCTGAACTGAGCGTTGGTGTGGTCCCTCAGGAAGGTCAGAACAGGTATGACGCCATCAGGATGGATCATCACTTCCAGCTCGTTGTAGCAGGTCACCTGCAAACAGACAGTTCATCCGGCTGAGGAGAGCTCATCAACACCGCCTCAACAGGTGACCCTCGCTGTATGGTTAACTTTAAAATAATGACCCAGCATGAACAGGTTGACGGAACTGACCTGGACCTGCTGGACGTATTTTGGCATCATTTCAGACACGTATTCGCCAAAAGCTGCCAGCTGGTTATGAGCCACAGCATCTTTGGGCCTGACGGTGGCTGCAGAAGAACAGACAAACAAGTCAGGAAATGCGTGACACGAGGTCCCAATAAAGGCTAAATGTAGGAAACCATTAATACATCTGCTATCAAAACAAAACACATCGAAACACGGTACATTTTTCGGTTCGTTTTGAGGGTTTGCCACAATTTGCAGTCGCATATTAAAGACGACGAACCATCTTTGTAAAACATTCAAGAGACCAATAAAATGGACCTACGCTGATTGTCAGCTGCAGAACTCTGCAGTCTCTGGTGCTGCTGCAGGACACGCGAAGATCTTGCAACTGTGAGAGCATCAAAAGTCGGTTTAAAAAGCGCATAGGGTATTCCCTTTACATTCACAACCGATAGCTATTAAAATAAAACGTCTGGATGTTACAAACAATGATATGAAGCTTAAATAAAAAGGCAGTTTTTAATGCATTTTAATGAAACAACCAAAATGTAAACTATTATCAATCGCGGTGGACGGTTAGCATTAGCTAGCTCGAAGGTCAAACCTGAGACATTAGACTGCTGAATATAGCAGAAAAATCAACTTCATCGGCAAGCAGAGACGTTGACAGTGATCTAAGTATAAACGACATGTATCGTGCATATTCACACAGTAAAATGTAGACCTAATACCGTTAATACTCCTTCCAAGACCCCCGCGGACAAACCGCACCAGTGAGGCCGCCATGTTTGCGCCGCTATCGCTCTTCTCCGCGACCGAAAGTGGAGCCGCGCTCTGTCGCCCCCTGGTGGAGAGGAGGGGCAATCATGTAAAGTGGAGCCGCGCTCTGTCGCCCCCTGGTGGAGCGGAGGGATAATCATGTAAAGTTAGTGGTACAAAGAATTACTACCAGAAATGATGCTTAAATCAAAATCACAATTGTGCAGCAATCATCAGACAAATGTTTTATTTTACATCACAGCAATTTTGTAAAATACAAAGGCACAGCTTTTAAATAAAATAAGCATAAAGACAATAAACGATTCCTGCATTTTGCACAATGTTCAGATTTTTGAACAATGAGAGTAAACAATATTTAACTAAACGTTAAAGGCAAAAGTAAAATTGTTTAGAAATGTTCTCTGTTTTCTTGTTTCTTTTTTAAAATCTGATTTTCACATTCAAATGGTCAGAATACAGGAACAGTCACCATTTTCCTAACTTAACCATTTGAAAAAAAAACATCGGAACGTTTGGATCTGCCTGTAATTTTTTTTTTTTTTTTTTAAATAAAGAGGCTTCACATTAAACTAGG
>CAAE01015099.1:1765-31381 GCA_000180735.1 Tetraodon nigroviridis | reverse complement strand
TACCCTACTGGTAATCCAAACAATAAAAAAAGAAGGAATTTCTACCTTTTCTAACTGGTAAATGAGATGATCTCTGGCGAGTCTCTTAAGAAGAGAGAAGTCAGGGAGCTCCGGCGGATCTTTCCTGGCACTGTAAGCCATACTGGGGCACAACAGAGCCAACAATCACTCACCTGTCGTTTAAAGAAAACATACAAATATAGTGCCTAAAAAAGACTTAGGAAAGACAAATTGCCAACATCAGAAACAGACTAATTCTCCCTGTTTTACTGTCAGTAAGGTTAGCTTGTTGGCTAAAAATACTATCATTCAGAACACTCGAAATTCACAAGCTTATGGTGAATATTATTGACAGTGTGATCAAAATGATTCAAAAATTGTCATAATTAACACTTCTAAGGTGAGAACCGAATAAATACGAATACAATATGAAATAAAATAAACTAACGTTACCTGCTTCCGTAGCTGAATCGGCGGAACAAAACAGAAGTGCTGTTTCCTCCGGAAGGTTTAGATGACGGACCGCGACCGCTTGTGTTGGGCAACGAAGAGTTCAACGGTGACCGGGGTTTTTTTTTTTTCATTACTTTGTTTTCCTTGTCTTTAACAATGAACACCGACGCAGTTTTGTTGTTAGAGACGGTAAATTTTGCCGCAGAGAAACACCGAAACCAACGACGTAAAGACATAGAACAGACGCCGTACATTAACCATCCTATCGGTACGGATGTCCTGACTTTCTTATGACGCCTTCAAGTGCATCGCGCAAATCAATTAACTGAAAGTAATGCTAGAATAAAACAAAAATAATTTTGAAATATGGTTGTATTTTGGTATATTAAGAAACATATCTAACATTTAAAAATTAGACTCCTCTCTGATGCTTTCTGCTCTATGTGTGTACTTGTAAGGAGTGGCCAGAATCCTGAGCCATGAAGGTGGAGTGACGGACATTGAGGTTTTGCAGGTAAGCCACAGGTGTGGAGTTGATCCAGGGGTTTGAGCTGATACTGTACTTGTGCCACAGGCTGCTCTACTCCATGACACTATAGAGGACACAGACACTACCCCAGCAGAACTCCAAGCAACGTTCGGACCAGTCGTGGCCCGCATTGTCCAGGAGGTGACAGATGACAAAAGCTTGCCCAAGCAGGAAAGAAAGCGTCGTCAAGTAGAGCACGCACCTCACTGCAGCCCCCAGGCCAAGTTGGTGAAACTGGCTGACAAACTGTACAACCTAAGGGACCTGAACCGCTGCATACCTGTTGGTTAGAAACTCTCTTCTTTCTCGCTTCTCATCCGTTTCCACTGTTTCCACATTTATACCGGGGACAACCATGATGTCTGTCTGTTTGTCTTCAGGTTGGACAGCTGAACGGGTTCAGGAATATTTTTTGTGGGCTTGTGACGTGGTGAAGGGCTTGAGAGGAACCAACTCGGTTCTGGAGGAGAAGCTGGACGAGCTGTTCAAACAAAGAGGAGTCCAGCCCTGAGTGCAGGACCACACTTCAAGCACTAATATACATCCTCTTTGTAATTATACAAATAAATTCTTTTTTTTTTATTTGTGCAAGGTCTTTTATATATATATAATTGTCTCTATCAGAAATTATTGTCAGGAATCGAGGAATGAAGACTAAGACATATGACTTACTCTGTACTCTTATGCGTGGATAGAAGACCAGCATCCAGTATCCTTTATTAGAAGTTTTTGTTAGGTTGGTTTGGGATTTTTTTTTCTTTTTTGGTGTTTTTTTGTTTGTTTGTATTTTTCAAAATCTGGAAGCATACTGTATGCAGTAGTTACAAGCACATAATTAAAAACACGAGCATGGATTTTAAAAATAAAACATTGCTTTTCTATATAGATTTATCTATATACACATAAAGTGCACGCTTGTGTTTATTTCTTTAAAATTGATAAGACACCAGAATACAGCGCATTACGTTTTCGATGTCTCAACGGCCACTAGGGGGCGGCAGTTTATTAAGGCATGTTAAACAGGTTACTTTCTTAGCCATCCCAAAACACACAAAAATAAAAATAACATTTTGGAAATCCCCTAAACTTAATGATAGTATTTTATTGTCAGTATGTTTTAATGCCACCGTTTAATCGATTTTTAAGTAATTTCTACTTTGAGGAAACAGTTTCCACCGGACCACATCTACTTCCTGTCCACTGTGTTAGCTAAATCGACGTCCAGCGTTTGGTTCTGTCCTGGGTTGGACACGTTTGTTTCTATTTTTCAGGTTGTTATCGTCGACCAGACAGCCATGTCTAGTCGAGACACCCTCAGCATGAATCTCCCTCCGATCCAGTCCACGGCCGGAGCGGTGCCGGTCCGGAATGAGAAAGGTGAGGCACAACGGGTTGGAAGCTAACGGCTAGCCAAAGCTAGCTCAACAAGCTAGTTAACATAATGTAACCGTATCATAACATGCTTTAATTAAATTAGAAATTAAACAATAATAACGTACACTTTATATTAATACAGACAAATCCTCACATGCAGTCGCTTTAAAATCGGGTCATTGTTTTAGGCGGGATGCATACATGTAATAAGCCATACATTAAATCCTAAATTGGTTAACGTGCATCATGTGTCTGACTGTATTTTTATATGTGATTTAAGATGCCTTTGAATAAAATTATGCCAATCTAAAAATTATATGGATATATTTTTGTGCCGGTAAAATAAAACTCACATTCTTTATAGTAGAATTAGTTCCAGCTAGTTGATTGTTATGAAGGTTTGCCGCTTTTTACACTCAGTCTGCGCATAAACTAAAGCTGTAGTTATGTCTGCACCTCCCAGGTGAGCTGTCCATGGAGAAGGTGAAAGTGAAGAGGTATGTGTCAGGGAAGAGGCCAGACTATGCGCCCATGCAGTCATCGGACGAGGAGGACGAGGACTTCCAGTTTGTGAAGAAAGGAAAGGAAGTTGAGCCCGAGGTGGAGCAGGAGGAAGACGACATGTCCGACCCTCGTCTCAGACGTCTCCTCAACCGAGTCTCCGAGGACGTGGAAGAGAGGTACCAGCCGGTTCTCAAGCTCTGACCCAGCCAGTGAGCTGCTGAAACGCTCATTTACCGGAATGCTGCTGGTCTTACCAGGCTTGCGAGACACCGTCAGATTTCCGAACCTGAAGTTGTAGCCGAGAGCAGTGAGGAATCTGACGAGGGCACGTGGCACCCAGAGCGCGAGGAGAGCAGTGAGGGAGAGGATGATTCAACGCACCACTATGAATAATATTTTGATTATCAAGTTCCCAAGTTTTTTTGCTTTTTTCTTTATTCATTAACCTGAACACAAAATCTGTTATTTGGGTTTGGGAACCGTGTTGATCGGAGATAACTTTTGGACTGTTCAGGAAATTGAGAGGAGGCGAGCGATGATGAGGCAGCGCGCCATTGAACGGAAGAATGAGGAGATGGAGGTGATGGAGGTGTACGATGAGGGGAAGTCCGGTGACTATTCCTATTCTTAGTCCGAATACGAAGAATTCACCGACAGTGAGGACGAAGCAGAACCGCGACTCAAACCCGTCTTCATCCGCAAGTAAAACAACTTCTCCCAGTTCCCTCAAGTTCCCTTTAAACCTGTCTTCTAATCATTTCTGTGTTCTCTAATCTCCTCTGCGAACCACAGAAAGGACAGAATCACTGTGGCGGACGCGAAGCTGAGGAGCAGAAGCAGCGAGAACTGGAGGCCGAGGCGAAGAGGCAGGCCGAGGAACGGCGGCGATACACGCTCAAGATAGTGGAGGAGGAGGCCAAGAAAGAGTACGAAGAGAACCGACGGTCGCTGGCAGCTTTGGAGGCTTTGGACACCGATGGGGAGAACGAGGAGGGAAGAGTACGAAGCCTGGAAAGTCAGAGAGTTGAAGCGCATCAAGAGAGACAGAGAAGCCAGGGAACTGTAAGTAGACGGGTTTGACTTCAGGGGGTTAAACACACGAAGGCAGCATCAAGGACGCTGATGTGGTGTTCCTCCAGGATGGAGAGAGAGAAGTCTGAAATCGAGAAGTTCCACAACATGACGGATGAGGAGCGCAGGGCTGAGCTGCGGAACAGCGGCAAAGTCATCACCAACAAAGGCACCAAGGGCAAATACAAGTTCCTGCAGAAGTATTACCACAGAGGAGCCTTCTTCATGGTGAGTGCCACCCACCCAGAAGCCACTGGGACCACACGATTCAGAGCCTGGCGGCTACGCTCCTGCTGCCCCAGGCCCAATCTCATCACACAGCTTCTCCGAACTACAAACGTCTTCTCTTACAGGATGAAGAGGAAGACGTGTACAAGAGAGACTTCAGCGCGCCGACTCTGGAGGATCATTTCAACAAAACCATCTTGCCCAAAGTCATGCAGGTTGGCTTTGTCGCTGCAGCCCAGACCCAGTCTGACCCGAGCCCTAAAAGACTGGTTCTTCTAACGCCTTCTGTCATGACCTTCGCTCCCCTTTCTCCTCCCACCAGGTCAAAAACTTTGGCCGGTCTGGACGCACCAAATACACCCACCTGGTGGACCAGGACACCACGTCGTTTGACTCTGCCTGGGCCCAGGAGAGCGCCCAGAACAGCAAGTTCTTCAAGCAGAAGGCAGCAGGCGTGAGGGACGTGTTTGACCGGCCCACGGTGAAGAAGAGGAAGGCCTAAAGGGCGTGAGGAAGAAAGGCACTTCATCGGTCCCAGCCGCAGCCTCAGAGACTGCGTCCCGTGGAGTCGGACGTCGGACCGACTCCACCCAGATCTACTGGGAGCTGCTCCCACCCTCAGGAGCGCCACTGGGACACATTAGAATGGATATGGCTGTGTTAAAGGTAAGGGGCCGGGTTCACCCGAAGGTGCCGGTCAGCTTTCAGCTGCGCTCGTTCTTTCCAGCGCAGACATTTTGTGGACTACTGCATTTGGACTACTGCAGTTTTAAAATCTGTGTACGGTTGACCCGGACCCAACACGTGGTCTTTTGTCTATACTCAGAGTACACGTTGGAACTTGAGTTGTCTGAATAAAACTTGTATTTTTACCTTTTTTTTTTTTTCAAAGGAAAAACATTTAAAGCAACATTTGTTACAAAACGTACTTTAATAGTGGGCACAAAAGTAGACATGTCACCTTAAGTGGAATTTGTCTTCAGGGTCCAGTCCCAGTTTGTTGTCTGGATGAGATTATTAGTCTGCTGAGTCGGATCTGCTCAGTTGGTCAGAGCCACCAGCGCGTCCACCACGTTCCCCATGTGTTCCCTCAGATTGCGTTCTGCAACGGCCCTGGAGATCTCCATCTCAGACATCTGCGACGGGAACACAGGAGGTAGACAGAGAGGGTTTTCAGCAACGTTAGCGTGGCGTTTGCACTCTCACACCTCAACCTGCATGAAACATTTGATTTGAAGTAGCAGAACACTCAGGGCTGGTAGCCAAGAGGAAAATCTGAAACCCTTACAGCGGACGTGAAGGTTTTTCATGTAAACATGGGTGTAGCGCCACAACAGATTTATGGCACCAAAGTAAAGAGGCTCACAATTAATTCGACGTCCTCCTTCTTGATGGTGACTTTGGCCAGCTCCTTTTCCCTGCAGATGAAAGTCAACCCTGCTGTCAGGTTGTGCGGGTAGGTTTGATGGAGATGCTCACGGCCGCTGGTCTCACCGCTCTTGTTTAGCTTTCTGTTCCCGGGATCTTCTGTCTCCGATCACCGACATGGCCTGAAAACACGGGAACGAGTGTGACCACCGGACCTGAAGCCTAAACACTTCACCGTTTTAAAAACGTCAGTCTCAGCATTAACCATAATAGTAGTTCAGGAATTATGACGTTCTGTCACACCGCTCAAATTACTTTCTAAAAAAATGCCTACAAAGGTAAACTAAAATACTAGAATAATTCAAACGTATTTGAGCTAAAGGTTAGCCTCGAAGTCAACTGATCACACCAAGTATTTTTAATCGGGAGTGCCAACGGCTCTGTAGAACAATATGCTGTTAGAAAGTTAAAGGTTATCGGGATGTTTTAAATGTAACTTTGTGATCTGTGGCGAGGCCGCGTGTTAGCTAGCGTCGGCCGGGTCTCACCGTTTCTAAATCCGAGCTGGAGATTTCCTTCTCCTCGGCATAGTCCGTCACTCTCTCCAAATCTGCGGCCCCACTGTCATGCTTCCGAGGCTTTTCTGCCGGTTTCCCGGTGCAGTTATCCTCTGCTTCCAGATCCAAATCGACGTCCCCCTCGGCCGCCATGTTCGCTCCAGTAGGCCCGGAACAAAAAAGATGGTTCTGCTGAACGTCGGAGAGGAAATGGAGGCGCACCGGAGACCGTTAAAGTTTAAAGGAAAGACGTAATAATCGAGCTAAGAAGATTAACAAGCAAGAATAACTTTAAATACTAAAAAACCGTCAGGCAACGTTATTATTTCACGTTTTATATTTCACTGCAATTTCTGTGCTTCATAGGAAAATGTTATGTACATAAAAAAGTAGGGCGACGTAGGTGTTTTGAGCGCCATCTGCTGGCAAAAATTACAGGTAGCAGATTGTTAAATACTTAATACCTCATTAGGCTTTATGGTGAGGGAAATTATTCACTTAGGCAATTATTATTGCACAGGTAGGTTTTTTTGTTTGTTTATTTACCCTCCCCTCTCAACATGGGTTTTTTTTTTTTAACCCTTTCACATTATCTTGGTTTTTTTTTATGAAGGATGTAGGAAGACAATAAATGGATTATGCTGACTTTTAACAACAAATCACTCATCGCTCCTCCTTCTTCTATTCCTGTCTCCTGTAAGAGGTTTACTTTTACTTGGATAGCCATTCAAGCACAGCAACAGGATTCTTGTGACTTTTCCCAGATCTTCTGTGTGCTTGAGCTCCCTTCAATCCACCCGCCAGTAATCAGATTACAGTGAAAAGAAACCTGCTTGCGGCAGAGCCAGACTTCCAAACTGAACCAGTGCTTTCTGGCTATTCTTTTCCACCCTTCAGATGATGTGTGTGGCGTCTAGAAGCAGCAGAAATGCAACAGAGGAGAAAGAACCGATGCTGCCCTCGCTACAACCCTTTTATCCTGCTGTATGACTGACGGCTGTGTGAATGTGTGAAGACACACTGCCTCGGGATGCCAGGGCGTAGGTGGCGAGCTCAGGTAAGTCTTTGCAAGATGCATCAAAAACATCTTCATAAAACCTACTCAATGTATACTGAACCAAGAAATTGACCTGAAACAACGAGTTTAACATTAACCAATAGAAGCTCTCAGGCCACCACACTGGCATTAACTTTTCAATATTCGGTGCTTTTCATGTTTCTCGACTTCTCAAAAGTTCCAAAATCTCCTGCTGGTGTAAAACAGAACTCCAGGCTCATAGATTTCATGCAGTCATGCCACATTTGTGAATGGGCCCCCTCTATTCTTACGGGTAATAGACATTTTTCCTGCAGCACTCTGTGAATATATACACCTCTGCTGGATTATTGATTCATTTCAGATAAAACTGGTAATTCAAAAACTGGTCGCACTTCCATCCAAATGAGTTTTGAATGGCAAATTTTTTCTTGTCTGTTTTGGATCTCAGCCAAAAGTTATTGCGCAACCGGGCTGCAGCCATAGATTGAGCGCTTTAAATCACGCGCCCATTTGCATCCGCATATTTGGTTCCGTTTGTTCTCTTTGGCACTTCCTCCTCTCCCACAAGGCAGCAGCAATTATCCTGGGAGTGAAGGGGGCCCCCAGGAATGCCCCGCTGCGGCTCCCTGGGCCACTCAGTCAACATGTGTTTGTCACAGGGACACAGCACAAACACACACTCACGGGAGCCACCCTAATCTGGAGCCAGATGAGGGGGCTGTTTCAAACATGACACTTTACATCTGGTAAAGATGTCGCTCGCTTGAACTGGTTTGGGCAAACTGAGGCTCGGGGGCCACATGTGGCCTGGTGGACTATTTAATCCGGCCCAAAGAGCCTATACAATAATTTCTCCAAAAGCCAAATGAGGAGGGTTGTCAGTTTGATTGGTTTGAAAAAGCTCTGGACTCCCCTTCACCTAGCGTGCTAACATGTCCTCTCAAACATCATTTGGAGCCAATTGATAATAATCATATCATATAATATAATAATGATCATAATGTTGTGGCTGCGACACTAACCCGCTCACGAACCTGCATCCTCATGTTGCCCCAGAGGCGGGTTGTCCTCTGGGGGGATTAACGGTCCAACATGGACTCAAGTGTCAGCTAAGGTTGCTGGTGGACGTCTTGTGTGTTAACAGTATTAGCTGCTCTTCTGCGTAATAATCTCACAACCAGTGACTTTCAGCAGGAGTCCATTCACTAGGGTAGTAAGTCCAAGCCTCTTAACACCGCTTGAACCGAGATGACGCCTCGTAGCCTCGCTGCTCGCTGGTCAGTTCTTGGAAAGTGAACCGTTGACTCGTCCCTCCGAAGAGACACGACAAGTTTACTCTTCAGTTAGTTGTGTGTCCTTCTGATGTAACGTGTGTAACAACGTTCTACCCTCTGCAGTTATCTGTGAAAACTCAGTGTTTTACTCTTTTGGCTGCTAAAACTGGGGAAAGTCCAGCTGCCACAGACACACTGGTGACAGAGGGGAGAACTTCTGGGAGTTTTTTGGGACGATCGTACCTCACTCCTCCTGGAATAACTGTCGCACGTGAGCTGCTTCAGTGAAGAGAGTAATCTGAACTCCTCGGCTCAGGCGGAGGCCGGTTTCCAGGACGTCATCCGAGTGTTGCGGCGGGATAAAGCCGCGTCACCGTGGTCGGCGGCGGCTGCGAGAGAAGGGCTGCTCCTGATGACCCATTTAGGCTGGCGAAGGTCATCCTGCCTGAGCGGAGAGAGATGAGAACAAGGATGGGATTATCCCAGCACTCCGCCCTGCACACCGCCCAAATCAGGTCTGAAACATCGCCCTGCTCTCAGCGCTTTTTCATCATCCCAGCCGCAGGCCAACGCCGCCACAGTACCGGCGAAACTGAGGACACGGAAATCCCATCGTTTCAGACACAAAGAGGAAGAAGGGATGGAGCTCCTCTTAACCTCGGGGACACAGCTGAGGCGCCTCGTCGTTACTTTTTACACTTTTTGAGAGGGTCTGAGTGTGGATACAGGTCACCATGGTAACGAGGGTTGCCCCTCATGTAAAACCCACTGTTCTAACATAACGTTGAAAAAAAAGTTGGTGCCACTTGGACAGGCGTAATAAATCACCCGGGCGGTTACTTTATCTGCACCCCAAACATCAACTGGCCCGTTTCTTAATCAGCGAGTGCACGTACGACTGCGCCCGCTTGTGTGCGGATTCCATCAGACTCTCTGGCCCATTGGAGAGTTTCTGGGGCGCGATTCAGCCATGACAACCCAGCAGATTACAGCCGTGGCCTCTTTCTGCCAGCGCCCGGCTGGGACCCGGCCAGAGGCTCCGCGGGCGGCTGCGAGGTGTCAAACGTGAGCGTCTCTCAATCACGCAGGGTAACTGTTTAATTTCCTAAACCTGGATTAAAGTTCGCCATCGCCCAATCCCATTGTAGTATCTGCCCCGGCTGGGGGAAGGGAAAGTAAGGACAGATGGGACTGACACACGGTCCCCGTCGACCTCCTCCTCCTCCTCCTCCTCCTCCTCCTCCCTCCCTCCTCCCCTCACAGACTCTCTGCCTAATCTGAGCGGGTAGGACAGGAGGTGGGTGGGGGAGGGCGCTGGGCATTCACCACCACCTCTCCCTCTTTTCTGGCAGCACCCTCCAGAGTCGCAGAGCCAAAGCACGCAGGATGCGGGCAACAAAACAACCTGTTCCCCAGCGAGGGAGGACTGAAAGCCGCTGAAAGGGTTCTCATGCCCGAGGCCCTGGCTGCGGCCAAGCCTGCCGGACTAAACTCGCTCCTAATCCAGCGTAAGGAGGACACGGGCGCTCCCACCCGCTGGACTCTGAGCTCCACTCTTCTTTTCACCCATTTTTGGAGGAGGACACTTGGTGCGAGTTTGCTTTGGGCCCCTTTGAAGATGTGAAAAGTCCATCTTTGGCCCCGAACCTGTTCGTCCTGGAAGTTTATGGCCAAATGCAGAGTGGCGGCACCCGAGGAAAAGCAGGCTAGAGGCGCGATGTCGGCCGCTCAGGGGATGAACCGCAGCGGCGTGTACAGCTACTTCCTCAACATGGTGGCCTATCAGGTGAGGCTGGCGGAGGCAGACGGAGGTGGTGGCAGCAGCGGCGCCTTTCCATCCAGCGTCAGATCCGATCGGCAGAAGCTTCTTCTGTTTGTTTGTTTTTGATGTTTACACACTGACTTTTGTAAATGGTCAATCTACAATTTATTATTGTGAAATATTTAGGGAGAAATTCAGGATTTTAATTGTTATGTGCAAAATAATTCCTGTAATAAGTAAAAACAGAATGAGGGGATGAGGTAGTAACATTTGTCATTTCCTCAGAAGGGTTGTTTGGATGATCTTAGTCATGAAGTACGTCCTGTGCAATAGAGGTCAAAGCATCTCTGTCGCCTCCTGCTGATGGGTTGCAGGAGGTTCATTATTTAAAAAGCCAGGTCATCAGGTAACATTTGGATAAGTAACCTTTCTAAAACTAAAAAAGAGTTTCCGATGTTCAGGTTCCTTGCTGGACTCCTGTTTGCCGGCAGGCTGATGGTCAGAAACACTTTTCCTTCTCGTTGGTATTTGCAGAGTTTGTGTTTTTCAGCAGCTTCTTCAGAGGTTCTAACGAACCTGCTGATTCAGGTCTTTTTCTCTTCTTTTGCCCTTTGTAGTTTTTCAAGGTACAACTGGTACGACTTTTTTTTTCTTTTTTGAGCTACTGATTATGAATAAAGTTCAATTTTTATCCATTCTTTCACTAATTGAGATGATGGTGGATAATATCTGCATCGTCCATCAGATTTTTATACATCCTTTGCATCAACAAATCTGTTTTTTCGGCATCAGTGCTGAGTTCGAACATTCACAACTGGGATGTTTAGCACGTCAAAGGTTTTGGACTGCAAATTAAAAACATCACACTGCCTAAAACAGAACAGGAAGCTAATCAGAAAATCAAGAATTTGACCAGCAGAGTTTGCTGAGGTAGGAAAGTAAATGTTAGCATTAGCAGATGTTTCATTGGTCCTTCTGGTTTGATGGTCTTACCGTATTTAACACAGAAATTCTGCACATGGTCAACAAAAAGCCACCTACCTTCAAAGTGAGGACATTTCTGAGAAGCTGGGCCATTTGTTTGACTTTGCACTGAGGCTTCACCCGATTGCTTTCAGTGAACACACCTGCAGCCCTAATTACCCCCTTCCCCACGCCCCTGAGCATGTCACCATGGTAACCGAGTCTCCACTCTTCCTAAAGATGCCTCAGGGCTTCCCTCCCAGGGTTGATCGCTACCACCCTGAAACTATGACCCGACTGTTTGTCCTCGACACCAGCTGAGATGAAGGTGTGAGCAGGGCGAGGGTGGAGAAACGGCCGTGTTGCTGGTGTCCGGAGGCTGTCGGTACCTCACCTGCTTCTGCCCGCGCGGATGTTCTGTGCTGGTTTGCCCTCTTTCACCCGGACGGGTGGCCGGACGGCCCGGCTCTCTCCTCAGATATGCTGCTGCTGTGGACCAGCGCCCTGCTCGCTCTGCTGTGCCTTCTGCCCTCCGGTCAAGTCCTCCACCAGCACGCGGGTGATGTACACGCTGTTCCACATCATGAGCTGCGCCGTGTCCTGCCTCATGCTGTCCCGCACCGTCTCGGAGCTCGTCAGGGAGAACGTGAGCCAGACCTGAACCAGGAGCAGAACAAACAATCAACCAGGTTTTATTTCATGATCTAGAAGATGCATTGAAGTGTGTGTGTGTGTGTGTGTGTGTGTGTGTGTGTGTGTGTGTGTGTGTGTGTGTGTGTGTGTGTGTGTGTGGTCTCCAGGTGCCTTTCTTTAACGTGGTGTGTGACCAGGCGCACGGCGGCGGTCACTGTGAGATGCTTGTTGGATACTCGGCGGTCTACCGGGTGTGTTTTGGCACGTCTTGTTTCTACCTGATGTTGGCGATCTTCCTCATAGACGTGAAGTCCAGCCAGGACTTCCGAGCACTCATCCACAACGGGTCAGTTCATCCCTCCATCGCCCACGCCGCTGCCATTCCTGTGCTTTCCTTTGTTTGCTCCGTGTGGTTCTTGAGTGTGACAGTGGAACATTTGCAGAGTCACAACAACAACTTCATCATCATCCTCACCAACAACAACAACAATCCAGCCCTCTTCTTTCCAGAAGGGCTTCTAATTAGCCGCCTGTTTTCCCTGCGCCGTCTCTCACCTGAGCTGCAGCTCTATTTAAAGCTCGCGGCTGTCACACTTTCCATTGCAGCTCAGATTAGAGGCTGGCGTGCCTCAGATTAGGATCTGAGCTGGACTAGACTGTTCTCTGGAACAAATCCACGGCTGCTGCAGCCACAAGCTTCTGGGCCTCGGGTGTGGAAAGGTCAGGAGTGTCAGCGGTCTCTGGGGGGGTCGCGACCCGGTGACCCACTGGATCCTTGAAGATCCCAGATACAGTGAAACAGTCGTCGCTCTTTAAACTCTTATTGGAACTCTAAGCTGCAGGTTCTGTTTGATAAATGTGATGTGTTCATTTAAAATTTTGATCTCGTCTCAAGTTTCTTGGAAATATCTCAACAGCTTCTGGTTCCTGAAGTTGATCACGCTGCTGGGAATGTGCACGGCTGCCTTCTTCATCCCAACAGAGTCCTTCCTCCACGGTGAGCTCTTCTACACCTTCCTGGTTGCCAGTGGGACCGTGTGTTTGTTTGTGGCGTGTATGACAACATAAATGGATGGATGGATGGATGGATGGATGGAGAAGTCCCGCACCTACTTCAGTTCCGCTCAGGTTCCGCTAGGGGGCGCCAGACACCCGACATCGCTCCACGTTGCCTCGCAGCTGTGAATTATTGCGCCATAAATCTCACTTTTTGAAAAGAGGCTTTAATCAGACTCCTGTGAACAAGTGATTTACAACCCTCCTCTGTCCAACGGCGGTGATTCACATTCAGACCACCGTTTTCTTCTTTGTCTCCCAGCCTGGCATTACGTCGGTGTGGTGGGAGGATTTGCCTTCATCCTCATCCAGCTCATCCTCATCACTGCTTTTGCACACACCTGGAACAAGAATTGGTGAGTGAGAAAGGTTCTTTCTCTGGGCTGCTGGGAATGATTAGCAGACCTCGGAGGAGGAGGTTGCGCTGCGTCCACGTGTCCCACCGACCACATCAGATGCGAAATGTTGTCTGGAAACCAGCGTTTGGGAGCCGTCATGTTTGCCTTTTTGAACTTTTGGACTCAAAATCTAAAAGGAGTCACCGTCGGCATCCTGCATGTGATCTTAGAGCATTCTTTAAAAAAAAAAAAGGTCACATGATCGTGACCTTTGGCCTTCCCAGGCTCAGGCTATGTCTACTAAGGAGCATTTTCTCCTCCTCCCTGCATCTTTCCACCGCGGCCTCGCCCGACCGGTACGACCCAGATGTTGCCGACTGCATCCAGCTGTTTGCTGGTGCAACATCAGCCTAAAACGCTCCAATCAGGATTCATTCATTCATTCATTCATTCATTCATTCATTCATTCATTCATTCATTTAGGATCTCTTCTAAGTCTAAAAAAATCTCCAGTCAAGAAATATTAAGGGATTAAAGTGAGTAATCTGTCGGTGTCTCCTGTTTGAGCGCACGGCGCCACTACAAAGTCATCACGTGCGTCGTAATCCAGCTGGGTTGCTGCAACATGCACAAGAATGTCCCTGCACGTCCTCCGTTGCAGGACCTAAGTCCCGCCTCCAGCGTCAGGCAGCATCACTCAAAAACGACACCCTGGAATCTGATCCAGGGATCAAGGGTCACAAATCAAAGGAGGTCTCTGTCAGCGCCACTGTGGTTTCAGCGCTCTGGTGACGTTAGCGCGTCAACAGCCGCGTGCAACGGCTGAACATGTGTGTGGACACGTGTCCACAGTCTGTGGGTTTTCCATCAGATTAGTGTTCTTCAGAATTTCCAACGAACTGGTGAAGAGTGCTTCTCCCGGCGTCCTTCAGGCTAACCGGAGCAGCAGAGAACAAGCGCTGGTACCTGGCCGTGATGTGCGCCACCCTCTTCTTCTACACCATCGCCACCATGGCCTTCACCTTCATGTACAAGTACTACACCCACCCCATCGCCTGCCACTTCAACAAGGCCCTGCTGTGGATCAACCTGGGGCTCTGCGGCCTCATGTCCTTCATTGCCGTCACTCCGTGCGTGAAGCAGAGTGAGTTGATGAAACGCACTCGCACGTCTGTCATCCGTGTTCAGCAGTGAAATAACACTTAGTCCAGCTCTGCAAACACCCCCTGTTCCAACCGGCGCTGCCGCTTCTAATGATTAGCTGTGAGCTAATATTACGTCCCTTCAAAAAGCAAATGTTCAAACCAGGCCGGATTTGCCCGCACATGTCTGCTATTTAGGACTGAAATCATACAGAACCTGGCAGAGGCAGACGGATTTATCCAGGTTTTCTCCGCTACAGAGTGACTTTTTGGCATCAGCGATTAAATGTAAAGATTCCTTATCAGCACTTGTACCTGACGATCCCACCTGTTCTGTTCCCCATCAGCGTGTGCTGACTTTGGAATGTTTTCCGTGTGTGTGTGTGTGCGTCTGCAGAGCAGCCTCGTTCGGGTCTCCTCCAGGCATCCATCATCAGCTGTTATGTCATGTACCTCACCTTCTCCGCGCTGTCCAGCCGCCCGCCGGAGGAAGGTAGGCCGAGGCGTTCGGGTTGGGAGGCCTGGTGTGATCCAGGGGTGGAGGAGCGCTCGCAGACACAGGCAGGCAGCCAGGCTCCAAACAGGCCGTCAGCTGGTCTGGGATCAGAGCCGAGGGGAGATATTTATCTCACTTTGCTCCTGGAAGCACTGAGATAATGATTAATGCACGCACGCACACACACACACACACACATACCACAAGTTTTTGTTTTTCTACCATCGTAAACGTAACCTGAAGATCACTAAAATTAGAATTTACAAAACTGATGAAGCCTTTTGGATAGAAGGCGAAACGTTTTCCAAAAAGAAAATTGAAAAGTCCAGATGAACACAAAACCTTTTCTCGGATAGAAGATACAAACGCTTTAGTCTTCATCGTCTGATGAAGATGCGTGACCACAGAGGCTGGTGGACTGGTTTTAACTGGTTTTACTGGGTGGGTTAATCACATGATCTCCTGTGTCAGACTTTTGCGTTCAGGGTCACGTATAACGTTTTTCATCCTACTTTCAAATCAGTGTTTTCTGGCTGATCTGGAGCTGACGCACAGTTTTCCATAGTAACTGAGTGAGTGTGTGTGTGTGTGTGTGTGTGTGTGTGTGTGTGTGTGTGTGTGTGTGTGTGTGTGTGTGTGTGTGTGTGCATGGATGTACAGTATGTGTTTGTGTGTGTGTGTATGTGTGTGTGTGTGTGTGTGCGTATCCCGGGGCAAAGCAGAACTTTGTAGAAACTTGTTGAGAAAATATGCAGCCAGGGTCTGTTATAAAAACAGCTTTTCAACGACAGCAAAGTGCTCGGTGTCACACAACAAACACACACATGCACACAACGCTCCGCAATATTCAATTTCCACCGACTGGTTCCGTCCTCAGACGCTTTAATTCATGGCTTCTGCACTTGTCACTGTAACATGTCCAGGCTAGTGTGTGAGTGTGTGTGTGTGGGTGTGTGTGCGAGACAAAGACATCCATCTTCATTACTGTTTCCATGGGTCCTTGTCCCTGGAAGGCTTAGGCTGCTGACCTCACTGATTACACATGCACACACAAACACTGATGGCGGTGGTGAACACGTGCTCTTCTGTCTCAGTGGTGTATCAGGGCACCAACATGACCGTCTGCTACCCCAGCGTGGGTCAGGACGGCATCCAGAACGAAGGCAACGCCGTGGCCATCATCGGGGCCGCCATCATGTACTGTTGCGTCCTGTTTGCCTGGTGAGCTACGTTTGTGTATCTCTCTCTCTCTTATTCTCTCTGTCCTGTCTCCCTCGTCTTCTCCTCTTTTACCCAGCCAGCTCTCAGCAGGATGGTTCCTCCTTTAAGCCCGGTCCTGCTCGAGGTTTCTTCCTGTTAAAAGGGAGTTTTTTTCCTGCCGCTGGGCTAACCCGAGGGTTCTGGCTCTGGGTTTCTGCCTCTGCAAAGGTCAACATCTGTGTGTCCCTGCAGTAATGAAGCGTCGTACCTGGCGGAGGTGTTCGGCCCCTTCTGGATGATCAAAGTTTACCGATACGAGTTCCAGAAGGCCACCTGCTGCTTCTGCTGCCCCGAGGAAGAGGAAGGTTGGTGCACGCCGGCCTCCTCCCGCGCCTCCCAAACGCCCCGACTAACCAGAGTGTGTGCTCCTCAGCCGAGGAGGAGTTCGTGATGGACGACGACACCAAAGGCTGTCAGAAGGTCATCCATAACGAGACCCAGAGAGTGGCCTACAGCTACTTCTTCTTCCACTTTGTCTTCTTCTTGGCGTCGCTCTACGTCATGATGACGCTCACCAACTGGTTCAGGTGGGCGGAACACACCTCGCTCACCTCCGAGCGCGCGGACACACACTCACCAGACCGTCCTCCCGCAGCTACGAGTCGGCCGTGTTGGAGACCACCTTCACCCACGGCAGCTGGTCCACCTTCTGGGTGAAGATGTCCTCCTGCTGGGCTTGTGTCCTCCTCTACCTGTGGCTGCTGCTGGGGCCCCTCTGCAGCTGCCACTCCGAGTCCAGACCACGCCGCTCGCGCATCCATCGGCGCCCGGCGTCCTGCCGCCACGTCTCCGTCAGCGTGTGAGGCGCTCTGCCGGGAATGGAGAGGTGGAAGAGACTCGCGCTTGCGCCGAGATCTGACCGGTCGGAGGGCTCGGCGGGGCGGCCCAGGCCTGGAAAGGAAGCCGCCGCCGGAACCCGGAGGAGGTCGTTTGCCAAAGGGACCAGAGGAGGAGAAAGGCCGACAGACAGACAGACGCATCAAGTTTAACTGTGATATTAGTGATATTTGAGTGTTCTTTAACATTGTCATAGAGGTTTGATCGTTACTCTAGTGTAGAAGCAAAACATCTCCAGCACGTTGACTTACGACATCTGCAGCTGATCGTTGTGACTGTGGGCGAATCCTTCTGAAGGCTGGAGGAAGTTCAGATTCCCACCTCCTAAGAATGTTTCAGGATTTCTGGCTCTGCTCTGGAAACAGTCGGAACTCGGTGTTTTATCTCCCCTAAAGTCCGGTCATATTTCCTACCTGCAGCTCAGCGCTGGTTTATCCTGCCACAGAGGTGGGTGATGCTGATCCGACCCGAGAAACCAAAAACATCTTTACAGCAGTGTTCACCGCGCTGGCCTCAGTCACACGTTGATAAAAAACTAAATCCTGCAGGGTTGAAGGGATTAACCGAGAAACAGAACCGCTTGAGCTGGCTGTAAACAGAGGAGATCAACAGGCAGCAAGGAAGAAGAACGCTGTGGAGAAGTTCAGGATGAACAAAGCAGTCGGAATCTCCGGGTATTAAAAGTCACAATCTCATGAGCTAAAACGTTCCTTTGAAGTTTCTTTTATTGAGCGTGTGCAGGAACAAGGCAGAAACTGTACAGACGTCCTTTTGTCCAAAGCTGCGGGACAAACCTCAGGTTCTGATGTTCAGCCCAAAGACAAAGACAGATTTTGTTCGGTGTGTTCAGGAATGTGGGAATCACAGATGACTGATCTTTTCTGCCTGTTTAAATGTCGACGTTCTCAGCGACGAGTGACTGAGAGGCAGCTAAAGGGAAGGTTCCACGTAACTCAGCGCTGCACGCTCGCACCCCTCTCGCTTTCCAGCTCACCTCGCAATTCGCCGGAAGTTTCTGCATCCGTTCTCTTGTTTACATTTTCTTACGCTTCTTTGTTTTGAATTTTTTAAATGGAAACCAAGAGTGCTTCAACTTAGAAGAGAAGCAGAGAGAAGTGACTTGCAGAGGGGAAGAGCTGCTCTTCCGCCTCGCGCCTGAAGTCGCCATGACCGCGTTTGTGCATCTCAAAGTCGTCCTGAGCTAAGGGGGCGCCGGGCCGGGCCGGGCCGGGCCGGGCCGGGCCGAGCTGTGATGACTGTTACAGTCGATGAGCAGCAATCTGGCTCCTTTAACACACACCGGCGTCGTCATGTTGTCCGACATTAATGTAGTTTTGTAGTGTTTTTGTGTGTGTGTGTGTGTGTTGTAGATATGGAGCTTGTTTTTTTCTTCCAAATACACACTTTTCTTACAAAAAGCAACTGTTCTCGCGCTTGGTTTGTGGGACAGAAGACAAACACAAGTCAACAAGTTTGGCAAATGCAGAACACAAAGGCACACGAGGTATTTGGCCAAAGCTTCTGTCATATTTGTAACTAGTTATAACCAAACATTGGATTTATCAGGTTGATAAGCAGACGTGACCTTAAAAACATACCTCAAAGGATTAAAGCAACCACAATAATGTTAAATAAATGACACTCAGTGTAAAGTTTAAACTTATTTTTCAATATATAAATACATTGTGAAGCAGTATACTGTGAATATATCTCAAATTAAAACAATAAAAACAAATCCTTAAAAAAGGCAACAAATTTAACATTTTTGGGAATAATTTAAGAGGTTCCACTGCTAATTAGTTAGCTACTACTGCTAGCCTACGTCATCTAAAAGCACAAAGGTTACATCAACTCTAAATATTTGTGTGTTTTTGTGTATTTACCAAACGTTTCCTGGACACTCCGACATGCAGGAAACGCGCCGGCTGGCCGCAGGGCAGCGATGGAAGCGAACCTGTGTGTTTCCAGCCTGGTGGCTGAGGAGGACTTCTCCCTGAAGACGTGTGCGGTTTGGGGGGGCTGTATATGCACCACAAGTGCCTGGAATTTGTCCCTGTTTTACTCGGTTCTTCAGCAAGTGCCTTTACTTCTAAACAAGCCCAACGCTGTGATTTTCAACCAGAATGGCTGGAGCGGGAAGGACGGACTGTTACACACGCATCCGTCCTGCTGTTTGAACGGGCGTCTCGGAGAAAAAGAGGGCAGAAAAACCAGGGAAATCATCAGAGAAGCCACGCGGGCAGCTTTCAGACTCCATCGGAACACGTTTGTGGGGTGACAGAGATGATTTAAGGCAGCCAAAGCAAAACATCTATGCTCGGTCACGATGTCGACTAGCAACAAATCTCCCGAATAAGCTCGCGAACGACGGTGGCATCTGCATGACAAAAGCAAGTGCAAAAACCTGAAACACGTGTGGGAAAATCAAAATAAAGTCAGAACCTGCTGCATCAGTTTGACTGATTCTGAGCATCCGTCAGCTGAGGAGGATCATTATCAGCTGTGGGTTCCAGACGGGCTGATGGGTCGGATGTGTCGCACGCCAAAGTCCCTTCCAGCACCAGCACGAGGCCTCCGAGCCACCAGATCCGTCTCCAGTCACACATCCCCAGGATATGACAGGATCCAGGATCCACCGAGCTCCAGGAAAGATTCCCCTTTTGGCAGGAAATCCCAACACAACAGTGCTGAGGTGATTTTTCTCCAAAAATATTTAAAGTCCCGGGAACGCTACAATAAGTTGAGTCCATGTCCTTCTCTTTGGTAGGTTTAAAGGTGGATTCGAGCATCCACCTAAAGTGCTCTCTATGGTACGCTTAGCCTGGAATTGCAGATTTAGGAACAGCTGTTTTCCTCCTGTGGCATCACTGAGACAGCTGGATCAGCTGGTGCTGAAGGTCCAGCTTGGGGCCCCTCAGGACTGCTCCGCGTGCTTCTGTCCTCTGTTCCCGCAGAGTCTCTCGTGCTGCCGCAGCAGGTCGTCCTCGCGGGGCCTGTACGGCACCACGAAGCTGTCCTCCTCCAGCAGGATCCGGTTCAGCGTGCGCTCGTAGTTGATGTGACGACGCACCATCAGGATGTACTGCTTCCCCGTCTCCAGGCGGGGACAGTCGCACAGGTTGGGGGCCCAGAGGAACTCCCGGTGCTCCAGGCGGAAGCTGTTCCGGTAGGTGTGGATCACCTGCACGTCGTAGCGGGTCTCCTCGCCTCTGTACACCTTCCCCACTATTCTGGCGCGGAAAACTAGCAGGAAACAAATTCAGTGGGATTCCAGATTCAATCAGGATGGTGAGTCTGGAAAAGGCCTGGAACTCACCAAAGTCCTTCTGGCAGTACTGCCTCCTGCGTTCTGATCGGCCTCGAACTCGCTGACATTTGCCACAATTCCCTGCACAAGGCAAAGCAAGGCAGGTTCATCAGTCACAGGGTGTCCTGGGTTCAGGCAGCGGGAATCTCTAACAGCTCTGAACGTACTTCCAGGTGCAGGTTGGGGAAGGAGGTTCCTGAGGCTCTCCTGCTCCGGCTGGAGTGGACGCTGGGGGGACTGGCGTGGCAGCTTCCCCGGCCTCCAGACTGTCAAAACACACAAGCCACCCTGAAAATACCCCACTGACAGACGTGGAATTTTTCCCTTTTCATGTAACTGGATTCTTTTTCGGTAACAGGAAAACGACCACGAGTCAGGAACTTATTAGGATGCTTTTTGTTGCCCGAAACCACCTCAGAAAACACCTGCTGCTTACCGCCGTGCGCTCTGGTGCTGATGGGAGGCGTGTGGGTGGTGGTGGTGGTGGTGGTGGTGGTGGTGGTGGAGGCTGCAGTAACAGGTTGATCCCAGGGAAGGTAGCTGGTGTGGTGAGCTTGGCGCAGTGGACTCTTCCTCCCGTGGTACAGGGCGTACTGCTCTGGAGGCAGCCAGTACTCGTACTGGATGTCTGGGTTCCTGTCTGTGGCCAGAACCTGCACACGTGCACAAGGCGGAGCCATGAACTGATTCCAGAGGAACCAAACCTCTGGGAGCCGAGCAGCTTCGGTTTCAGCTGCCCGTTCAGCCGGACCGGAAGCAAACAACCGTTCATGGAAACCTGCTGGCTGGGGCGGAATCTGACACACACAAGTCAGCAGAGGCTCAGTGTGTTGGAATCCTTCACCACGAGGGCCAAATGGGAAACAACCGGCTAAAACGTTGGACGATGAACATGGGACAGAAATGGTCCCGCGGAGGCCTCACCATGAGATGGAGATCCTCCCGGGTGGGTCCCGGCACCTCGAAGCTCTCCCAGGTGTCTGCAGAGCGGCGGTACAACAGTTTTGTCCCGGCTATGCTGTACTCGCCCGGAATGCTGATCTTCCAGTCACCGTTGATCACAAACTGGGAGCGGCCATTTTGAAGGGCTGGAGAAAAGGAGGAAGAGGCTGTTAAATGAGTTCAGCGTGAACATCTACGCAGGCGTCTGTCCTCAGGACCCAGACAGGGATCAGCCACCACACAAGGACCTTCACCTGGTGCTCGGAAAAGCAGCGCCACAGCTGCCAGGTTAGCAGAAGCTTTATTCTGGTTCTCCGGGATGAGAATAGATGGAAAACAGCCGGAGATTCCAGATGGAAGCACTGAAGCCCTCCAGCCTCCGAGGCTAAGACTTTAATTTGAAGCTCCTGATTTGCACTGAAGCCACAGTTGACTGTTGCCGTGTGTGTGTGTGTGTGTGTGTGTGTGTGTGTGTGTGTGTGTGTCTCACCGAGATAATTCCTGCTGTTATCGGTAACTCGGATGTGAGTGGCTCCAGCTGGTATCATGGCCACTTCACTGTATCCAAACGGTCCACCTGGCAAACAGAGTTTCAGGATAAAAGGTTTGATGCTTTTAAAATGATTCCCAAATTAAAAGGAAAAAGCCTTTTCTCTCTTTTTATCTGTTTTTATTTAAACACTCTGTGCTGGACAGACAATGGCGGGAAAAACCCACCAAAGCCTCAGATAAACTAACGGGTCAACATGTCCCCACAGTAAAAGAATTCCAGCTTGGTTCAGTTTGGTCGTCTCCCACGTGAATCCGATGGAAGACGGTCGTGGGACGAGCACCAGCTTCAGGAACGCCGCTCAGAACTTTGAGCGCCAGCATCAGAAGTAGCAAAGATCAGGAGCTACGTCTGCGGCTACGCTAACTTTGACTTCCAGGCACGATCGCAGGAAATGTCACAGCGTGTCTGCCTGCTTTGCCAACAGCGTTCCAAGAATAAAGACAGGAGTGGAATAACACTTGCTGATAGTTGGCTGCCGCTTGTATCCGCTGTCGCTAACATCTTTTGCTCGTCAGATCGCTGAATAATTGCAGCTGTTGGGTATTTTGTATCAGAAATCACAGCCATTACGGCTCTTAAACGTCTCCTTCAGAGCCATAATTCAGCACTGATTTCCTTGTGGTTTACATATTAGGTCAGATTCTGTAATTATGTTGTCCCCCCAGGTGGTTACCGTGGCAACGGTGTCAACACAACAGAAGAAGAGGCAGCAGTGGAGACACGCAGCAGTTATTTAAAGGTGATGATAAATGTTGGACGGAATTACTGACAAGAAATTCTTGAATGAAGGAAAACAGACAGATTCAGGCAGGCAGGCAGGCAGGCAGACAGGTAGGCAGGCAGGCAGACAGGCAGACAAGCTCAAGGCCATGGACGCCCAGCCTGTTGGGAAACACAGCTGCAGCACGAGGGAGAACCTCCAAGGCCAAACAGTCCGTCAGTCTGCTGGGACTTCTTTGGAAACCAGTCATCCTTCTTTCATTTTCATTTATCTTCTGACCTGACGGAGTTTTTGTGTAGAACAATAAAACCCAACCTGGCTGCTGAAACAGATTTAACAACCTGTGAAACTGCGGATCTATTCTTCCTCCTCCTTTCTGGAAACTTTCCTACGGTTCCTGGACGGCAGCCAGAGGGCGCGAGTGTTGCCATGGTTACTTCTCACTTTTGCCCTGATCGGTTAATAACACAGTCTGGAACCATCAACGAGGCGTGTTGGTCTGAAAACGCAGCAACTGGTTCCTGACGGTAACCGAGATTGTGTGTGTGTGTGTGTGTATCCTACCTGCCTGCAGACTGTTGCTCTGGTACACACTCTTGTGGTGCATGCAGGTGGAGTTCTGTCCTCCACACACCATGCAGGCGTCCTCCTGCTGCTGGGATCCCAGGATGGCATCACAACCGGGCTTCTGTTGGACACAACAGGCGCGTCAGGACCTCCCGTCCCTGCAACAGGCTAACTTTGACCCGTGCTACTCCGTCCTTCTACTTTGCTTCTCCCTGTTATTTTCTCCTCGCAAACATTTACTTTGGGGGGGAAAAGGGGGCAGTTGAGCCTCAGGAGGAGCAGATTAGTGGAGGAGCGAAGAGGGAGGAAGATGGTCGGAGGGTTTGCAGTGAGGACAACGTTGCTGCTGGATTACAGGGTCTGTAGACCTTCATCTTCTGCCCTGCAGAACCAACCGATCAAAGGGGCGGATCCCCAGCGAGAACCCTCAGAGGCTGGGAGGTGGAGGGCAGATCCTGGCTCAGCTGCACGGAAAACACCCCCACCGAAACCAGGCTGCACCGTTTCTGAGGATTAATGAAGGCAAAGCTCCACCCGCGGGCACTCACCAGGCAGCGCCCGTTGACACACACCCCTCCGGGCTCCTTGTTGCAGGATGTGCCGTCAAGCACGCGGCCAAAGTTGTAGTAAAAGTTGTGGCCCAGAGCCAGACAGCTGAGTTCGCAGGGGTTCGAGCCTGGAAGGGAAAGAAGAATCTCTACGTCACGCTGCTAAAACAGGATCTGGCTGCGGGAGCGCCGTGCACGCCGGGACGCTCGCCTCCGTCAAACGTCGTCCATTTGAAGGAGTTTCCAGCCACCAAAGGCCGGTCATTGAAGGCAGCACACTGCATCTCTCTGAAGTCCTCTGAGCTGGGGGGGCACTCCTGCACACACACACGCACACACACTCCACATCATCAGATATCAATCCCCAGTGGATGTTTTGTTTCTCTGCCCGGATCTGATGATGTGTGACTCAGAGCTGCAACTCCAAAACGACCACATGCGTAGACGGACGTGTTTTAGCACGTTGCTTCACTCTGTGTGTGTGTGTGTGTGTGTGTGTGTGTGGTTTTCGGTTGTCGTCGTTTTACTGTACAAACACAGAGGTGCTGACCTCCGTGTGCTTCCACTGAAACCCGACTGGGGGCGTTAAATTCCTCCTCAGCCGTCCCGACACACGCTAATGTTGAGGAATGTCAAATTCCCGCTCACACTGGGACAACGAACACACCAGTGGGTTCTGAGCCGCCTCCATCCACCGGCAAATATTTGATCTGGGCACATACGGTAGGAAAGCCGCAAAGTCAACCCACCTTGGTGTTGCAGATTTTGTACTGTCTGGGGTCTCCGGCACACGGCGCCCCCACCGGGTTCCTGCGACCACAGACCAGATCTTATGAGACAGCGTCTAGATGGGAGGTGGGCAAACTGAGGCCCAGGGGCCACACATGGCCCGATGAAGGGTTTAATCCGGCCCCCGGAGGCTTCACAATCACGTCTCTAAAAGCCAAATGAAGAAGGTTCGGGCTAAATCATCGCCCACTTCTGGTCACCCGAAAGCAGTGTGAGTTTACACCTAAACGCTCACACATGTTAAATATACACCAGTGACATCAGCGCCATCCACAAACATTTACAGAAAAGGGTACACAACTCTGGAAGGATAATTACGAACGTTCCAGACTGAAACATGGAGTCAATCCCAGTGAAACTACTCGTGGTTCCGAGATGAAACATCTGGAGGGACCCAGAACGCACAATCTTGTTGCAGATCTCACCACTTATGATTTATACCTCGGGTGGGTCATTATTTAACCCCAACGTGGGCTGGTCAGGTGGTGCAGAAGGCTAAACCAGGTTCGCTAAAAAACTTTCTTCATGGACTATTGACTGAGAAAACATTTAAAAGAGCCTAAATGGGGCCAATAGAGATGGATGATGAAGCTCCAAATGACGTTTGGCCCCACCTTCTGGAGAGGACATGTTAGCATGCTAGCTGAAGGGGGTTCTGGACCTTTTTCTGACCAATCAAAATGACAACCTTCATTTGGCTTTTGGAGAAATAATTGTGAAGGCTCTGAGGGCCGGATTGAACAGTTCAACGGGCCACATGTGGCCCCCGGGCCTCAGTTTGCCCACCTGTGGTTTGTCGGCTGTGGGGAACAGGTAACCGTCCCTACCTGGTGATGCAGGTACGCGTCCTCACCGAGGCGCCGCTCCCACAGCTTCGAGAGCAAACGGACCAGCCGCTCCACGCTGACCACTCGTTCCTGAAGTGCAGCTGCCGCCGGGCGCGCACCGGACGCCCCGGCGAGTCAGCGGAAGGACCCCAGGGAGAAATCCAGGCCTGAGGAAGGTAACAATCATTGCTCACTACCCCACACACACACATCACAGCAGCCTGAAACGATCTGAACGGAATCTGGGGATCAGAAAAACACACTGGATCGGAAATTTGTGATAAACCGCAGCATTTAAGCATCAATGCAGATGTTCTCGTCCAGCTGTGTTGCAGGAACGTGTTGGAACGCGACTCCCGAGTGGACGTCTGATAGCCCTCCAATCGTTCTGTGTTGATCTGCTTGTTGTGTCGCTTGGCAACCGTCAGCTGCTGCATCAGCTAAAACCAGCGGAGAAGGTGTGTTGGAGGAAGTGCGAGATCCAACCGATCTATTTATAAAACAGGCTGGCGCGAAGGAACAAGGATCAGGATGGTTGAGCCAAACAGTAAAAGTAATTAAATAATCTCTCCAACGCATTCCAGAGATTTTGCCCTGGAGGACCAACACTGGCAGCGTTCCCAAAGAAGCTGCCTCTCTCTCTCTCTCTCTCACACACACACACACTCTTAACTCTTTACCCACACCGTGTGTGAGCGTTTCCTCATGCTAACATGAGCTCTGTGCTGTTAGTTGGAGCCAGTTTTTGTTTCTACCTGGCTGATAATCACTAATAGGAAAATTTAGGTCTAAAAAAAGACTAAAAGTTAAAATGTTCTTGTAAACCAGCTCAAATCTGCCATTTTTGGCTGATTTACAACACAAGAACATGAAGGCTGACGTCCCGATTGAGAAATGTCAGTTTTAATGTTTGCACAGCTTTTAAACGGATAAATGAAGGTATTAAGGCGACAACAGGGAGGGCAAACAAGAGGGAGGGAAAACACAAGTTTTAAAGTAGAAAAAGCTCAACACACACCATCTGCCACCAGTCTCCCAAACACAGAACCCAGTCAGCTGACCTCTTCTGTGACTTGGCGTCATTTCCAGGGAGGGGTCGCCTGAGGTTGCCCTCATTAGTGTTACTGTCAGTCAAATTAGCCTTGATAACAGCTGGAGATGAGGTCAGCTGCCATCCACGAGTAATGAAGGTGACATCTGACCTCTACCCTAACCCCCTCTCTCACACACACACACACACACACACACAGACACATCTGAGCAGAGTTCTCTTGATGGTGACCTCCCAGCAGCCTAAAACAAGCCTTGGGAAGGTGTGTTTTCCTTCCCTTGACGTTATTCCCGTTTAAGTGATGCTGCTCTGGGACCGATGGCTTGTTTTTCCCGACAGGTGAGACCGAGCGTCGCCCCTCCTCCACATTCCTGCTGCGTGATGCTTCAGAGCTCGCGCCTCCGCCCGTCTGTTCCGGCGGGAGGCTGCTGGACACCTGTCTGACAGGCAGACAAACGGCGATGAGAGACGGGCGGGCAGCAACCGGAGCGTGGACAGGGGCGCCACCGGGGGCGGGGCTTCCCCATTTCCAGGAACAAACATCTCATCAGCCTCCCAAAGTCCTCAGCTCACTTCTGAGGCAGCTCAGCTAAACGAGCAGGATTTCCCTTTTCCTCAGAACTAATTAGCTTAATCACATAATTCAGGGGGAGCGGCCGTGGGAAATGTCCGTGGGGCCCCGGCGGAGTTGAGGCTCCGGCTGCGGAGTCAGTGGGTCCCGGGTTGTGGAACCCGGAGGTCGTTGTTGTGACTGACACTCCATCCTGGGATCTGTGCGGACGTGGAGATGTTTTTCAGACTTACGCTCGGTGGCGTCGACAGGCAGGCGGGAGCGGCCAGCAGCAGGGCAAAGGTCAGGGCCTGGCACAGATCCAGCTTCCTGTAAGCAAAGAGAAAAACAATCAGAGCGGCTGGAGCGTCGGCCTCACCCGTCTGCCGCCACACACCCACAGGAGACTGGAGGAGAAGCAGGGATGGAAAAGGCGGATGACGGTGGGCTTGTTCAGGAAGGCCCTGGTCCGCTCACCTCCCCCACCCCCCTCCAGGCTGCCCGTGTCCACCGTTAAAGACCTTCAACATACGGGACCACCTGCCGGGTTTACGAGACGGAAACACTGCTTCACTTCTGCCCCGGCTGCGGAATCTTGCATAAAAACGGTTCTAAGTGGGCAGAAAAGGATCCTTTTGGATGCCTCCGGGGTTCCTACTGGCAGATTCCACCCCCGTACTGACGTACAACCACCAAGATGCGTTGTGGTCCTTCCTTCTGAGGGGGGCTGGCTCGCCGTCAGATCCCAGAATCCAAAAGCCGCCCATGGCCTTCGTCTCCACCCGTCTCTCGCTCAGACTCGTAAAGCGGGTCTATTTTCTCAGCGGTGCCCATAATTCTGGGAAGTCTCCTTTGGGACTGACAGCTGTGCTGGGTCACACCTTCACAGCTCTCTTCCCCTGATGGACGTGGCAGTTTTATGAGCTTCTCCCGGGGGAAATCTACGACCTGTTTCATTTAGAAAAGTACATCAACTTCCTCTCCCCGTCTCCTTTGTTCCTCCCTGTCGGTCGGCCGTTTATCTCCGGGTCTGTTTTGCCTCTTTTCTTTCTCTTGGGGACACAAACACGGAGCTGGGGCTCCCTGTTGGCCCGGTCCCAGCTCAGTAGTTGGCCTGTCTAATGAAACGATACACATCTCCTTCACACTCGGCTGAGCAGCCCTTCCCTTGGGCTCCAGTCGGGCCCTTAGGTGGGGGGATCCAAGCGGGGGACGAGGGCAGGCGTCATTGCGCAATCAAAAAAATGGAAGCAGAGAACTGCACACATGTGTGAAATGCGAGGCAGGTGCGGAAGTCGGGGGTTAACTCACATATGACACCGATTTCAGCGCCTGAACATCTTTGCTTTGCCCAGGTCCAAACTCGGCCAATCAGCTGCTGCACTTTCAGTGGTCCAGAATGTAAACACATCAGCTCCGTTTCCTGACCCCCCCCGGCGCCCCAGCCCTCTCAGAGGGGCCCTAAAGAGATGAAGAGGGCTCAGGCCTCCTTCTTCCTCCTCCTCTCTCCCACCCTCATTAGGACGACTGCAGCACGTTAACAGAAAAAGCTCCAGGACAGAGACAGGAAGTGACCTCAGCCTGCTTTACTTTGACTCACATTAGCCCCCCCCCACGTCACCCTGAGCAAAGTGACCTTGGGGTCAACGGGGCCCAGACAGGTACCTCGACCTTTGACAGCGGGAGGAGACAGGTTGACCTCTGACCTTTGGGTGAGCCTCCCTGATGTCAGGTGGCTCCGCCGCTCCCACCCTCCACAAGCCAACGACACCTGGCCGCTGTGATCCGTGTGTGCCCTTTGACCTCAGCTCGCTCTGAGTCAACACCGGCCACACCTGACCGAAGCCGGTGGGCGTGTGCGCGGCGACCCCCCAGGCACCCCTCCCTTTACGAGGCCCCGCTCGCCCACCGCGTTTGGAGAGGCCATGCATCTTCCACCCGGCGTTAACCTTTGACCCTGCCGAGCCTCAGCGGCGACCCGCCCTGTGGAGGGTCTGAGCCGGGCTGGAGGGACCCCGGAGCAGATGTTTGGGCTCCAACCCCCTCGGAGGGGAAAGAAAGGAGCCGCCCGGCCGGCAGCTGCCTCTTTTAAAGAAAGGGGACGAACGGAGGGATTCTGTCGCTTCTGCTGTTGCCAAACTGTCTAGACTCACCCTCTTGCTCAACCACGGTCCCGTCCCGTCTTTCCCTTCCTTCCCGTCTTTTCCCCTCTCCTCCCTACTCTTCACTGCCCTTAACTACAGGACAGGGAGAACAGCCCTGGTCCTCTGTCATACCTCAGGGATTAGGAGATTATCTTTTCGCAGCCACTTTGACTGAAGCAGGAAGTCCCAGCGACGCTCCGACAGCAGGAAAACCCGGCAGAGATGCTCAGGAGCGGTTTCACAGCCAGATGAGCGTCGGCTGGAAACGCTCGACACCTTCAGCCGACGACGGAAGCTTTTCCTCTGCAAGTGTCGACGTTGGAAGAAGCAGAGGGAGAGAGAGACGTGCAGGGAGCAGCCGATCCACCAGGAGGATCAGGCTCAGATACGCACGCTCAGACGCTCGGAAAGAAACAACAACACGCCAGAAGGAAACCGCCAGCAGGCAGAACAGGAGCTGCAAAGATCCACCTGCCCAGGAACCCGAGGAGAACCATGGTCCTGGATCTAAAGTGGAACGTTCCCCATCCCTGGTCGGAGGCTCTGCTCTTTGACCTCCTTTGTTGTGGGTTGTGTTTTATTGCCAAATTCCCTCTCTGGGTAGCTCCGGGACCCCCTTTGGGTTCTTCCATGACCTTCAATGAGGGTTTGAAGGTAGATGCCCAGTGTTCCGGAGCTGTGGTCTTCCTAAACAGCCCAGGGACAGAGAAGTGCCTTGGCCACATCCACCCCT
>CAAE01015097.1:19030-30010 GCA_000180735.1 Tetraodon nigroviridis | reverse complement strand
GTTTTGGAGCGTATTTTATCCCTCACCGAGACAGTCGATAGCACCGCTCACTGTCTGAAAGAAAAGGAGAAAAACTTTGCCAGAAGACTAAAATATGCAGTGTGAGCCCCAGGCCCTAAAATATTTATGTCAATCAGCTGTCAGCTGTTTGTCAATCTGTTACTGTCTATTTTTATTTAATGGCCCAAAGAGGACAATCCCATTTGACTTCGAGTATTACTGCATCTTTGCACTGGTGACGTGCAAAAAAAGATGAGATTCGTCTTCAAATCAATAGCTCAACCTACTTTTAGAGAGACTTTAGACAGATTTGTTTATAGTTTGGGCAGTTTAATTGGTCTAACCATATTTATTGGCTGTTTCACTCCCAAAATTGGATGACACCGGACCCTGAACAGTGTTTTATTTTGAAAAATGACCAGATTCTCTTACATCTGTCTATGGCTCACTATTGACACATGTTCATTCTTATTTTAATGGCCGTTATATCGGTCCACGGCTCAAAAAACGGTTGGGGACAGCTGCTGCAGGTGATGGGTACTAGAGTTAATGTTAACGCTTTCAAAGGTGTGAACGATCACGTAAGCCCCACCCCTCCACCTGCTTCCGACTCACGCCTTCTCCCACCATCCCACCCCAGCACTCTCTTTCTCTCCCTCGCTGTAATGTTGTTCTCCACACTCACTTGGTGGGGCTGAAAGGTGATTAAAGTCTTCTTAGTTTCCTGATGGGCTGCACATGCATGAACAAGCACAGAGACACACACAAACACACACACACACACATGATTTTTACAGCCAAAGAGTTATCAAGTAATTAAGACCCAAGCTCTCCTTTGGTCCTTTGTGCTCTCCCTCTCTCTCTCTCTCTCTCTCTCTCTCTCTCTCTCCCTCTCCCTCTCTCTGTCTGATTGCTGTCTGGCTGACTCTTCTTTTCTCACCTGAGTATTTGTGTCCCAGGCAGCCAATCCACAATGGATTGTGCTCCTGATTACCCCACAGTGGGTAATTGTAGCAGCGTTTCACTCACCGCTATTCCTCTGCCCTTACAAATGAGGAAGCACTTCCATGCAGACAGACAGGGGGGCACCAGAGTCACATTTCAATATTTCTGCTCTTGGGAGGGTGAAAAAGCGCTAATAAAAAAATCACTTTCCCACTGCTCCAAGTAAAGTGCAAAAAAACCCAGCTAAATTTGCTTTATCCGAACGAATGTGTTAGAATATAGCACTGATAGAGTGTGTAGATTTTCCCTGATGCCTTAAATAACCTTGCAGCATGGCGAACATAGTCTTTGATCATGAATTTTCAATTGAGAACCCTAATTTTCATTTGAGAACCCTAATTTTGAATGAGCTATACCACACCTCCATGCGTGCAATGCTTGAAGCTGTGCTTGGCCATTTCCATTTCCAGAACACTGCACCTTTGCCACTGGTTTCTTCTGCAACGTGATGATTTTCAGGCAAAGGAATCATTGCAGTTTCTTACCTTTGACTACGTGCGTGTGTGCACAAGGCAGGAAACAGATACAAGGAGGGAAAAAAGGGATGCAGAACAGAGAGAAGCTGCTTTCGTTCTCTCTGTGGCTGTATGCAGCAGCTTCCTGCTAGAATGTAGGTCAGGCAGCCCCAATGACTCTCTGAGCCCCAGAGAGCACGACTGCTGTCTGCATGCACCTAAATATGTGTGTGTGCACGTGTGTGTGTGTGTGTGTGTCTGTAATCTGTATTTTTTTTATTTATCATGCACTGTATTCTATTTTCACTTTTCTCCATAGATGTGTGTGACAGCAGACATCGCGACACACTTTGAATAGTCATAGGTCATTTGGTTCAGTCTGTGTGTGTGTGTGTGTGAGAGAGTGTGTGTGTGTGTGTGTGTGTGTTGCAGATCAGAGTACCGGTACATATTTAGGTGAGGATATTTTTAGGGGAAGTTGGCATTTTGCCCTTTTACCCTTCTTTTAAAGGGTTCTTTATAACCTAGTTGTATTTATTTATTTATTTTTTTTCCTAATTACACTTGGGAAACAAGAACAAATCAATTTAATTGATAGCCAGACTTTTTTAGCCTCCACAGTTTTTAATTTTTCCTACTATTGCATCGATCTCATTGTTTTAATACGGGAAGATCTAAAGCCGTCTGAAATTTAAGATTTTTCTTTCTTCTCCTTCTTTCTTTTTTCTTTTCGTGCCACTCAATATCAAATGATGCAACAAATGTCCACTACAATGACTAATAGGCAACTATGGCTGCAAAACTTATAGCTAGTACTGATTAGCAGTTTAAGCACTTTTAGAGGCTCTTGATACCATGTTTATAGTTGAAATACTGATACATACCCTCATATTATTTATCACAGATTAAAATAGGGAAATGTTATTGTAGGAATATTTATTTCCTCCAGTTAATGATCTGCTCTGTTTAGACTGTGTAAAGTGAAAGTACTGCATGTTCTTGCAGCTGTTGCTCTGTCCATGGTGCTAAATTCAGGAGGGAGACACTTTAAACGACTGTAGCTGCAAAAGAGTATTTGCTTTTTTTTTTTTCTTTTGTCTGAGCTCTGGCTTGCCATTTGTCTCTTCACGTTTGCGTTGCTTTTATTCTTGCTGTTGTCTTTTTCCTCTGGCGCAGACACATATGCACTTGGAGGAATGTAGGCAGATAGAGTCACCACGAGAAGACCTTCATCAGAGGACAGAGCCGTCACACTTACACTGTGATTATAATAACTAAGGGGCCGGGGTTGTGTGGTCTTTCTGTGTGTGTGTGTGTGTGTGTGTGTGTGTGTGTGTGTGTGTGTGTGTGTTCATCAATCAAAGTAACATTCCCTGCAGCTTTAAAATCGTGCCAGCTTTCGCTTGCATCCATCACTGTTACTTCCACATAAAAAGCAACAGCCACACAGTGGAAGTCGTGTCCTAAGAGACCAGGCATTGTCTTGTGTTAAGCTGCTTCCTTTGTTTTTGTATTTGATTCGCGTGCGCGTGTGTGTGTGTGCGTGTACTTGTACTTGCTACATACTGTGTACCAAAATACTTATTCTACCAGCAAAGTGAGGACATTTTTTCTGGTCCTCATAACCTCAAAGGTCTGTGTGAAGGTGAAGACTTTGGTTTAAGGTTAGGGTTAGAATTAGATTTAGGTTAGGATTAGGATTATGCCCACAAAAGTCCTCACAAAGACAGAAATAAAATAATGCATGCTTGTGCCTGTGCGTGTGTGTGTGTGTGTGTGTGTGTGTGCACGTCTGTGTTCAGTCCCTACTGGGGCCTCCATTCTTTGTGCTGGTGCCCCCTCCCATACCATCATTACCTCATCTTTTCTCTTCACACTCTCCATCAATTAGCATTAACTGAGTGAAGCAAAGAAGAAGTTTGTGTTCCTCTATTTAGGCACTCATCTCTTCCTCCGTTTGGCTGTATCTCATTCTATTGATGACTGTTTCACCCTTTTCACAATATTTTTGGAAAATCCCCCCTTACTTGGTAATAAATAGCTCACCACTACATACTGTTTCAGTCTTCTACTACTACTAATAATTATTATAACAATAATAAGAAGAAGAAGAAGGAGAAGAAGAAAAGAAGAATATAAGAAGCTTACTTCTGAGTTTATATTCTGTGAAATATTAAGTTAGTAATCAAAAGTGTAAATATTCGTCAACGAGTAGCTGATATTTATCAGAATTTTGGTCACTAAAAAAAAAAAAATATAAAAAAATGACGTTCCACCTGTCAGATGTACAAATTGTAACAAATTGCAAAAAAAAAAAATTTTATTTACAACAAACTACTATCAAATTTTGGTTAGAATTAAAGCTCCAGATTGCAGTTGTGCATAGAAGTACTGCCTCCATTTTTTTCCTTCCTCTATTCCCTCTCTTCTTACAGCAAAGTACAGCAGAGGATGTAGGGCTGAACAGTAAAATCGTGGAGGCTGGCATGCATCATTAGCTATATTTGTCCTCACTTCCTGCCGAAGATGATAGATCTAGGTAATTACCCATCCAGCCAAGCCTATTGCACACAACAAGCATCCATCATTATGGCAGAAATCAACATTGGCATGGCGTGTCCTTCGGAGCTGATAGCATTTGAATATTCATGAGCTGGTCGTCAAATTGCCCCCTGGGAGGGGGGATAAATAAAGTTTCCGAATCGGAATCGGAAAGCAGGAAACGGAATTTTAGATCCAGTCGCGGCTGTTATGTGACGGATTGCTCCGGAGACAATTTTAATGAGGCATGTTTTCTCCATCCTTCTCTCTGTGCAGAAAATGAGTGTGGAGAAGTCGAGGTGAAGCGTTTCTTTCCAGCAGTCTGGACCAAAGAACAGCCTCAACCCCCCATATCATCAACACAGGTAGCGTCACATGTGCCACCGCTAAACCGAAGTCTCGAGCTCTTTCTTGTCAGAAATGTGCCATAAATTGTGTCATCTTCCATTCACCACCCATCACACACACCACTTTCCACTTAGCACCTAGCATATCATGCACTCTTGCTCCCTTTATTCCTCAACTATCCCATAATGTGGCCCTAATCCTTTATTATTATTATTATTGCTATTATTGTTTTACCAAGAGGTCGTCTGCCATATTGTATACTTCCATTTTCCCTTATTTAGGCTGAGATGGTCAACTTGAGATGGTGATTCCAGAGCAAATGCATGTTGCTGTAGCCCTTAAGGTGCTGGATTTGCTTAAAAAGATTTTGGACATACATCCAGATAGAGCAGGGGTCATGGTGAGCAATATCTGGGTCTGGATTAGGGAGTTTGGAATAGACGCAGCAGTTATATCATGTCCTGGTGCGATGTGGTGGACCCATGTTAGCTGTGCTAACGTCATTTAACGTCAATAAATAGCCCAGAAACTACCTATATTCAAATGTGCATTTCAATCACTTAGAAATGACTGTTCTTGTGTCCAGGGCTTGTTATAACTTGGGAGACTGTGTTATACGTGTAAAGATTACATTAAAGAGTTTACCGGTCAGGTGCATACAGTTTGACCAATCACCTGACCAATCAGGTCAGGTGATGAAAGGAGTTCAGCCTGGTGTGCTTTTGCTTGATTGGAACGAAAACCTGCAGCCACACGGCCCTTTGTGGAATAGTTTGGACGTCCCTGGTGTAGGAGAAGCGATGACCTAAATACATTTGTATTTTTTTTGTCATTTTCAAAAGATTTTTTCAACTGGATTTAAAATTTAGGTTAATAGGAAGAACACTGAATTAACTTATATTGGGAAAATGGCAGTCGTGGGGAATTAAAGGAAGTATGAGTAATTGCAATTTAGTCTCAACAAGGGCCAGAGTCGCCAGCACCTGGTGAGTAGACCGAGGTCCCTTGGTGTGAGCAGGGCTCTTCTGAGGACCTTCTACGACACTGTGGTGGCCTCTGCAGTGTCTTATGCCATTGTGTGTTGGGGAGGGGGCAGCACAGACAGGAAGGAAGGAAGAGACTGAACAAGCTGGTTCAGAGAGCTGCCGCTGTCCTGGGCTGCAGCCTGGTTTCCGTTGAGGAGGTGGCGGACAGAAGGATGTTAGCCAGGCTGACATCCATCAGAAGCAAGGAAGCATCCTCAGTGCAGGAAGGAGCGCTAGCGCAGGTCCTTCCTCTCCACAGCCATCAGACTGTTTAATGCAGCATCCTAGCTACCACACCAGGACTGTCCAATCTACATGTTCAATGACTCGTGTACAGTATATATATATTTCCATAATTCATATTCCATAATTATATTCATACACCATCATTCATGTACAGCACCTGTAATATGCTATTTCTTATTTTTCCTATCCTATTTTATTATGTGTAAAACTGTTGCATCTGTTTGGTAGCGTTAATACTTTTTGTCCACTCTTATACATTTTGTACAAAGAAAGCACATCGAAAATCAAAACAAAGTATCTGTGACTTTGTCCGATCATATACAAGAAAACGAATTAGCTGAAATTAAGTATAGTCTATAGATGAACATGAGCTCACGGGGATCTTGTCTAACTCAGTGGTTTGTGCTTAGATTTGAACAGGCCATCTGAGTTCCACTCAGCCTCTGGAGAAATGAAATGTTGAGATGTATTGAAGGTAAGAACAAAACAAAATGTGTTATATATTGTAAATACCGTCTTAACACCATAGCTATGAACAGCAGACTTTTACAGTAAAATCTCAGGGCTAAAAACCACTAATTCTGCATTAAACACATTAAAAAGTGTTCAATTATATGCCACAATATCTATCAATTTTCCAATTTCAGGTCTGCTTAACTGCATTCCAAATGACATTTAAACAGAACACAATCACTCGAAAATCGAAAACGAATAAAGGGAGACTATGAAACTTTAAAGGTTTTGTAGATCATCCATCCATCCATTATCCTACCCGCTTGATACCCAGTGGTGTCGCGGGGGGTTTTGTAGATCAGAGGATTCTAATTGAGACACAGACAGTGAGCATCTCCTCAATCTTTAATAAAATCCACATTTTTTAGGGGTGCATTGAGACACAGAAGAAGTCAAACAGAAAATCCAAACTAATTTTACCATCTCCTTTTGAAGATGGTAAATAGGAAGGGCCAGAGGGGTTTGGTGTCTTCTGAGAATGTTGTGTTTTTGCTTAAAATCTTATTATCCTTAGCTCAGCATTGTGATTTCTTTCATCCGTCGACACCAGCCTCATCTAGTTCTCCACACCAGGATGTCTGGTACTCTTGTCAAATTTACTACCATTACTAGAGTAATGGGATTAGCATGACAGACACAAGCAGATAGACAGATGACTTAATTTGTTAAGTTTGATTAAGCTTGTCAACGTGAACTGTGGAAAGAGGCGCGTCACATCTATCTGAAATCTAAAAATTCCCTGAAGAAAAAAAAGTGCGGGAACAAACTCACAGACTATCTGGAGCATCTGGTTGTATACATTGAATGACTAGAGCCTCCTGAGGAAGTAGAGCTGAGTCAGAACACAATGTGTCTGCCTCCCCAACAGCGATCTACCGGCGTCGCCAAATCTCTATGTAGCATGTAGCATGTAGCATAACAAATGCTTTACTGATGCATTTAATATCAACGTCAATAATTAAAGAATGTTTATACATGTATGCATTATTTTTATACAGTAGGTTCACTAATAAACAACAATACAATACTAAATGATTTAAAAATGTCAATTAACTGTTTAAAACCGATGGTTAGCGTAAAGTGTCATCACATGCCTTTGTGTGTTGGGTGCTTCTATATCTCCATACTTGGATGCTTTAGACATGTAAACACTTCATTACGTTACTTTACTTTATGCAAACACAAGAAGAACATTTAGGTCACCTTCTGCCAAACAGGTCGGGTCCTTTCATGTGATATTCTGATTATACAATTTACAGATTTTCTGACTTAAACATTTATTATTATGTATGAATATGTACTTATTCTGTACATATTCCTGAAACTGAAAGATTAGATATAAATGTATTTTGGATTATGCATTGACAGCTACTGCAGGTAATAGATGTGAATTAGGAAATTCGCAACATTGGAAAAGTATCGAATTTAAAATGAAATAAAAAACCCTGTTTTTTGTGCTTCTTCTGTAGATGGAGGTGGATGCAGACGCTAACCACCATCGCACAAGGTCTAAAGGTATCGCAGACACACAGACACGCAGACACACACACACACAGAAAGGGAGAGAGGAAGGTCGAGAGAAAGAGCGAGCAGTGCTCCCATTCAGGGTGACCTTCACTCCCCTGGCACAGACACATTAACAGTCCAAATTGTGCATGCAGTACTAGACACACACCACTGCACAAATAGCAAACTGCTATAGCCGAGTTCACTCTTTCCTCTCCTCCCACTTTCTGCCCCCTTTTTATTTCTTCTTCTTGTACTACAAGTGTTTTCCTACAACAGAAATTAGCTAGGTTTGGGTGTTGTCGTTTCATAGATATAAAAGGGAATTGTTTTGTTTAGAATGTTGCTCATTATTCTAAATTCAAAATTGATTTTGAGCATGGGAAGATGATGGCCACCTTATTTTTAATTGCGTTGGATGCAAACTCTCACACGTCTGTGACATATTTTGGCACATATTTAATGTAAAACTCGGCTGCAGTCGAACGAAGACCCAGTTTCGATTCACACATTTAGAGATTTGGGGTGGAAGAGGGGCAGCGCAGCGGCACAGCGGTTAGCTCCGTCGCCTCAGAGCAAGAAGGTTCCAGGTTTTTTGGTGCAGTTTGCATCTTTATGCTGTTTGGGGCTCTCTTCTGGCGCTCCCGCACAGTCCAAAGACATGCATTAAAGTGGAATGTGAACTGGAGACTCCAAATTGTGTGTGAGTAAGTGTGAACTGTCTTTGCGTGTTGGTCCCCACAGGCGACGGGTGAGTCATCCAGGGCCCACTCCGCCTCTGAAGGCAGCTGGAGGTGGCTTTGGGATAGACAAAGGTGACTGTGGGGACAGGCTTTAGCATTTGTATGAGAAACACACGGAATAAGAGGTGGTTAACACAAAATGGTTGGACAGATGCATGACTGCGTCCTTTTATGTGTAAACAGGAGACACAGTGGAATGCACTGTAATTTGGTTAAACAGGTGCCTTTTTCCTGCTTTGGCAGGCTTTGCTGAGAAGAGACATTATTGATTTGGATATCAAAAAAGTGGCGTTAGATAGACAAGCAAACAAAATAAAGGAAGCATTCAAAAGCCACAAACCTTCTTGCTGTAAGGCAGTTATGCTAACACTGGTGCTGTCGTAGTCCAATCGCCCCTCCTGCATTTTAGGACACACACTGCTTGTGTATCATTGCATTTTGATGAAGCTGACAACAACAGCGCTAGCAGAGCTGACGTGCAGATGGTCTCCTGATCCATCAGCATTTTGTCTGGTGTAGAATGACCACCCCCCCCCCCCCCCCAAAAAAAAAAACTTATCACACAATATTGATTTCAGGCTAAACAGTGACCAATATACATTAAATGGAAATTGATGTTAAGATTCTTTAGTAACAATATAAAGTGATTCTGCTGGCATGCGATATTTGAACTCTACTTGAATCTTTTTCTGTTTTTTTTTAATTCAAATCTCTCTGTCTGTGTGTGTATGTGTGTCTGTCCATCTGTCTGTCTGTCCATCTGTCTTTCCCTCAGTGCCTGTGGATCCGGCATTAACAGAACTTTTTAGGTCAGTGAAATTTCACTGCATTGCTTTTCAAGCACACACGAGCCCGACAAACAGAGATGCCAGTGCAGAGATATGGATCTCCCTTTCTTGTTGGGATTACATCGCGATACATATCTCTGCAAGCGGGCATTTTTCTCTTTAATCTTTTGATTGAAATGAGATGATCAAATAATGTAATTTTATCACCACAGAGAGATATTAGACTGAAGTTTTACCTCTAGTCTCTACAATCCTATGCAACTCTCCACTTCTATCTTGGTTTGATATATGGTCTTTCCCCGAACTGTTTCTGGGTTTATTGAGCTTTAAGCGGAAATGTACGGCCTTTCTTTGTCTGTTTCACTCCCTGTCTTTGGCTATTTTTAATTTGGTGATAGCAGCAACGGGAGAAACCCCTTCCCTTTAAAAAAAAAAAAAAAAAGTGGCTATAAGTTATTCATCATAAAATACTTTAAAGCGGGTTTGTCATGTTTTAACGATCGTCCCTACACAAGACAGATAACTAGGTGCCACCAAAATTTTCAACCTTTTTTGCAAATTTGAGAATATAGCAGGAACACATTCTCATATAGGTTTTGCCATAATTGAGGATAATAGGTCTTATTTATGTATCTCATTTCTGACGGGATAAAATTACACTTAAAAAAAATGAACATATGGAGAATCAAAAGAATAAATAGGTGCAGGGGCTGTATTGGCAAGACATGTGATACACATGTTTTGCTTCTATTTAGACTTCAACTCACATTTTTGGCCATTTGTGTCATTGACATAAAGAAGGGCATTTTGCATCTGTGGGAATTCTTATGGCTACTTTTTATGGAACTATGGAAGTCAGTTTGGTCACTGCTGTTCAGTCTCATACAAAATAATCGTTCTGTGGATACTGTATGCAGTATCCTGTGTTTGGTCCAGCAAACATATACGGTCGCATGCATCTGCACCAATCAGGCTTCTTAACTGTGACCACCTGTCTGCTATTGTTTTTGCTGCCAAAAAGGCTCCATCCTATCAAGGATTGGACACCATATCAAGGCATTTTGGTAGACACTTCGTTCGGTCAATCTCCATTGAGAAGCCTTTGTTTTTAGACTACTACTGCTTTAAGAGATGAAAGCAAGAAAAAAAGAGGGTTATGCCTTGAACTATGCTGAGTAGAAATAACATTGTATAAATTGATCCAACTGCTTATACAAGGTACAAATTTGAGTTCCAGTCATATTGTACCCCATACAACATACCACTTCTATTAGTAGGTATAGCAAGGGTATGGTAGAGGTAGGGTGTGTTTAACATAACCCACACGTGTGGGGTGTTAAATTACCTCACATCACTTCTTAAAGAAAGGCCCTTGTTTAACCTTTTGTGGCAGAATCAGACCACCTAGCATTTACACCTGGCATGTTCTTCCATTTGTTACAACTTATAGTCCCTGCTGTGTTCCTTATACTCTGCTTGTACTTGACCGTATTCAATCAGGAGAAAACATTCAAGTTGGTGTAGGTAGACAACTGTTTTCAATGTCTTTGTATCATGGAAGGAAACCTTGTTGATGGGTTGACTTGAGTTAGTGGGTCAGCAACACTCTCAAAAGAATCAGCCTGTCCAGAGAAGCCAGATTGTAGAGTAGTAAGGTTTAAGACCTCTCCTATAGCTCTGACCTCAACAACTGTTGGCGCTACAGAGATACTAACACTGCGTTTCGACGACGCTATTGGCTCTACTCTTGCTTTTGGGAGTTGGGAACAGGAAACAAAGCGGAGTACACAGCTAGACATGGGCTTACCTG
>CAAE01015095.1:210254-237920 GCA_000180735.1 Tetraodon nigroviridis | reverse complement strand
TAACAGACCCATCAGAGTCAGATTCTGGGTTTAAAATCAGCTTTAAGTTTGTCAACCAGCAGAAAAAAGCGTCCATGATTGTTGAAAAAAATGGTGTGGTATCACCTGTCACCACTAGGGGGCGGCAAAGCGGCGCAGACCGCCTGAGATCCCGCCTCGCGCCACAAGAGGGCGCTTTTCCGTCGATTAAGCTTTATGGTCACTTTGGCGAGTTTTTAATGACCAAACTTCGCCGTCCTTCCTAATTTTTCATTTTCTTAACAGTCAGCAAGCATTTGAGCTGCTGGAGTAATGCTTAAAAAAGAAAAAAAATGAATATGAGGAAAGAAGTAGTCCCTAGGCACGCCGTGGAACCAATTACAGATCTGCAAAACAGAAACATAATACAGATAATTTTTTGACGTTTTAATTCTTTGTACCCTATTTTTCTGATAATATACACTGAAAGAATGACAGACTGTTTAGGTAGTTTGTAAAACGGTAATGAGGGTTGCTGCTTTAGTAATTTTTCAGACAACTTTTAAACTTTTCAGACAACTTTTGCCCCCAGTGAACCTCTCGCTTGGCACAGCGCATATTTGATCCGTGCCCTCCCTCCTGTAATGCCCCCCCTCCACAACCGTGTCTCGATTGGACCAGAGGTCCTTGAAGGCCTTGAAGACCAGGACAGGACTTAAACGGGGCGCTGCTGTGGACGTGGACAGGATGGGCTCGCCTGCGTGGGTCTGGCTCTGCGTCACCGGCGCGCTGCTGGCCCCTGGAACTCGGGGGGCTCCGGAGTCCCACGGCCGACGGAATCACGCCATCGACCCTTCGTCCACAGTTTCTCCTGGTAAAACCACACGACAACATTTATGGTCATTTTTCCCCACACACACACACATCACACAGTGTGTGTGGTGTGTGTGTACTTTGTGTGGATAATTGTGTGTGAATAGTTGACTCGCCCTTTTACTACTTGTTTTTTGGGTGCTCAGCATAATAATATATTCTTTCAATATTTGTGCAAATATGTAAGAAGGATCATTTGCCCTAAAAGTAAATTTTTATTTCACATATTATTTAACTTTAAAGATAATCTTACAGGTACTTGATAGTGAATTTCTTAAACAAAAAGTATTTCTTGTCTCTCAAAAAGGAGAACAAAAATGAAAGTTCCTTAACTGCCTTAGTTTAGGTTTCTTTATTTGAATTTGAGGCAAAATGGTCAGGTTTCTAAAATATGTCCAAATTTGACAGTTATCTTAAATATGATGAATTTAAAAAAATTCACTCTTTTACACTAATGCCATTAGTACATTTTTTAATCACTTACTTAATAAATAAATCCATATATTGCTATAACATACTCCAGATATTATTTTTAAGGCCACATTTTTCAAGTCATTTGCATTTAACCATAAATGTACCAGATAATATCTCATTTCAGGCTGTTTATTTTTCTTACTTATGCGCTAGAATTGAATATATGTTTATTTATCCCACAATGGGGAAATTGCACTGAACCAGCAGCAATACAACAAGAGAAAGAGGAATAAGAACATATAAATACAACAAACTCTATATACACATAATAAAATAGGAGGGAAAAGATAAGAAATAGCATAAATACAGGTACTGTACATGAATTATAGAGTATGAGTAGGGTTATGGAGATAAAATATATACTGTACATGAGTTATTGAACCCTAATTGCATATAAACAAACAAGCACCTGTAACTTTCTACAAAATCTCCTTTTTTCCAGCATCGGGGTCCAGCTGCAGGAACGGCCCCATCGACCTGGTCTTCATCGTGGACAGTTCTCGGAGCGTGCGCCCCACCGAGTTCGAAAAGGCCAAGGAGTTCCTCCAGGACCTGGTGGACAGCTTGGAGGTGGGTTTGGACAGCACGCGCGTGGGCCTGGTCAACTACGCCAGCACGGTGCGGATGGAGTTCCCCCTGAAGGCCCACTTCAGCAAGCCGGCCCTGAATAGGGGCCTTGGCGCGCGTGGAGCCCCTCGCCTCGGGCACCATGACGGGCCTGGCTATCAGAACGGCCGTGGAAAAGGCTTTCGCCGCGGAGGCCGGGGCTCGGCTCAACTCCACCAAAGTAGCCCGAGTGGCCGTGGTCGTGACGGATGGGAGGCCCCAGGATGAGGTGGAGCGAGTCTCGGCGGCGGCGCGGGAATCCGGGATTGAGATTTACGCGGTGGGAGTGGACAGAGCCGATAGGACGTCCCTCCGCCTCATGGCCAGCCAGCCTCACGAGGACCACGTCTTCTACGTGGAGACCTACGGGGTCATAGAGAAGCTCACCTCCAGGTTCAGGGAAACCTTGTGTGGTAAGGATGAGCATCACGGGGCCGCCGCTCTGCCTTTACACGGAAAACTGGATTTAGGAGACAGAAATGGACGAAAGAGTGAAAGAGATGATGAAAGGATCAGTGGTATGTCGGAAATTTCCCTTCATTTTTTCACCCAATAGGCAGCAGCACGGATGGAATTCCCCGTTCCGAAGTGACTGCTTTTACACACAGTCAACGACGGAGCAGAGAAATCCGTCTCATCTGCTCTGAAATGAAACTAAAAAAAACTTTAAAATGGCTAAAACCCAACGTGATGCTGCCTACGAGCTTTTTCCTGGAAACTGGCTGCTCCTGCTCATGCTACCCACAGCTTTTACAATAACAAGATTAAATATGTCTTAAACTTTGCCCCGATGTAAAAAGCAAAGTGGATTTCGGCTGAACGTGGTGGAAAAACCGAAATCCGACAATCCAGAAAAGCTTCCCTAACCCGGCTGAGCTTCCGCCCGTGTCAAACGCTGCAGATCCCAGCAAAAACAGAGCAATCTGGACGATGTGCCGGTTTGATCAGTTCACTGACATCTGACTAACTTTGTATGTTTAAAAATATACACATATACATTAGACTTGATCACTGACTTTAAGCCAATCAGCTATTTGAAGTGTCTTTTCCAGGTCTGGACGCTTGTGCTGAAGGACACAGCTGCCAGCACCTCTGTGTCGACCACGGCTCCTCACGCGGGTGCGAGTGTCGCCCGGGCTTTGTCCTCAACCCAGACAGGAGAACGTGCTCACGTAAGACTGCGTCTAGTCTGTCGGATGTTTGCTTCCCCCGGAAAGTTGCAAAGAGGTCCTTAAACGCAACGTTTCCCCTGGTCACCTGCCGAAACGAAAAGGGGTGAAACTTGAGCTCCAACTCATAAGCCCTTAAACCTCATTTTTTTAAATCTTGCTCGCCATTTCCTGTTACTCCTGTTTTGGGTTGCCAGGAATAGAATTGGACTGAGGGTTCTCGGCCCAGATTAAGAGAGCAGGACGCGATGAAGGTCAGGGTTAATGACCTTTTTTGGTTTCAAACTACCTCCAGCTCTCTGGTTTTTAGAATAGAATAGAATAGAATAGATCTTTATTCGTCCCACAGCGGGGAAATTGCACTGTTCCAGCAGCAGAAAGGAAGAAAATAAAGAACTTTGTAAAAACCAACACAGTCATTTTGCTCTTACCTTTATTTTTAAGAAGGACCCGCACAGGAATAAAATTCTAATGTTGCTTTTCTTTTTTTTTTTGCATAAATAATTCTGGATGTCCCCACCTATCGGGTGTTGTTCAGACGCTAATGTGCATTTTTATCGCTTTTTTTTTTACACTTTTGTGGTCAATATTAAAATCCAGATGTTGTAAAAAGCATCAAAATGAAAAAACCTGTTTTATCGACCAGGGTTTTGTCATGTGAGCATCAGTAACACTGACGGTGTTGCTGTGATTGAAATGTTTCGATTTACACTTAAAGAGAGAGCTGCCTTTAGACTCTGGAGGTGTTATTTATTTATTTTAAGTTGTTATTTTCACGCTTTAAAAGACTCAGTCTAGGTCAGAGGTGGGCAAACTAAGGCCCGGGGGCCACATGTGGCCCGATGAACTATTTAATCTGGTCCGTGGAGCCTTCACAATGAATTCACCAAAAGCCAAATGAAGAGGGTCGTCAGCTTGATTGGTTAGAAGGAAGGTTCAGACCCCTCCTTCAGCTAGCATGCTAACATGACCTCTCAACAAGGGGCCAGACATCATTTGGAGCTTCATCATCCATCTCTAGGTGGACCCATTTACAGACACTTTAAAATATTTTCTCTGTCAATCGTCTATCAAGAAGGATGTTTAGCTAACCTCTGATCTTCATTTGGTGGGTTAGCTTCCTCCACCTGGCCTAGAACCCAATGTGGCCCTTCAGGCTAAATAATAGCCCAGCCCTGGTCTAAATGCTTTCTCTATAACTTGGTTCAGACCACAAAACTTACCAAATGGAATGTTTTTTCCTCTTCGTGTCATTATGGATGGAACAGGCTCAGACTCTTGAGCGTGGTTGTCGTGATCGTCTCTTCTCAGGCTCAGCCGCGTGTGTCCGCGGTCACGGCTGCCAGCATGTTTGCGTCAGAAATGAAGACCTTCAGGTTTGCCTGTGCCACGAGGGACACGTGCTGAATGCCGACCAGAGAACCTGTTCACGTGAGCACTTCATCTTTGCTAAAAACCGTTTTACCATTCAGTTATTGAGGTTTTTCAAGATTTTGGCTCTCTCTCGCTCTTCAGGCATCGATCCATGCGCCCGTAGACACGATTGTCAGCACATTTGCATCAGTAACCACGACTCCTACGTCTGTCAGTGTCCAGCAGGACACGTTTTAAATCCAGACAACAAAACTTGTTCACGTAAGAATTCTTTTTGGTAAAGTTTTGGTTTGAAAGTGAGTATTCTGGATCTTCGTATTTAAAGAGCGATTGTCTAGGGCAGCCATTCTCAACCATGGGTGGGGTCCCAAGGGTGAACGCCATGTCGCAGGACGTTGTTATTGTTCATTTGTCACAGATTTGCAGAGTTTGTACATCAAAAATGAAGACTCCTAAATATTTAATTTTCAACTACACTTTATTTGAATTTTATTTACACTTGATTTCTTTTGAAACATTTCAGATTTTGTTCATTTTATTGACTTGAGCCTTTATTTTTGTTCTTGTGTTTACTTGAGTTGTTATATTTGCTTCCTTGTTCAGTGTTAAATGTGCAGGTTTACATAATACTTTGAGATGATCACAGTGTGTGATATCGTTTAATTTTATAAACTGTAAGTAAACTCTAAGTGGACCTGATATTTAAATGGGCCACTTTGTACTGGGAATATTGGGCCCAAAGGTCAAAAGGTTGAGAGCGCCTGGTCCAGGGTGTCTCTCCGTGTGTGCACAGAAAGGTTGCAGCATTGGTGCATGAATGTGACATTTAGTACGCGCAGACGGGCTCTAATCGCAGCGTAACGAGCCCTCAGGCTGCTAATCAGACCCTGGTATGGCAACAGTGTGCACGTAGAAACAAACCCACTTCTGCCGCTGGCTTCTCATGAGTGTTCAGAGCAGAACTGATGCTAAACCGCTTCAGAGTTATTCTTTTTGTCCTCCTCCCAGGCCTGGACGCATGTGTCCAGGGACACCACTGCCAACACAGGTGCGTCAGCAGCGGCAACTCCTACGTCTGCAGGTGCCGACCTGGTTACAGCCTGAACACCGACCGGAAAACATGCACACGTAAGGAGGGCAGGGTATTTTTTACCATACTTGATGGTCCATAATTTGTCTTTAAGTTGGGATCTGTCACCCACAACTTGGAAAAGGGAGAAAGTATTCAAATTTGTTAAGTTTGTGGTTTTTCTTTTTTAGGATTGTAGAGAGAAACAACACAGAGCGTAAACATCTTGAGAACCTCTGGAGCTATATTCTGATTCAAATGATCTAAGGTGGAAAATCCAGGATATTTTCCTGGATGAAATAGAACAGAATAGTGTTTTTATTTATCCCACAATAGGGAAACTGCACTGTTCCAGTAGCATGACGTAAAAAATATAAATATTAACAGGGAAAAAAGATTCAGATGAAAACATCTGAACATAAACCTTCAGACGTTCTAAACGTGCTCCTAAGAGGAAAATGCCCGAGCTTGTTCAACGCTCCACCGTTGAATTGAGAAAGGCTGAAGCAGCGATGAAAGGGGACACAGGTTTGGAATGACGCCTGGGACATATTATTCATATAAACGTTTATTTATTCAGATCAAACCCGTGTTTAAATAGGATCAATCGTTCCTCATTAGTATTGCAGCAGATCTGTACCTGATGTACCTGATTGTTGCATTTACTGACGCCGACTTTTCTGAGTTTCTGTTGCACTGTTGGCTTCATAAACACCAGCAAAAAAAAAACAGACTCTAGTTTAAAAACGGCTAAGTAGTTTGATCAAAATCACCAAAGTGTTATTGAATTGTCGTCATGATACAATCCTGATCCAACAAACAACAAATGACATTTTTAATGGCATCTACAGTTCATTTTAGTTCCAAGTTTGTTTGTTTTTTTTTAAATGAGTATAAAAACTTGTCCTGCTGACTGTTTTTCTGGGTTTTTGTGTAACTCCTTCAGAGGAACTGAGAAGTGAAATCGCTGAAGACGCCTGCATGTGTGAGGCTCAGATTCGGTTCCAGGAGAAGGTCCAGGCAGCTTTCCAGGACCTGAACAGGAAACATATCCTTTCTGCCTTTAAGTCTGGAATTTACAAGCTGTGATTGAAAGAAAATCTAGTTTCGTGATTGTTCCTTGACCATTCATTCACTTGATGAACTTTCGGACAAAGTGAACTTGTTTGAAGAGAATTACCAAGAGGGCAGTTAAAATGGACATTTACGCTGTAGTTCACTCACCTTTATTACATTTTCTATAATATATCACACCGAACCTTTAAATCTTCTTATTGTTTATCATAGATGTTTGTTTAGTAGATGACTGTAATATGATGTATCTTGTATGATGCTGTTTTATGTTATAAACCTGCATTTTACCTTCATTTTACGATGGATTCTTTCATTATGCACATAGCTCCTTTAAAGATGCGAGTTGCAAACTGACCTAAAAGTATCTGGGAATTAAAGATGAGTAAAAAAAAACAACAAAAAAGGGGGGTTTTCTGCTTTTATAGCACACCTGTGAACATCCGGGGGTCAGACGTCGAGCTGGTGGCCTCGGTCAAATACCTGGGTGTTCATCTGAACAACAAACTGGACTGGTCCCACAACACCAACGCCCTGATCGAGAAGGGCCAGAGTCGCCTGCACCTGCTGAGGAGACTGAGGTCCCTTGGCGTGAGCAGGGCTCTTCTGAGGACCTTCTATGACACTGTGGTGGCCTCGGCAGCAGCGCAGACAGGACAGGGACAGGAAGAGACTGAACAAGCTGGTTCAGAGAGCTGCTGCTGTCCTGGGCTGCAGCCTGGTTTCTGTTGAGGAGGTGGCGGACAGAAGGACGTTGGCCAGACTGACATCCATCAGGAGCAGCACCTCCCACCCCCTACACCACACTGTGGAGGCCCTGGGGAGCTCCTTCAGCACCAGACTGAAGCATCCTCAGTGCAGGAAGGAGCGCTAGCGCAGGTCCTTCCTCCCCACAGCCATCAGACTCTTCAACGCAGCATCCTAGCTACCACACCAGGACTGCCCAATCTACATGTTCAATGACTTGTGCACAGTATATATATTGTTTCCATAATTATACTCATACTCTATAATTCATGTACAGCACCTGTATATATGCTATTTGTTATCTTTCCTATCCCATCTTCACATGTAGATGTGTAGGAGTCTTGCACATTAAAAATAAGCAATCAGGAAGTGTTGCTTTTTCTGTTTGTTTAGTTTTTTAACTATATCTATAGATCTAGACATATATCTGGAAAAAAAAAAAGGTGGCTCCGAAGCCCAGCGCCCCCCCACCCCCACCCCCCAAAAGAATACACAGACACATTATTTAGATGAATAAAACACACTTTATATCAATAAATTTTTTTATTGTAAATACAAATGCCAATATACAATATTGTTAACCAACAAGAGCTATTATTGCAGTAATATTTTGTTTAAACAAGTCTTCCACAAGCAACCCAGCCTATAAAACAAAGCAGGAAAAACAGATTATTGTACAGACTTACTTCTTTGCTTCACATAGCAGATTTAAACGATTTACCACACAAGTGTGTAACCATTAGCACTAGCTCTTCTAGTTCGTTAGCCTTTAGCCTGTCTTTGACTGCAGGTAGCTAACCCACAAAATCAATTTTTTGTTGGCTACCTGCTGCTAAAGTACACCATTGTAGGCTAAGATGAGTAACGTAAGCCTGATTAAATCCGACGTAATTATTAGCAGTTGGCGCTGTCTTGTTTTTTCGTCTCTTATTCATCCTTTCGCCTTTCTTCGTGTTTAGGTTTTTTGGCTAATTTAGCTCCATGTTTCCGGTTGATCTTTCATATTTTGCCGGCTGCAGCAATCACTGACCGGGCTGGCCGCTGCCGCTTATCGGGGCCCCCCTGAGGGGGATTCCGATAGTGTCGTTGCACTTCCCGTTGACCGTCACAGAATTTAAAAGGGCGCAAACAATGTTGTCGCTGCACTCAATTCGAAAACTAGTCGATGTCGGGGGCCCCCCGGCCGGCTCGGGGCCCTAATTGCCTGGTTAGCCTACCCACACGCGCAGTGTAGAGCAGATCCATGTGTTTCTTCTGCCTTGTACAATAAAGCTTTTTAGAAAAAAAAGGTCGCGGGATCTTCCGGTTTACGGTTACCAATAGAGACGGAGGGTAACCAAGCACAGCTTTAGCCTGGGGTCGCCGACGTGAACAAAATGTTGCTAAACTGATTTATACTGACGTAAAATTTCCCGGACACACGCGTAATTGTGAATCGGGTCCGTTTTTATAGTTTGTTTCCACAAGATATTCCGTAGTGTTATTTCCACAGTGTAGCTATGCAGTTTTGTTTTGCTACAAGCTAACATTAGGTAGCAGAACTGGTGGGACAGGCTAACGCTAAGGTAATACGGATCAAAACTAGGCTAATTTGTCCAACATCACATTGTATGCAGATAGGCTGAGATCCACGGAGGTCTTTTAGTATCGCCATCATGTTTATTTACCTCAGCAAGAAGGTGAGTGCCTGGACTCTTTGGTGCACACTAGACTGCTCCCGTCCACTTTATTCAATTAAAGTGTTCTTTTTTTGGTGTCTTAATAGATTGCCATCCCCAACAATATTCATCTAAAATGTGTCTCCTGGAGTAGGGATCAAGGTTTTATTTCCTGCGGGGGAGACGATGGTCTTCTCAGGGTGCTCAAACTCGAAACCCAGACAGGTGAATTCCCTTTCCGAAGCCTCCAACCTGCAACCTAAGTATGGTTTGGAAGTGCATTAATTGTGGAAAAAAACAAAATGGAAAAATAAATAAAACTCTATATAACATGATAAGCGTTCCTCGGCTGCTAGAAGAATGTTTGTTTCCTCTCATCTCAGACGATGCCAGACTCAAAGGCCTTGCTGCACCCAGTAATCTGTCCATGAACCAGACCCTGGAGGGCCACAGCGGTGAGTTCCATTAGAAATGACCTAATGATAATAAAAACCAAAACAAAAAACCCAAAACAACATCATCTGCACAAAGAAGAAGCAGAATAAAGCGGATGAAAAACTATCTGCAGGCTCAGTACAAGTGATCACCTGGAATGAGCAATATGAAAAACTGACAACTAGCGACCAGAATGGCCTCATCATCGTTTGGATGCTCTACAAAGGTAGAAACCGCCACGAGACGACAAACGCGCCTTTGAACGTGCTTGGATTTTAGGCTTTTTTTTTTTTTTTTTGCTTCTCTCACCCGAAGGTGCCTGGTATGAGGAGATGATGAATAACCGCAACAAGTCCGTGGTGAGGAGTATGAGATGGAACACCGACGGTCAAAAGATCTGCATCGTTTATGAAGACGGAGTGGTCATTCTCGGATCTGTCGATGGTAAACGCGGCGATCACGCCCTCCTAATCAGCGTTTCTGAGGAAATGAGTACAAACATGTGCAGAGGATAAATGCCTCCTGCTTATTTTCCTAGGAAACCGGCTTTGGGTAAAAGAGCTAAAGGGGTATCAGCTTGCTCATGTGGCCTGGTCACCAGACAGTAAAATCCTGCTCTTTGGCATGGCCAGCGGAGAAGTGCACATCTTTGACAACCAGGGAAATTTTGTAGTGAGTATATTACTGCACTGTCCACAAAAATACCATCATCCACTCTCCAGTACCCACAAATGCTTTACTCTTGAATATATTCCCCACTACAAACAGGATCTAGGTCCTGGTTATCCTTTAGTTTGTGTTTAACAGTAAACGGTCCATCCCCAAACAATGCTGTAGTGGAAAACACAACAATTTTGATCCAATCTTTCCAACTGGTAGTTTTTACGTGATGGCATCAGACCTGTTTTGACTTTTTCCATTTTTTTCTTCCTATTCTAGATGAAAATGACCTTCAGCTGCCTCGCCAGCGCCGCTGGGGCGGTCAGTATCGCTGGCATCCACTGGTACGCTGGAACCGGCGGCTATATTGAGCCCTGCTGCCCCTGCCTCGCTATCTGCTTCGACAACGGCCGGTGCCAGATCATGCGCTGTGAAAGCGACGAAAGTAAGCAGGAAGTCAACAAAGCGAACAGCTCGCTTACGAGACAATCACATGATCGATTGCCGTTTCCCCTTCCGGCCAGGCCCGGTGTGTATCGACGCACAAATGAACGTGGTTTGCATGCAGTGGAATCACTGCGGGAGTGTTCTCGCCGTGGCGGGCTCGCTCAAAGCCTCCAATCTGGAGACGGAAATCAACGTGGTCCACTTCTACACGCCGTTTGGAGAGGTCAGATAGAGAGTGGTCCTTGTTTGTTAACCCTCCTTAGGTTCGTAAAGCCCTCCTGAACTCTGCCCTGCACACCATTTGTAAGCGTTTCCTGATCTGTTAAAGGACGAAAAGGTTTGGGATGAACACCGGCAGGCTGTGCTTTTTCCGTGCACCTAACAGCACTGGACCAAAGAGTCGGATGCTGAATGGTTCTTTTCGTCAACAGCATCTGAGGACGTTGAAGGTACCTGGCAAACAGATGACAGGAATTGCCTGGGAGGGAGCGGGACTGCGAATCGCCTTGGCTGTGGACTCTTACCTCTATTTTGCCAACATAAGGCCAGATTACAAGGTAAGGTGAAAAAGACAAAAAAACCCCACCCTCACGCCGACATTTAAAGCCACTTTATTTCCCTTTAACAGTGGGGATACTGCTCCAACACACTGGTGTATGCGTACATCAGGCCGGAGAGGCTGGCCTACTGCGTGGTGTTCTGGGACACCAAAAACAATGAGAAATTTGTCAAATATTTCAAGAGTCTGATGTCGGTCAACACTTCAGGGGACTACTGCATCCTGGTGGGCAAGGCTGACGAGATCCAGTCTCAGGTAAAGGAAAACAAACACAGGATCTTGGCTGCATTTTACTGTATTTACGGAGATTTAAACTGTTTGGAGACGTGATGCGATACTGATGTTTTTATCTTGTCTCTGACTGTTAAAGGAGGATGCCGAGGTAGAGTCCGGGAGTCACGCAAGGGTAACCAATCAGTGTTTTTCTTTTGTGTTTGCGTGGTTATACATCCATAACGGGTCCAAACAGCAGTCCTAATGATGGACGTCTTCTTTTCTAGTATGTTCTGATCCTGTGCAATGCCATAGGGACGCCCCAGGAAACAAAGTACATCGACATTGGTGGGTTTCACAAATAAATTGCGTCACTTTGAAAGGTCGGCGTTTACTGAAAAAGAAAGAAAGAATGCTCCGTTTCATGCTCGCATAGAGAAGTGGTTTCTCCTGCAACCGTGGGTTGATTTACCATAACATGAGTGTCCTTTTCAGAGGAGTGTGACAGGTCACACACCCTCGCTTTCACAGAGATTTTGGCCGCCACCTGCCGCCCACAACTCCCATCTTTTACAGACGCGCAATATTCTATAGCAAATATGGAGGCGGTGCTGGGAATGGACGGATCTGACAAATGTTAGCCTTCTGCAGCGGCTTGACCAGGCTAAATATTTACCCAGAAATTGTCTGCAGATATCAAAGTGGTCTGTGTTCATGCAGGAATCACACTTCCACAAACACCCGTCGAGTGTTTTAGGTGTGTGCGATGCAGAATGTGCGTGTGTGTGTGGACGCTTGGAGGTTTGAGTCTTTTAGATCTCGCTGTGTTCAGATTGGAAAAAAATGTAGAATGTCTCCCTGAAATTAGAATAACCTCAGTATTTTTGATCATTTTTTCACCGGGAAAGACGATCCAGTGTTCCAACATTCAAGTGTGCACGAGCTGTATCTGCAGCAAGGGTGTTTTCCACTTACATCTATAAAAAACCCTCCAGGTTTTGGCTCCAGAGGCTGTGATCAATCTACCTCTCCGCCCGTTTAGAACCGCTGTTTGTTACCATGACAAAGACCCACGTGATCGCAGCGTCCAAGGAGGCTTTCTACGTGTGGCAGTACCGGCTCGATCTGCAGATGAGCCAGATGTGGAAGGCCAAGAAGGAGAGAAAAGAGAGGTGAGTCGGTTTCCACTTCCACGCCGTGGACCGCTGGCGTCATCAAACCCGGACAGCAGGGGCCGACAGGACGGAGGGAAGGTGTCAAAACTCGCAGCAAACATCCAGCCAGCCGAGGAAAGTAACAGCTAGGCCAGACTGGCACGAGGCTGGATGAAGGTTGGTTGACTGCTGCAGACTGTCGGAACGCTTTGGTTCTTCATGATCAAACGCCATCACGGCTCCAGACGGACCTCTCTTCCTCTGGCGCTTCCGGCACAGTCCACCCCGGTGGAGGCTCCGGTTGACTCACTCTGGTCCACTGTCTCTGCCCCGCTAGGGTCTACCACGTCGACAGTAACCCCTCCAGCGCCGGTGACAGCGGAGCAGATTATGCAAAAGCCTTTACGGTGAGGAGCCTTCTCCTACAGTCACACAGACTCCGCGTTTCTCTTTTCAAAGTCGGTTTAGATTAAACTCGACTTTTGCTGTACCTTAGAATTAGTATTTTTGGTCTCTGAATTGCAAACGAGTGATCCTAAACCAGAGCTTATCAGTTTGTAAGATGAGATTGTTTTCCTGGTGTTATTTATCCTAACATTATCAAATATGAAGGTAGAATCCTGACGAAGCATATTGTATCTTGAACTTTGTGCTTGTCTTTAACTTGACTGTTTTGATTTGTTCCGTCTTTCCTGGCTGTTTCTGCTCCGTCCAGCCGACTCGAGATGCGATTTGCTGCGTGACGGCCAGAGACAAGACCCTCGTGGTGGTACGGGCCCGCTTCTCTCTGGCTGACCTGGAACGCCAGCCTTCGCCGTCACGTTGAGGACTTTGCCGTTTGTGTGTTCACAGGGGCGCAAATCAGGCACCTTACACAGATACAGCCTGCCCAACGTGGCCCTGATCCAGAAATCGACCCTCAACAACCGGCCGCACCACCTGTCCCTCAACTGCAACAGCAGGTGAGCGTCAAGCCTTCCTCGCGTGCGCCGGTCGTGCGGTCGCTGTAGGAGGAACGCTGTTTTCCTTTAGCCGTCTGGCCGTCATCGACATCGCGGGGGTGATGACTCTGCTGGACCTGGAGGCCGGGGGCCCCTCGGACGACCCCAGAAGGAGCCAGCCGCCCGCAGGAGACCCGTCCAGGTTCGAGCGCAAGGACGTTTGGGACATGAAGTGGGCCAACGACAATCCCGACCTGTTTTCCATGATGGAGAAAACCAGGATGTACGTCTTCAGGAACCTGGACCCGGAGGTCAGCCTCCAGCCCGCGCTGGTGCCTTCAGGGACTGTTTTTGTGCGTGTTCCTTCCAGACGGATCCCCTTCATTGTTTTCCAGGAACCCATCCAAACATCTGGGTACATCTGCAGCTTTGAAGACCTGGAAATCAAATCGGCCCTGCTGGATGAAATCATGAAGGTCCTTCTTTAATCACCCAGGTGAAATAGAGGGAGGGAGAAGACCTGACCAGTTGTGTGACTTCCTCCCAGGATCCAGACAGGCCCAACAAGGACAATCTCATCACCTTTGAGATCCGATCGCTCCGAGACACTCGTGCCCTGATTGAAAAAGTGGGCATTGAAGATGCCTCCCAGTTTATCGAGGACAACCCCCACCCCAGGCTCTGGTGAGGAAACCGTTCCCAGCTTTTCATTCCAGATAAAAGGCGGGAGATAAAGGTTCCCGCTTCCCCTCTGCCGATCCTCTCTTTTGGGTCGTTTTCCCGTGAACTTCCCAGGCGGCTGCTGGCCGAAGCGGCTCTGCACAAACTGGACCTGAAGATGGCGGAAAAGGCCTTCGTCCACTGCAGAGATTACCCGGGCATTCAGTTCATCAAGCGCCTGGATAAGCTGAAGGGCGAGTCCATGAAACAGGCGGAGGTGGCCGCCTACTTCGGCAGCTTCGAGGAAGCCGAGCGCATGTACCTGGACATGGACCGCAGGTACGCGCGCGCGGCCGCTGCCTTTGGGTGGGTAAAAGACGAACTCACACCCTCCCCTCTCCTCCTCCTCTGCAGGGACCTGGCCATCGGCCTGCGGATCAAGCTGGGCGACTGGTTCCGGGTGCTCCAGCTGCTGAGGATCGCCTCGGGCGACTGCGACGATGCTCTGCTGGGACAAGCCTACAACGGCGTCGGGGACTACTTCGCAGACAGGCAAAAGTGGTGGGACATGTGTGTGTGTGTGTGTGTGTGTGTGTGCGTGCGTGCGTTTTACCTGCCTAGTGTGTTGTTGTATTCCTGACTTTTGTCCGCTGACTGTGAGATTAATTAGGACCTGATTTGGGATGAGAAAACTGAAAAATACTAAAAAAACGACTGTAGTCGAGGCCAGGTCGATTCCTGTAACTGTACTCGCTGCAGATATTTGAGTTTACAAATACTAAGAGAGCTGGAATGTGGAATTGGGCCCAGGAATTCCGTTCAGCTCCGTTCCTCTTGGTTTGTGTAGCAAAGCCGCGACACAAAGCTAATTTCAAGCGTCTCCGGGCGCTTTAGAAAGGCCTCCTCCCCTTTAACAGGGAGAAAGGAGGGAGGAAGGGGGCCGGAAAACAGGAAAGGGACACACATCCGGGTACAAAAAGATGTTAATCCGGGCGATGGCGTCTCAGCCGTCTGGTTTTGGTCCCCAGGGCCAACGCGGTGCAGTATTACCTCAAGGGCCGGAACCAGGAGAGGCTGGCGGAGTGCTACTACATGTTGGAGGACTACGAGGGCCTGGAACAGCTGACCAGCGAGCTGCCTGAGAACCACAGCCTGCTGCCGGTGAGACGCCGTCGCCTCCCTCCGCCTCACCCTTCGGCGACGTCACCGGCGCCCGTGGCCCTCTCTGCTCCGCCTCCAGGAACTGGGGCAGAACTTCGCCAACGTGGGCATGTGCGACCAGGCGGTAAGGGCCTTCCTCAAGTGCAACCGGCCAAAAGCCGCCGTCGACACCTGCGTCAATCTGAATCAGGTGAGACGGGGAAAGGAAAGCCGGGAACGCACCTCCGTCTCCCTCTCAGGCGCTGAGTTGGGGACCGGTGTGTGGTTGGTCTCTCGCAGTGGCACAAAGCGCTGGAACTGACCCAGGCCCACAGCATGAAGGAGGTCAAGCCTCTGCTTTCCAAGTACGCCTCCCACCTCCTGGAGAAAAACAAGATCCTGGAGGTGGTGGAGCTGTACCGGCGGGCCAACCACTTCCTGGACGCAGCCAAGCTCATGTTCCAGGTGGGTGAGGTCCCCTCAGCGGGGGGGGGGGTCTTTCCCTCCTTTCCTTCCATCCCTCCCTTTTCCCTGGCAGATAGCGGACGAGGAGGCCAAGAAGAGGGCTCGGCCGCTGCGCGTGAAGAAGCTCTACGTCCTGGCGGCGTGCCTGGTGGAAAATCACCGCGAGCACTTGAAGGCATCGCAGCCAACTTAAAGCCAAAGGGGAAGAAGCTCGAGGTATCTGTGTGTGCCTGCGTGTGTGTGTGTGTGTCTATGTGTGTGTGTTCCAACGTCGGTTTCACTTGCCATAAAGGCGACCCAGGCGCTCGCCGGGCTGCTGGAGGAGGACGCCGCCTGTCCGCACATTCACATGGTGGACAACGCCTGGCGCGGCGCCGAGGCGTACCACTACTTCCTGCTGGCTCAGAGGCAGCTCTACGACGGCCGCATGGAGGACGCCACCAGCACCGGTACCGCGACAGCCGAGCGCGGCCATGCAGGTCACGCACGGCGACGCCTCTGACGGCTCGCGGTCTCTTTCTCTGACAGCCCTCCACCTGCGCGCGTACGAGGACATCATCCCGGCGGTGGAGATCTACTCCCTGCTGGCCCTCTGCTCCGCGGCCAGCAGGGCCTTCGGCGTCTGCTCCCAGGCCTTCGTCAAGCTGGAGTCCCTGGAGAGCCTGGGGCCCCAGCAGCAGCAGCTGTACGGGGACCTGGCCCTGGAGATCTTCACCAGGCACACGCCCGAGGACAGCCGCGCGCCGGACATCCGCCAGTTCCCGCAAGGGTGCGTTCGCGGTCCAGATGGCGTCTCAGAGCCGTCGGACCGAAAACAGCCTGACCGGAACTGTCGTTTTCATCCCTAAAGATGCGTTTTTGTCCTTCTCCTCTTTTTTAAACATCTGTGTGTCAGGTTTTAGTATCTGTTTCATCTTATTCTTTTTTTTTTTCCCTCTTTCAGGGCTGAAGGGAAGTTTCCCATGTGCGTTGCGACCGGTCAGCCCATTCAAGAGTACCAGTCCTGGATGTGCAGCGTGTGTAAGCACTGTGCTCACGAGCACGAGATCAGCAAATACAACTTCTGCCCGCTGTGTCACAGCAGAGTGGCGTAACGCTCGGACTCGTGAAACAAGCTCGCTTGATGTGGTTTGGTCATAAAAGCTTCAGGGGGTTTTGTAAATATGAACCGATAAAACCAACATTACTTTGGATTGACATTATATATAAATGGGCAAATCTCAACTTTTTCCTCACCGCTTCTGCTGTTCTGTGTTTTATCCTAAGACTTTGATCCAAGTTAAATAGGAACTTTGATAACAGCTTCCAAACTATCACTCCAGCCACTATTTACTGTAGATGAACAGAAACTCTATTGTCAATTCAGCCATTTAAAAAAAAAAAAACCGTTAGAACAATGTGTTTTAAAGCATTCCTAACCAGTCCAATTACAAAAATAATTAAAAAAAAAAAGTCAGAGCAGCGATGTCAGTATTTACTATTTCCAAAAGATAAATACTTTTTAAAACTTTTATTCCGCATCAGCGGCGCCTTCCTGCATCTAAAAGCGATCTTTGGCTGCCCCCTGCTGGCCGGAAAGAGCAACTGCGCCTGGGAAAATGATAGGAGCCGGTCTGAAAGCAAAGTTAAACAAAAAAAGAAATATAAAAATAAGAGAACAGGAGTCACGATAAATTGTCAAATAACTTTAGATTTCAATTATTTTAGGCTTACAGTTCCTTGTTTGAAACAAGAGCCTGATATCAAAGCGATTGAAGGGTGAAATATGGAAGTGTGAGTTGTGTGTTTTTGTGTTGTGAATGTGTCTCTCAAGGTGCTCGGAGTTAGAACGCATGCGCATTTCTATCCTGATGGCAGGAAAACCAATGAACTCGTGAACGATGAGGAAAACGTTAGTGACAGAAAAGAGAAATTCCCACATTTGTCTCATATTGGATGTTAAACACCATTTCCGACCCTATCATGGAGTAGTTGTAGAAAACGATCACTGTGATTCTGCCCATTTTAGTGTCTGATTTTAATAAATTACAGTGTTTAAAGTTCTACCTTTTTAAGCAAGTAGAATTATACTAGAAAATATTCTTACCAGTTAGAATGGAAATATCGACGGAATCCCAGTTGACTACTGGATCCCAATATCGGGACATATTTTCATGCACGAAGGAGGTGCTGCTGGAGGCTGAGCAGTTAGGATGTTAGTAAGAATGTGTGATGAAATCTGGCTTCTGAGTAACGCTGCAGTGTGTGTTTCCTCCCCACAGCAGCGGCCACGGAGGCGTTCAAACCGCCGCCTGCAGTTCCCACTCTGGCCGCTTGGCGTCAGTGTACGCCTAGAATTTGACTCCAATTTGAAAAGTTTGCGACCTGAACTCTTAAAATACCTCTTTTACAGTATGTTTATTTAAGTAAATGTAATAAAATAGTGTCTCTTTTAGCTCTTCGTGAATCAAAAATGTTACTAGCAGGTACTGTCACTGCTAGTTTGTGTTACAGTTGGTTATTACAACTTTTAATCAGACACCACATCAATGTGTCGCGCTTGCTGGTGTTTTCCCCACCACAGTTCTTTGGACTCCATCTGTTATTGTTGTGTAACTCTGTTCCTCTTCTTTTCTTTCTTCTCTTTCATTGGAGTTTTTGTTTTCCTGCATCTCGTTGATGACACTAGAGCGACGACGTGCTGGACGTTTTTCTGCCATCTTGGACGCTGTTCAGCAACACAAAACAGGCCGAGGCCAGGTCGAAAATGATTTATTATTATTATTGATTTAATTTAACAAACACCGCTATACATATTGCTGTTTTTATTCATTTCCAACCAGTTTAAACAGTTAAAGCAGGTGCAAAAGAAGTAAGAGTATCACATGTACAGCAGGAAAATCTACAGTCAGATCTGGCTTGTGTGTCCAGGGGCTTCGGGAGATTTCAACAAACGCACAAATCAGGCCGACCCACAGTATTTGGTTCTTATTTCACCTCTTGACAGGCTGTTAAGTTGGGCTAACGCCTGTTGCATCGCGGCGATCTCCTCGTCACAGACGGATGACGCGCTTTTGCTCCGTTAGCAGCAGTTTTGTAGCTGCTTCCTGCATCCACTTTATTAGCTTCAGCTAAACAAACGCACAAACAAAACAACAAAAACGAGGCTTCGGGCGAAGAGGGTCCCTCCCTCCGCCACCCGACCTTGTCCAATTATTAGGAACGTTCGGAGCAAACAAACCGGGAATGTTAAATTAAACCAGCATTAAATCCCCTTGAACATAAACATAAACGGATATAAAAAAAAAGGAGAGTAAGATGAGAAAGTGCGGAACAGAACTTCTCGAATGGTCCCGTCTCCAACCATTGGAGAAGACCTCCTCTTCTTCTCTCGCCCTTTCCAAGGCGTTCCCCGACTCGGTACCTCAACGCGGAAAAGTGGGAGTCAAACATCCTGACGCCGCTAAAGTCTTCCCTACATTTGAGGGGAAAATACATCAAAATAAACCAAAAGAGCGATGGAGAAATGACAGGATTCCATCTGTTCATCCATCTTTGTTTGGTAAAACCTGATCGGACCCAAAAAGGGCAAATTTCGGAGGGGAAAACTTGACCTTCCCTGTCTTTCAAACATCTGAGCCAATGAGCGGGAGCTCCGGAGACGTCTGGGACTCCCGCCTCCGTCCTCCAACCCAGGAGCCCCGTCCCTGAAATCACCACACCCGTGTAAATCACACACACACACACACACACACACACACTGTCAAAAACACCGTGTAAAAAGAATCACTGAGGGAAAGCACAGCAACACGACTGGTAAAGTCAAGCAGAGAGCAGCCGCTGGTCCCACGTTGGCTTGTTTCCTTGGAAACACTCGGGAGTGTGTTTCGTTTTTCTACAGGCAGATTCAAAAGAGGACAAAGTCTCAACAAAACGAAAGAAAGGGTCTCAGCACAGGCCATAAACACACCGAAAGAGCTGGAAACGGCAGTAAAAACACATAAAGGAGAGATTCCTGGATCAAAGAGGGGAGCGACGGAAAGTGTGTGTTCGTGGCCTCCGTCTCTCCTCCGGCCGCCGACCTCGTTTGTTGTTGTTGTTGTTGTTGTTGTTGTTGTTGTTGTTGTATTGTTTCTTTTTCTTTATTCATCTTGGCGGAGTGCAACGCATGGCCTTTTCCAACAGTTCCGGAATTAAAAAAAACCCAACGCAAAAACAAATACACACATAAAAGAGGTGCGCTTCAAGTTCAGTCACATGACCTTCCCATGTTTGGGAGGGGTGGGGGCGGGGGGGGTGAGATTGGTCAGAAGGGTGGCGCCAAATTTGAAAAGTTGACAAGGAAAGGAGGAGATAAACATGGCGTAGCCCTTGTGGGTCTCCCTGTGGAGGGCGGGGTGGCTCCCAACCCCGGTCGGAGTTGGGTGGGTGTGGTGGGTGGTGTGCCCTCAGAGGGCCAGCAGGGTGGGCGAGTTGAGGGAGTCCGAGGACTGGTCGCCGCTACTGCTGCTGCGCCGGTGGGCCTTGGAGCAGGACTCGGAGGAGGGCGAGGGGCTCTCGGGCTCACAGCATGCTGGGGTAGGTGAAGATCAGGCCCGAGACGTTGGGCGTGGCGGCGGCGGCGGCGGGCGTGGACGCCGCCACCACCGGCGTGTTCAGGCTGTCTCCGTCCGCGCCGTACAGGCCGGCGAGGCCGTTAGCGCCGCCCAGACAGATGGGCTTGATGACGGAGCGCTGGGGCTTCCCCAAGGACTCGTCTTCGTCCTCGGGCTCCTGCTTCACCACCACCGGGTTCAGCTGGGCCCTGGTGTCCAGGCTGGAGCGCATGGTGAGGGGGAGCGGGGTGCACTGGTGGTGCTGCTGGTGGTGCGGCTGTCCCGCGGCGGCGGCGGCGGCGGGCGTGCTGGCGCTCGTCCACGGGGAGCTTGCACAGCGGGTTGTGCGCCACCAGCATGAACTCCAGCCTGTCCTTCTCCTTCCGCAGGCTCTCGATCTCCTTCTGAAGGTCCGCTTTCTCCTCCTCCAGCTTCTCAGTCTCCTGCCAGGAGGACAAAAGGAAGATCCGTTAAAGGGATCTTCGAGGGATTTAGGATGTGTTTGTGTCAACACAAACACACACTTTAATGAGTGTTCGTTGCTAGTTAGGGAAGGAGGCGGCACCTTCATAATGGTTTGGAGGTTGGGTAACTCTAGTTTGGTTTGAGGAACTCGTTACTTTCTGTGCAGCAGTAACTTAACAGCACGTTACACTTCTCCCCTTGGTCGGCAGGGGGCAGTGTTTCGCTGCTACACACACACACACACACACACACACACACACACACACCGCTTTTTCATACCAACGGCAGATCGGTTGGTCTGAAATGTGTCATTTTAAAGCATCAATCCGGATAAAAGCTCCACATGAAGCCTGGCAGCAGATCTGCGTCCTCGGCGTGTCACATAACCGACAAAAGAGCCATAAAGGCTGTGGTGATTGTAGACGTGACAGATCCTGATAAGCTGTCTGAGGACTTTGACTCCGGAGCGAAGGTATGAGGAAGTGCACAGCAGCAGGAACAAAGCAAACCCAGGAGCTTTAGGAACGCTGCTGGAAAACCCGAGCCAAAAAAAAAAAACCAAAACACTTTATTTGTTGTCAGTAAAAACAAAAAAAAAAAAAAGAAGGAAGGCGTACGTGCTCGGGGGGTGTCATGTGAGACCAACTGGGCCTTTTCACCGAATGGCTCTGCATTAGCATCAACAGCTGCGCTAGCTCGCTCCTGAGAAGCTCCATCTCATTGCCATTCGGCTCATCGGTCCATGTAGCCGCGGTTGCCGTCTGCAGGACGAGCCCCGCCTCTGTCTGACGCCAGGCCGAGACGGGAACCTTGTTTTCCGTCTCGGCCTGGCGTCTCCTCGCTCAGGCCTAAACTCACACGCGCGGCGGGAGTCAAACCGGTACCGCAAGCTAGTACAACTAGGTGTGGAGTCCACGCCTGCAATCGCCTGCCGTTATCACCGATTTCAGCAGACCAGAACCAGGCAGCCTCGTCTCACACACACACACACACACACACACACACACACACACACACCAGGTATGAACCAGTCTGCAGCGTTTGAGCCCTGAAATGGTTCATTTTGTCCCAGAATTCCAAATGAGCGCTTTGTTTTTATGTCCTCCGTTTTCTTTATATTTGCTTGGTATTTTGTGTTGATTATTTACTCTTCCCTAGCCTTGGCAGGTATAATCCCGTCTCTTTTTCCGCGTACTAACATGGCGGCGTCAGACGGGAGCGGAGCTGTTCTCGATGGATCCAGCTCGCTGGGAATTTTTATCCCTTTTTTTTTTTTACATTTTTCACTCACCCCTTGCAGCATCTCCGTAAGCTCTCGTCGGCGGTTGCGGCATTTAGCGGCGGCCAACTTGTTCCTCTCCCGCCTCACCCTCCGCTTCTCCTCTTCTTCCGGAGTGAGCTGAGGACGAGGGATTCAGCGTGAAGAAGAAGAAGACTGGAAACGGGCTGGAAATGTCCTTTCTTTCAGCTCCCTCACCTGTTCATCCCTCTTGCGCCTGCCTCTGGTGTCCCCGATGGAGCGAATCACCCCCGGCCGAGCCAGAGGGTTGTGGCCCAGTATCCCCGGACCGTTGGTCAGGTGGTGTCCGTACGGGTGGGACCGGGAATACGGGCTGGACATGGAGGTGATGACGGTGGGCTGCACCATCCAACTGGAGGTCCTGGCTGGTGGTGATTGCATTGATGGTGGGGATGAAGGCACTGTTGGAGCCAGGCATGTCAATCCTGTACTTCTGCAAAGATATATCAAAGAGAGGTAGGGGTCACATCGGAAGCTCAACTTCCCAATAGACTGGAACGTTATATGAAGAATCGGAAGCCTTGTTTTCCGTATCTGGACCCAAGGGCGCACAGCCGCGTGGAGGTGCCGCGGGTGCGAGCCCTGGAGTGGAACAGTGACACGTGCTGGAATTCAGAGGGAGAGCTCAGAAGGGGAAAACCTGGGTGGGAAACTCCATTCCCACCGATGGGGACGTCGGCGCGTAACGCAAACGCACGGCTGAAATCCCGCTTCAGCGGGATCGACCGTCTCAGCCCAACTGATGCGTGCGCGACTGCGTGGGAACTGACCCCCCCACACACCCGTTCGAAACGGTCAGCAGACCAACTCCCACGAGCCTCTGGCGCTGTGCGCGTCACGGACGCACATCTCCGCTATATTCCCGGCATTCCGTCTACTGGAACTCGGTTTGCAAGGTGACTCATGCGGGATTTGTCGACCACATGTGAAGCCGAGTTCCAGTAAAGGTGTGGAGGAGAAAAAGAAAGAAAAAACCAAACACAAACAGCCATAAACCAGACATTTGGGTTTGTTTTTGGAGCGCGCCTGATCCATGTGGACGCCATTAAAAAAAAAAAAGAACGCGTAAAGTTTGAAGGAAAAGAGCAGAAAGGATAAACTTATAATATAACATATAAATAAACTGATGTTGATTAAAAAAAAAAAAAAAAAAGTAAAATCCTCCTTTGGGGCTGTTCTGCGTTAATATGTCTCAATAAAGCAGAGAAGTCGTGTTGCAGCTCGCCAGGCAGAGTGATTACAGGGAAGGAGACACACACACGCACACACTCACACGCACTCACACACACACAAAAACACACACACACACACAAACAAACGCACGCACGCACGCACACGAGTCGTTTACCGTTTGTTGCGTGAGTCCTTTTCCACAGAAAAGCTGCAGACCACGCATGAGTCGGCGGCGGGTAAACAACATTCCTCTTCCCGGATTTATGAGCCCGTGTGTTTGAACACACGCGCACGGGCTCGGTCCTCCACGGCCACGCAGACGCGCTCGGGATTTGGCCTCTGTTCTCTTCGCGTTCCTTTCCTTTCTGAAATGCTCTTAAGTGCGCGTTTTCCGGAAATAAAGAAATCAGACACCAGCCTGAGTATTTGTGGAGATCCAGACGTGCATTCTCACCTGTTCAATCACACACACAACACACACACACACACACACACGCACACGCGCGCGGGCGCTGTCTCTCAGATGGATCTCTGCGACGTTCTGGTCGACGGTCCGCGCTTCGCTGGCTGGTTTCGCAGTGAAATAAACCCGGTTAAATGGGCCCAACTCGGGGGGGCCGTTCGCGGACCTGTCGGGTTGGATCGGGGGGTTCGTGGGACCCCCCGATCCCCGCGGCCCAGCGCGAGCCGTGGGGCTGGTCGCCCGCGGGTCCACCCGTGCGCGTCGGTGTGTTTACGCGCAGACTCACGGGCTTCTTCAAGCACAGCAGACTTTGTTGTTGGGGGGAATTTACAAAATATTTACGGCGCGTTTGGGAAAAAAAGCAATTTGTGTCACCGGTTCCCCCCCCCCCCCTTCCCAATCATTCCTAAATGGAAGGAATTCGGTCGGAGCCCTGGCTCCCAGGATCAAGCGTGCGTCCGGGTACCTGGTAGCTGGAGGTAGAGAGCGGGCTGCCGATCGTGCTGCTGCCGCTGGTGAAGGAGTCCGGCTGGACCGGCGAGGTGCTGCTGCCGCGGGACGACGTGTCGTAGTTCCCGGCGTAGTCCTGGTACATGATCCGGGAAAGATGGACCTCTCGGGCAGCCGGATCGTAGCGCTTCTCTTGGTAATTTTTTGGGGTGTTTTTGTTTTTTTTTTTTTCTCTCTCCAAGAAAAGTAAAAAATCGCAGCGGAAAAACAAAACAAAAAAAAAAAAGGCACCAAAACAAAATCCGTTGACTCGTGAATCTGAGATATCCAGGAGTCGGAGGAGCTCTCGGAAGTGCCCTGGAACACCTCGCGCGCACTAACCGTTGGGATGGCTGGGCGTTAGCTGGAGCTAACCTAAAGATGTCCTTCTGAGCCTTTATTCGACTCACGGAGCCGCCTCGGTGTGTCGGGGAGGGGGGGAAGGTTCACCTGGCCCTCGGCAGCGCCTCCAGACCCGCCGGGACAAGCTCACCTGTCGCTGGCGGACTGACTCAGGCAGTCAAACAGCCACGCTAAATGCTAACCCTCCGCTAGACTCACTATTTTCCGTCGCCTTGTTTTCTTCACATTCTATCTGCGACCGGCTGTTCGCGGAACAGTTCGTACTTTTTTTCTTTCCTTTCCGCCACACTTCCCAGAGATGACTCACTTCAATGGCACTATGAACGACGGCAACGGCTTTTTCAACTCCAACGACAGCGCCCACGTCACGCCAGGGCGCCGCGACTGCGCCCAGGGAGGGGTCGCTGCCGGCCGCGGCAGGTTCCGCACGACCTCCGCCGAGGCCGCGCTTCCTCCGACGGACTGCGTGGACTTCGTGGACGCTCTGAATTCCCCCTTTTCAACCTAAAATGTGGCCGAAGATGTGTACTTTGGCGACTCGGACGCCGGCTAGCACCGCGGACTTCCTCCGTTTGCTCGACTTGCTTCGGTCCATTGACGCATGTTTCCTAAAATGGGCAGTTGCGTCAGCGAGCGCGTGTGGGTTTCCTTGGTAAAGGAAGCGTCAGACACGGGAGGGATTCCCTCCCCTCGCGCGCTGCTCTCTCCCTCCCCTCGCGCGCGGCTCCCTCCCTCCCCTCTCGCGCGCCGCGCTCCGGCGCCGGAGCCGTTAGCGGGCAGCTCCGCGTCCGTGTCCGGCGCAGCGAAACGCGGGTTCCATTGAAAGTCGTCCGCGTACAGTGGGTCAGAGCCGAGACAAGATTTTCCTTTGAGCCTTTCGTGTCTCCCAACTCTTTTATTCACCCGCGTGGAACCCCAAAAAGGCGCAGACACGCGTGTGCGCTCAGTTCCCCGGTCCCCAGGTTGAACGCGGCGCATCTTTCCACGCTAGTTTTAGGAATAACGGCCGCACAAGTAGTCGTATTTTTGTGCTATTCATCATTTATCAAAATATAAAATAATTTTATCAACCTGTTACCATGATAACACACCTAACCCAGCGTACAGCGTGCGTCCCAAGCGTCATTAGGTCTAATACCAAGTCCCAGGAATGGCTGCTTCCAATCATTCCCGGAGAAATGTGGGTTAATTGTGCTCCGGACGCACCTTCCCAGCAGGGCGCAGCGCCCAGAATGTGGCACCTTACACCATCTGAAATGGCGCATTAAGCGTAATCCAATCCGCTACGGCTCCTATTTTAATCTGTGTCACTCTCGATGGGTGCGCACTTTTAAAGACGCTTGCCTTACTAATCTATTTATTATTTTTATTCATGCCTTTTTTGTCGCTTTCACCAAACTTTCTGTAGAATGTTCAGTTGAACAATTTCTGATCGACTTCCGCCTGTTTTAGATTCACAAAAGTGTGACAGAACTCGCACAGAAATTAAAATAATTTCATGTTAATTGCATTAATTAATGGTTAATTTTTTATCCTTGCCACCGGCACATTTTATTTATTTTTTTTAAATTTATTTTTCTCAAGGGTAACGTGTTGCTAAGCGACAAGTCTGCTAACACACTCGGGTAAATCTAATCTTCCCCAGTCCTGTAAAGAAATAATGTTGTAGTTCAATTTAAGACGCCACCAAAATCCAGCTAAGTCGCGGTGAAGCTCGGCTTCTGTTCTCAGGTGCTTCTAGTTTTGTTTTTTTTTTTATATCTTTATTTTTAAAAACTGTAATAATGAGCTCTCTGGAGAGAGCGAAAGACAGAATCCACCACCAGTGGATCATCATTAGAGGCCAGGTTGTCATTTGTTCCTGCACCATTAAAGGCTCCTGGAGGTCAGCTCAGGACGGGGTCAACGTGGAGTCGCTGTTCTTGTTACATAACACACACACATACACATGACACAACACACACACACACAACTAGATCTAGATCAGCTCCTCAAGGCTCCTGCAGCTTCAAGTACGATCAAGAGGCCGACCTGACGACCCAGTGAACAAACGCCGCGAAGCCTCGCTATAGGAGAAAATAGATTTGATTTTTTATTCTGTTAGACAACAATAAATGAGAATAGTTTAATCGGTATTGTTACGCACATACACAGTTGCAGGACAAGTCTCCACTGTCCCAAAAAACAACTAAAAAATGAACCAAAAATCACCGGCCTTGCTGGGAAACATTTTTATGGAAAAAAATAAACGTTCAATGCACGAAAATAAACAAAAACCCCAAATGCACAAGGAAAAACACAAAGAAAGAGGAGGGAGTAATCCACAGACGGCTGGAGGGGTGTGTTGCTTGCCGGGACCCATCCCAGGATTCACTCGTTCCTCTTACCTGCACCTCCATCCATCCAGCTCCGTCAGGATGGATGGAGGAAGCGTCGCTATGAGCCACTCCCCCCCAAAGACTGATTCAGATCCAGGTTCAGGACCTTCACAGAGCCGTCCTGGAGCTACGCCTTTGATATCATGGCCGCTCAAATCCTGCGTGTGGTGAATTTCCCCTTTCTAGTTATTAAACGGCCATTTATCAACCAACCAGCCAACGGGTTTGGGTTCCTTCCCTAACCTTTTCTTCTGTTTCCTACCTTGAGTTTCCTACGTCACGTCGCTCGTCTGCCATGTTGTAATACCCTAAACTGGATAATGGCTCAACGTGATCTGCGCGGCTAATCTCTCGGCTCAGTTTGCGGACGCACGTTGACGCCAAAGTGCTGACTCAGACGGCAGACGGCTGGTTCACGAACACTCGCGGTGATTGACAGCGGGATTTGTTGTTGTTGTTGTTGTTATTGTTGTTGTTATTGTTGTGGTGGTGCAGGTAAGCTAGCTCAAGTGGCACGGCGCAAGGCAGGAATGGATGTTTGGCGACCAACACTCTTGACACAATAACAACAAGAAAAAAAAAAGAAAGAAGGGAAAAGCCAGGCTGTGGACTACAGCCTGGTGCCGGAGTTACTCAGCAACGTCATGGAGGTGCTCTTGCAAAAGTGTTTTTGGTATGTTTGGCGCTGAAATCCAAACCAAAACAAGACATTTTTATCAGGAGATCCTCTGTGCAGGAAACAAGGCCTCAAAAAAAGAGTCTGAAAGCCAGACTGGCAAACAGCAGCT
>CAAE01015095.1:195245-210173 GCA_000180735.1 Tetraodon nigroviridis | reverse complement strand
GTGCAGAACACATCTATTAGAACCTGGACAGGTCTAGAACAGATCTAATAGGATCTGAACAGGTCTAGAACACATCTAATAGGTATCAGATCTTTGTCAGCCCTTTGCAACAACAATAAACACAAGCATAATATGCTAAACGCAGGTGCTGCAACGTCCTGGTGCCTTTATTAGCTTTTAGCTTTCGCTGCTAAATGAGCTTCTCTAATGAAAACTCCAGATTTAAGCCGAATGACAGACAAAGGGCCTAAAGTTGGGTTCCACTTCCTGGTGATTGTGCACATTCCGGCTCCGACTGATATCACTAGCACGTGATGACAGCGCTCTTGAGGGGATTTCACCCTGCGAGACGGCCGCACACGTCGCACCACCTCTCATTAGCATCCCCACATGTTAGTGGTCAGCCATGGAGGAGCCTTGATTGATCTAGTTTAACAACCTGCAAACAAAGACTAGAAATGAATAAGACGAGCAATAAAACGGCACATTTCACACTTAAAATCCCAGTGAGAAGAAGGAAAACGGTTAGATTTGAGCAAAAAACCCCCCCAAAACTCTAACAATCACCTAAAAGACCATGTCTGGTGCATGATGGCAGATATTGATTGACAGAGGTTGATTTTGTCATAATTTAATCAAAAATAAATCAAATTTTAAAGTAAAAAGTATAATGTGTGAAATAAATACTTAAATAAAAAAAAATACAAAGACACACACACAAACTGAGTTTATGCGTTCTAGCTGCTATCTATTAGGTTAAACATAATTTGTTTTATATTTTTGTTTAACAGGTTTGTTGTTAACTGCCCAGAAGTCTGTGCTGACTTGTTGGTGTGCAATTGTGCGACATGTGAAACACAGGATTAGAGCTGTAATAACACTATAATTCACCAGCACAGCTGGACTTAACAGCCGCTATTCAAGCAGTGTTTACCTGGACGGAGTCTTCCAATCACACTCACACACACACACACAAACACACACACACTCTTGACAGTAATTTCACAAGCTTTTTTCAGTATCAGTTCCTGATACAATGGAAGGAAGTGCGTCATCAACGCGCTGCCGCGCTACACAAAGAATAGAACGGACCAAACGGCGGAGAGACGGAGCAAGAAGGGGAAAAGGTTGGAGTCCGGAGTGGAAGAAGTGAATCAATCGCCGGTGCTGAGGTGCGAAGGAATAATCTGGGGGGGATTTCTAAGCGGGCAGCGAGAAGACAGCACAGGCACCTGCAGCTGGCAAACAAACAGGACCCCTGGGTTCTTTCCGCTTTTACCAGACGGGTTGGTTTCAGAAGGAAAAAACACCAGTGCCCCCCCACAACTCCACCAACCCCCCACCCCCACCCGCACCCGCAGGTTCTCATTCGATAGAAAAAAGAGAAGAAGGAATAACGCTGCCTGGAAGACAGAAATGTTTTGGTGGTTTTCACCTCTGGTTCCATTTTCCTGGTAAATGGTGGTTCAGCAGATGTTTCTGGATGACTGTCTCAGTGTCCACACAATGGCCACGTTCTTCCCTCCCTCCCTCTCAACGGGCAGGAATGCAGGAGAATGTAGCCCAGAGCTGAACGAGGGCCGCCAGGCCGGAATGTTAACGCACTTTTATTGAGAAGAGTTTACTGTTATCTATCTATCCATCCATCCATTCATTTACCTCACCTCTCTACCCATTATCTGTCTATCTATTTGTCTTTTTATGAGTTTATCTACCCACCCTCCATCATCTATCCACCCATCCATCCATCCACCCATCTGTCCATCCACGCACACACCCATCCATCCATCTATCCATCTACGCCCCACCCAATTAGCCATCCATCCATCCACCCATCCATTTATCATCCACCTACCCATCTATCCATCCACCTACCCATCCACCCATCCACCTACTCATCCACCCATCCATCATCCATCCACCCCTCCATCCATCCATCCGTCCACCCACCCACCCATCCATCCACCCGTGACTCCCAACCACAGGCTCCCAGTGAAACCCACGTCCGCCAGTCCTTCCATAAATGGTTGCTCCTGCCCCTCGGCAGCCTGACGCTGTTGGAACCGATCAGACGGACTTGTGGAGACAGAGGGAGAGAAAGAAGGGAAGGCTGCTGCTCCATCTTCTTCCCGGGGTCGGCTCCTCTGCTGTGTCCGTTCCTTCCGACTCAGTGGAAGCTTAATGTGAGTGTGGAAAACTGGAAAATTTAATTAGACTGCCAAGGGGGGGTTTGTGTCACTTGGCATGGGCCATCCCCCACCCACCCACCAACACCATCAGCGCTCTCCCCCTCCCACCCTCTTTCACCCTCTGCTCTGGTCTCAGTCGCCGCGGAAACCCTGGCATCTCCCCCCTCCCCCCATGATCCTGGAGGCTGTGACCCACCGACCAAAGGAGCCGTAGACGTCAACGGTTCACAGCTGCAGTTTGGAAGTGGGATAAGACGAAGTGTGTGTGTGTGTGTGTGTGTGTGGGCTGCAGACCCCACGACTGTCATTGCTGGGTTGATGGTTCGGTGACATTAAAAACCCAGAGCCTCTCAGCAAGGTGTTTGGCTAGCTGCTAATGCCCCATCATGGCGGTGAACATGTGGAAAGTGAAACAATGTGACAGCAGTGTCGGGTACAACCGCTTTTCTCTTACTTCCAGCATGTTTGTGCGCGCCTTAAATGTTTTAATGAAGTGACACATCTTCTCAAATTAGGAAAAACGCCCTTTGCTCCGCATTCGTGGCCCCCGGCTACATAAACAGCACTCTCAGAGCAGGCAGGTTCACTTTAAAGGCCCCGTTTGCTTTATTTTTTGCTGCGCTTAAATCATTGATGGGATTTAAATCCGTAGATATTTGTGCATGAAGGTAAATTCTTGGAATCATGTTGCAGAGAATCTGCAACAACGAGCTAACAGCATTAGCCTGAAGCTGATCAGCTAAAACGCCACAATATCAATAGAGACAGTTCCAGGTGTTGCTGCTCCTCGTGCGCGTTCCTCATTCAAATGCAGGTAACACAGATAAGTGTTTATCCAAGTGATCACGTGACAGAATCACTCTTCTTCTTCTTCAATCTCTTAACTCACGGCGCTAACTCCCAACTTTGGATGCAGGGATGTGTATTTTTCTTGAAAGTGGAGGGGGGTGGCAGCGAGTAAAGGGAGGAGGAAGTCTTGTCACATTACGTGTACCTGTCGTATGTGTGTGTGTGTGTGTGTGTGTGTGTGTGTATGTGTGTGTGTGTGTGTGTGTGTGTGTGGGATCGTCATCTCACCTGACAGGTCTATCAGCGTCTGCGGCTGATCAGAACACGTCCCTCAGTGTGACAGCCTGAACTGACAGTACCGCAATCCGGGCTGACAGCTGGGGTGGAGGGGGGCGCGGGGGGCTCTGAAGGCGAGAGGTATGACAAAAGAAGAGTAAACACACACACACACACCCACCAACACACACACATCCTCGTACTTCTATCTTTGTGCAGACTTTCAAAGACCTAATGAGTCCTCACTGTAATCTAAACCCAGTTCTAACCCCCCCTTTCCTCACACACATACACACACACTCACTCACACACACAGAGTAAATCAAAGTCTGCAAACACTCTGAAACCATCCTTCTGTCTATTATTTGTTGTCTTTGATCTTGGATATATTTTGTAAAAAGCACAGATTCATAGTAAATTCTTTGGCCAAAGAATTTAGGTGATTCGTTTGCATTGATCCTTTTGATTTTATGGTTCCAAATGTATTGAATTTAAAGAAAAAGCAGGCGTGGAAGATATGGGAACTTTATTCCTGTCCAAAGATGTTAGAAACAAACCGATCCTGAAAGGTTTCGCTGAACGGAAAAGAGAAAGAAAAGACGAAGGAAAGATTAGCTCCACGCGCTCCGGAGCAAACGCACATTTGATCCGCTTTGCTTTGCTGCTCATGGATGAGGAGCAATTAGCAATTAACACTCATACTAGATCTGCTTTTCATCTACAAGGGAAGGGGGTGACTCGGGTGTCTGCTGCTTTCGTTTAGGACCAAGATATTCCTTCACTACTGGAGTTTGATTAAAAAAAAAAAAAAAAAAAAAAAAGAGGAAGGGGCCAGAGCAATAATTCCCTACATTTCACAACATCTTTGGGCCATTTTTTTTTTTTTTTAAATTCCAAGATCAAACAGGCTGTAACAAAAGGCCCCAAATCCCCCCTCCGCTCTCCTCCTCCTGCTCACTCTTTCCAAAATTAGTTAAGCCTCTCAGCTCCATCATCCTCAGCATGGCTCACATCAACAAACCGATGCTGCGTCGCAAATACTGCGCCGTCTCTGAAATCCACCCCCCCACCCCACCCTCCTTACTCCCGCCAAGATGGGCGGAGGAGGGAGCGAGTGGGGGAGTAAAACGCCCCATATGTCACTCTGAATTTGGACTTACAGACGAAACACCCCACAGTCATGACTTTGCGACTTCGGCTCCTCCTCCTCCTCCTCTTCATTTGGCCGACCGTTTTGTCTTTTTCCGGGGGAACAAAACCGGAGGACACACTAATCACAACAACAAGAACAATAACATTCATTTTGATGATGCAATGTGCAAAGAAAGGGGGGATAGTTGGATAGAAGCTCGGTTGCCAGCGCTCAACTAAACTTTATCGTAGCCGCGAATTGAAAACTACGTCTACAGGAATCCTGCCCGCAACCGTAGCCGCTGTCCACCATTAGCGCTCGTTCTGACATATTCAGTCCTTTTGACTAGCTCGTCCTCGGTTCACAAGGTGGTGACTCAGGATTTTCAACCATTCCTCCTCCGTTAACGTCTCTTCTCTGACCTGGCTATGCTGCGCCTCATTCTGTTGCACTTTTTTATTTTTACACATCAAAAAACTTTTGGGTGACTCCTATATGCCTAACTTCTGAGGTGAAGCCGGGTGAGCGATGCCAAGAGCCAAGTGTGGTTTATTAGCCTGGAAGGTGCTCTTTTCTGGGCTTTAAGTGATCCTGTTTCACACACTTGTCAGTTCTCCAGGCTGGCAGGGCCTCTCTGCCTCGGAGCTAGCTGCTTATAGGGTTGTCACCAGAGCAGTTAATGTTAATGTTAATCTAGCGCTAATATTAATGTTTGCCAACTTCTGAGGTGCGATGACTACTGTTGCGCGTCAGTAAAAGTATTGGTACGCTTCAAAGATTTTACTGAAGTAAAAGTACTTCGCTGAAAAAAAAAAGTCCATGTGATTTATTTGGGATGTAATTCGGTGTTCCTGAAAAATTATGAAGGGAACTGGACAACATAAATACCAATCTTGTCACATGAATCATCCCCCCGTTCGGTGATTCTGAGCTAATTATTCCAGCCTTTAATTATTCCATCCGACCACTGAGGAGATCTGTTAAAGACGTCGGGATTAGCGGATTTGAAGCATTAGCTCAGAGGGTTGGCAGACCCCTTGCATTGTGATTCAGCAGGCTGGGAATCATCTTCAAAAGGTACCTTGAGCAGCACCTCCACAGGATCATTACACTGGATAAATCCACGTTAAGTTGCTCAGAAGCACGTAAAAGTGTTTGGGTACAGCAGGGGTGGGCAATTATTTAGCCTGAAGGACAACGTTGGGTTTTAGATCTTGATGAACGGGTCAGCCAGGTGGTGCAGGAAGCTTGAGGAATTGTCGGAGAGCAAAAAAAAATCCTCCTTGATGGACTATTGACAGAGAAAATACTTTAACGAGTCTGAAATCGGTCCAACTAGATGTTTGGCCCCACCTTCTTGAGAGGACATGTTAGCATGCTAAGTGAAGGGTGGGATCTGAACCTTTTCCCAGCCAATCAAGCAGACAACCCTCTTGAACTTTGGAGAAATTACTGTTACTGTTACTATTTAATCAGGCTCTGCAGGCCCGATTAAATAGTTCCCTGGGCCACATGTGGCCCGGGGGCCTCAGTTTGCCAGCCTCTGGGGTACAGGCCCTTCTGAGGGCTGAGACGCGCCCTAAGCGTCCCAACAGCGGGCTCACACCGACATGGGTCGACAGCAACACTCAACATTCATCACCATTCCTCTGGTTTTCGGTTCACCTCGCAACCTCCGATGGAAAGATCTCCCCACCTATCGCTTCAGATGGAGAAGCTTTGGGACGGTTTGAAAAGGTCCCGCCTTTGGAGGGCAGGGCCGCAGCGTGTCCAGCAGACCGTAGAGTCGAGCTGCTCGGCGCTAGAGCATGCAAGACGCTCTCCTTCCTTTGAACTTGCACTCCCTCCAGATCTCCAAAATGAGAGCAGCTCATCCGGCGGCTGACAGCAGAGTTTTTATTTTTTTTTCTTTTGTAAAGCAGGTCAGGAAAGGTTAGAGCAAGAAACATGGAGCGGGGCGGTAAAAAGACAAAAAGAATCTTTTTTTTTAAATATATTTTTTTTAAGAGCCTTGATGCTATTAAATGCCCCAGATACATTTACCCTATAGTTCTCAATTAGACTTGACAGTTGCTGCATTACCAACAATAAATATAGCAAAGGGCAGCGCCTGAGGCCAGAATGGACCCCTAACTACGAACCTCATATTTAATGATGAAAACAAGCAAGGGAACACGCCGTCTCACTCAAAACACGGGCACGTGCACACGCGCACACGGACCCACATTCGGTTTTGTAGCTCCTCATTACACAAGCACACTGGGGCTGCTTAAAAAGAAAAGAAAGAAATAAAATCAACAGTATCTGGGGTTTAACCAGGCGCAGAAGGGACGCTCAGAGGTAAAACACATCCTCAGTTTAGGAAAAAACACAGAATGCACATTTTTATTTAAAATGTTTCATTTGAAATTTTTGAAGAATTTATTTTGCTATAAAAATTTAGAGCTACCAGAGTGATCCTGGAAAACAATTTCCTGATTCTGGTCGTGATTCCAAATTTCTAAAATTCCATGTAAGAAATTCCATTCAATACGGATGCCAAAAACTATAAACTAAAAGTACAAAATCACGAGTCAGGCACAAGGAAAAAAAGATTTCTTTACTGGAGATAAATTTGACAGAACATTAAGGTAGAGACAGAGTGCTGCGTTTGTCACTTGGCAGAGATCTGGCCACGGAGGGAGAAGCCCAAGACTCCCGTCAGAGATGGGAAGAAACGGTGAAGAAAAACACTAAATCACCTCTACAGGTCCGACTTACGCTTGGTAACAACAGAACCACGGTGACCACCGGGTCATGCTAACTTCGTTAGGTCATACAGTCGAAAATACTAAGTCGAAAACTTTTTTTTTAAAAAGATATCAGTCACGTCGGGAGTTGTTGTTTCTAGGTGTGGTTTCAAATATTTTGAAGATGGAGTAGTCGTGCTCCCATTTTTTTCTGTCAGAGCAAAATGTGCGGCCTTATATTCCTCTAAATGTGTCACCGCAATGAAAACAAACCCTGGACTGAAGTAAAAGGCAATCATTTCAAAGCTGATGTGTGGAGACACACACACACACCCGCACACACGCACACACCACCGTGGGCATGTAATTAAACTTGAGGGTGCTAGAGTTTCCCATTGGCAAATGCTCCCTCTTGGAACTGAGGGATAAAGCTCTTGAAGTATGCCCTGGGTAAAAGAAAGAGAGAGAGAGAGAGAGAGAGAGAGAGAGAGAGAGAGAGAGAGAGAGAGAGAGAGAGAGAGAGAGAGAGGGGAGAAAGAATAGCAAATAAAACATCAACATATGAGGGTAATTTTTCTTCAAATGCTTGACAGCATCTGAGAAATTCTCTGGGTCAACCACAGCCCGAGTGTGTACCAAAGCCCAGATGAAAGGCAGCAAAGATTTACGTCTTGCAGACAGGACTTGATGAGTCTGCTCTCTGAGCAGCAAAAACATCATCAGAAAGAAAAAAAAAGAAAAAAAAAAAATTAGGAAGAGCCCCTGCGCTTCTCCCAGCAGTGCGCTCGTGTGCGCGGCTAGTCTTTAATGCCGACGGTCACGTGACAGGTCGGTGCACTTGGGCATGTGGACATGGTCGAGGTGACCTGCTGAATTTCAGACTTCAGAACTCCGACTTCCCTTTAAAATTGGGCATCGGTGCTGCCTTCGCTGCAGTTAATCACTGCTACACAGCCAGTTTTCCTCGCTCGTCATGGAGTTCCCCAAGGCTCTGTACCTGAACTACTCCTTTTTCACTTTACACCCTCCTAGCCGTTTTAAAATGTCACCAATGACTTAGCAGTAATTTTAAGGACTTTATCTCAAGATAAAGCTAAAAACCTTCCTTATTGAGGACATTTCTAGTCAGTCACTGTTTAGCTACAATCACTAGTTAGAACAGGGTGGTCTAACATTTACCATTATCCGAATCATGCTGTTGCAGACCGAGGCCGTGGCTGTTGTACAACAACACCACCCACCCAACGGTGCTTCTCCCACCAGAAGGTTCTGGTACGGATCTACTCACTTGGCCCTCTTTGCCATTTCATTGCCGTCCCAGCGAGGACTGTAGGGGTAAGACTTCTGCACCTGAGAGTAGAGCTGCCCACTGTTGGTGAAGTGGTAGACGGACTGGAAGGTGAGGGTGGGCTGGTCCCTGGGGAAGTACAGTGGAAGGTCCACTGTGGGGGGCAGACGGGGAAGGTCAAAGATGCTTATGTTGCTGTGTTTTCGGTTTTTTTTTTTCCACATTTCTTGCCTTTCCTACCGTGCACGAGGAAGCAAAAGTCCTTCCACATGAGGAGAAGAGTGAGTTTGGTAAACCCCTCTGCATCGTACTCCACCACGCCCCTGGAACAGACATGCGTCATTTTCCCTTCACAGGACAAACGGTTTGCGAGCAGTGGAAAAATCGGATGCTCGTTAGTGTTGGAAGCAACCGAGGGGTGACCTCGGTGCTCCGGGGTCAACTCACGTTCCAAAGTGACTGAGGAAAGCAGCGATGTACTCCCTCCTCTTGTGATATCCTTGGATGATGTACTGCACCTGCGGAGGGGGAGGGAGAAAAAAAAGGGCTTTGTCCACATGGTGTTTCATTTAAATCTGCTTTGGTTGGACGCCGTTTCTAATTATCTACAAGTCCAAAAGAGGAGAAGGTGGAGGCGCTGCTGAAATCCCCGGGGGCAGCCGGGGAGCAGAGTTTGCTAAAGCAGCCATGAATCCGATCAGACGGGGGAATTCTCTGCAACTGGGGAGGACATCGGACATGCCTCCATCTTCAAGGGATCGCCTCTTATTTCATCAAAATTAAATGGAAAGATTGCAACACTATTCAGGATAAGATGAGTAACGTCCACATACTCCCGGTCAGAGCTGTGGGAAATTATACTTCTGCTTTTATAATTCTAAATTATAAAAGTATACATTATCCACAAACTTTTCCATTGCTTTTATTTTATTTTTTAATATTTACTAAGCAAAAACTTGGAGTTCAGTGGGAATTTGTATCCAAACACCACCAGGACCAGCTTGTAATTACTCCTCAACTGTGTTTGAATCAAACTTACATCTTAAACACAAAATGATGCGTACAATGTGCACAATTTTCCGGGTTTACTAAACTTTGACGGGATAATTTAGCCTTCACCAAGGCCATACTCCAGGAAGGGGCTGAACTCCAGTTGCTGCTTTCTGCGTGTGTGTGTGTGTGTGTGTGTGTGTGTGAGGGCGTATGTATGTATTTTATCAAAGGAATTGCAGATCACTGATCTTTCCCAGTCCTACCATAAAAGGATTTCCCTCCTCCTGGCTTTTCATTGGCTGCCGGAAGCGCCGAATGACGTAAGCCAGGTAAACTGGCCGTGCGAGTATTCCAGCCCACCTGTGGATGTGCCTCCATTTTGTGTCGGTGCGCTCGTCTGCGGGGAGTGTGATGCAATAAAGGCAGAAGCACTTCCTGCCGTGCCATGTGATTAGGCAATCGCTCTCTCTCCTAGCATTGCCATCTACACCCCCCTCCCCCGCCATTTTTTCATAGGGTCGGACAACAATCCAACCACTCTTTTTTTTTTTTGATACTTTTGTTTTGCAGCTCATGTGACACAAGCTGAAATCCTCTGTCTTGTGCTGTGTGTCTTTAAACTCCGGAGGACTATAAACCCTTTGAAGCTGATAATTGTTTGTCCTTTTTACTTATTTATACGAAACCATGCATTTTTCCGGGCGCTGCCATCAAGCGAAAACGCAGTTGAGTAAAATGCCAGTGCAACTATAACTACAGCTGGAACATTGTGGGAGGAAATAATTGATGTGTTAAAAGAACAAAAGTGACCACACAGCCTGCGCTTGCACAATGCCTGCAGAGCCGAGCGCACAAAGTTAAACAGACGTTGCAAAGACGCACCAACAGCTAGACTCCATTCAAAGCAGGATTTCGGTAAAACCTGTTCCCCAACTCCACTGGATTTGTTTTTAATGTTTGTCAAGAGGGTTTTTTTTTTTTTTCCCCCCTCTGGTTTTTAACTACAGCAAGTCCCAACCTGGAGTTGTCCTTTTTTTTTTTTTTCATTTAGATGATTTGAATTTTTTCAAGCTAACTCACCTTGTGGAATTTCAACTTCTTCAATTCTCAGATATTTCATCTTTAAAGCAGAAATCAGGGATGTAAAACCAAATTCAACTAGCTGACAGACGGACAGATGCGACCGTCCTACATTCTGCGGTTCCACGTCGATCAAGATTTGAATTTGTAACCGGTTGTGTTGGGATGTGCGCTCGCTTTTTCCCAGCGGGAGGATGTTACATCATGTCTGTGTGAGAATCAAATGAACTACCTGTCCACCTGCTGAGGCTGAGGACACAGACAGCTTGTGGACGTTGGCCAGTGTGCCTCCAATTATAGATGCCAGAGGCTTGTGCATGAATGCACACACACACACACACACATTCACTCACATGTGCACACACGGTTTGCTGCACCGGAGCTTAAACCTGTCCAATAAATGATTCACTCCCACAGACTGATATTCACATGAACTTAGAATAAATGGAACAAAACCAGTCACTTATTATCAACCTTGTGTACGTGTATCCATAAAGTAGAAACGATAATGAAATGAAACAAAAAAAGGAGTTTTTACTATGCCCCTGCATTCTGGTATTTAATTTTGTGTAATATTGCGGCCCTTCATGTCATACTGCTGTAGCTTAGCACTGCGCTTCACAGGTCTGATACTCGACCCTGTGGTCGCCCCGCTGCCGCGCTAGCGTAGCGTTGTTACCATTACACACGACGCCAACTCTCTACATCTGGAACTTAGTGCACTATTCTCCTCATATGGCTCCAGACCTGTGTGGTGCACCTGCATGAAGACCCACTCAAGTTCAGTCCTGGGGTTGTGGGTTTAGTATACAAACGACAAATCCAAATATATTATCTATCTACAGTTGCCAATGCATTTAATAATATTGCACGTTTAGTAATTAGTGGAGTTTGCATGTTCTCCCTGTGTGTGCGTGGGTTCCCACCGGGTGCTCCGGCTTCCTCCCACAGCTCCAAAAACATGCAAGGTTAATTGGAGAAATTGTCCGTAGAGGATGAATGTGTGAGTGAATGGTGTGTGTGCGCCCTGCGATGGACTGGCGACCTGTCCAGGGTGGATCTCTGCCTTCGCCCTAAGAGAGCTGGAGACGGGCACCAGCAGACCCCCGCGACACCACTGGGTATAAAGCGGGTAGGATAATGGATGGATGGATAGTAATTAGTATTCAAGGCTGTGACATAAAATATACCAATCCTGACGGAGCCTTGCGCAGGCGCTTCAACACGATAGAAAACTTGGGCTGGAGAAAGGACGTTTACCTTGCTGGTGAGTAACTGACACACTTGAGGAGCATAGTCAATTAGGCATCCTCCACTGGGGAAGGCTGGGATGTGCAGGGCTGAAGAGCCTCCCAGGGCGCTGATGGAACAAACAAAGAGAGTGCAAAGAGACGTCAAGGCGTTTTCTTTAACATCAGACCCAAAAAATGGACAGAAGAGCAAAAGGTGGTTCCTCCCAAACCCTCTGGATAGTGTTTTTATGATTTTCTTCACTTTGTGGAAGGTTTGTTCCCGCAGCAGTCGCTTTAGTGATTATTGTATGCTTGTTTAAACAGAAAAGCTGGAGCTCCCCAATGACTAACCAACCGTAGAAGTCGCTCCCTCATTTCTTCTGATCCGAAGCAAAAAAAAAAAAAAAGAGGAATACCCTGAGGATGGGTTAAAGGTCTCAGAAAGCAGCTTATTGGCTTTTAATGCTCATTTTAAGATCTATAGAGGGCTGCTTCCTGCTTTCTATTTCTATTTCTATCTTCATTAAAGCAGTCACAGGGCATTTAGAAATGTTATTATATCATTTACAATGGCTGCCTGCTGTTTGCTAGGTTAACCATCCTATACATCCTACATCAAGTCACATTATGTCAAATGCCAAAGGTCACATTTATTGAAACTGGGCCCCCGAGGGTTTCTCTTGGGTTCACAAAAAGGTCCAGCATTTTAAATTATAGATTATTTTTGTACATTTGTATACATATACATACATAGGTGTATAAATAGGTGCATAAATCTTGGGTATTGATATGTTTGTAGGGCACAAGCACACCAACCTGTAAGTATTTCAGGGTCAATTATAAAGATTATATAGCATGATTCAAATTAGGTTATAAAAACAAACCTCCTGTTTGTGGTTTTGATTATTCTTAACAGCTTGGAAAAGCTCCAAACGACACGCGTAGCGCCAGAGCAGTTTTGAAACCTTTCATGCTCACAGAAGCGAAATCTGTCCCAAGTTCTACTTCAACTTTGCATCATCTCTCCACACGCCTTGCTTTTTTCCTGCTCCGCTGTGTAATGAATCGAATAACTGGAATTCAGAGCCGCCTGTTGCGCAATCCCGAGCATTTCCAAAGAAGTGCTGTGAGCCTGTGTACTCAGACTTGCTGTTACGGCCAGAAACCGCAGACGATAATGGGAAAGAATGTTTGATCGGGATGAGGTGAAGGCTGAGGCAGGGCCCTCGCTGCCCAGGCCCCTCAGCTGTGGAAGTCCCCGCCTGGGGAGCCCGCTGATTTGTTTTCACTAATAAGCACTTTGTAACTTGGTTTTTCGGTGCATAAACGTCTAGTAAACACCTGATTCTCATGAGCTGCTGATCCACACAGTTTGTTAGAAGCCTTTTTAAAGCCTTCAGATTAATCTTTCAGTTGACTAAATATAAATATAGCCTTCATTAAACAAATTCTAACAAAACTTTAGCCATTTCAGGGCCAAAAGCTTTCCCCAGAACTCCACAGCCACTATTTAGAGCAAACCTTGTGCACATAATTATCATTAGCCCGCACTTTCTCTGCACACCAACAAACAGGCAATTGAAACTGACTTGCAGCGTTGAGGAGCGAAGCCTTTGAAAACCAAAGTCTAAATGATGCCCATCGATCCACCCACGGATCTAAGAATAGCTCTGGATCATTCAGATGGAAATGCGGACAGAGGCGCAAAATGGATGGCAGCATGTTCATCACTCTCATGACAACAGAATAAACGGAAATGTTTCTGGTTTTTTTAGCCTCCTTAGACGACAGCCTCTGTGCTAACTAGAATGCTTTTCAAACATTCCTAAATCCCTAGCAACTGAAACATACTAATTAATAATATTTTTGGTGAATGTTCTTATTTACATTTATTCGATACGGCCTCCTTTGAAGAGGTTTTGTCCACACTAAACATGTTATTTATGTATTTAATCATTATTTACTGGCCAGTTGGTCTTTCATTTTGTGCTTCTGCCAATGTATTAAAGAGCAATTCTTTCTTTTTTTTTTCTCCAAAAAAATATTTTCCCATGTTCAGGCCAATCTAAAATAAATGAAATATGGTGCTATAAAGAGACTTCCAGTCCCCAATGACTCCAATATGCACTTGGAAGGAAGGAAATTTAAACAAATATTCAGGAATGCACTATTTTTTTTTTTTTTACAATAATCATTGTGGACTGCATTTGCAACTGTTTAGGTTTAGTTAAAAATGTTACCATTGCTAGAAAAAGCTTTTCTAACTTTTAGAATTACACTTGTTATCTTTTCCAACTTGTTTTACTGTAAACTCTAAAGGCTTTACCTCAGAGTGTGATTAGAAAATATGGGCACTGAAAAAAGTCTTTTAAAACTGAGAATTTGCTATTTTTGGCTGAGCCATGTTCAAGATTCAAGAGTTAATCAAAGTTATGTTGAGTTATCACTTTACATTATTGGTAACATTCACACTTGTTACGTATTATTCTATTACCATGAAGCCCAAATAATTATTACTGGTCCTTGCAAATTTCTTCAGCTTTTCCTGATGTTATTTGTTTCTATTAATTTTTCCCCGAGTAATATCTCAATATTTATCCATTATATTCTATTTTATTCTATCTTTTGGGTGGGCAAAGGTTCAGCTAGCGTTGACTTATCCATTGGCACCCTGCAGACTGGCTGCGTGAGTCTCTGCTGGTGACACAGCTTTTGACACTACCCACGTGCACGCTGGAGTCATCATGCACACATGCTGCTTTACATGACCCCCCCACCCCCGAGAGCAAATCAGCAGACTGTATGACCCGTTTACAGCAGCAGATGCATGTAAACACACTCTCCTGGACAGTGACAGACAGGTTGCTTTGTGCGTTTAGTGAAAAAAAAAAAAGCAGTGTATCCTGGTGTTGGGGTGTGTGTATGTGTGTAGGTGCATTTCAACGCCACTGCTTGTTTTTCTGTAACACTGCACTTCCTCAGAGGCCTGTGACTGAATGGTGGCTGTTGGGCCTTACCAAACACCCAACATGCTTCATTTGTGTTTCAAAGTGTTTTTTTTTTTAAATTTCCTTGGCTTGAACTTAGCAGCACCAGAAGTCAGTAATGTTTGTGCCTTTTTTTTTAACCAGGTCACAGCAACACTGACTTCTACTGAAAATGAATACAACCGGATTTTTAAAAAAGTCTCAAGATTGCACTGCACAAAAAAAAAAAAACC
>CAAE01015095.1:146858-178565 GCA_000180735.1 Tetraodon nigroviridis | reverse complement strand
CGTAGCATGGAGAAACAGGAAATTATGAGAGGAATCTGATTAATGACCTCAGCTTACACGTTAAGCACGCAGGACACAGAGCGATTTGAGGTCAGCCGGTCAAACATCTACATTGACAAAAATATCAGCAACAACAAGCCTGTGCAAACAAGAGGAATTTTCTTTCCCATTACCTCCTATAAAGGAATTTCTGTAGTAGCTGCTGAATATGAAAGACCGGTAATAACCCTATAATTAATAATGAAATGAGGCAATGGCAAAAAATCCAATAACACAACTGAGGGAAAAAAAGTAGTATTGTTGGATAAAATAAAGGGCTTAGATGTAAAATGTAACTGAATGTATTCTAAAAAGATGGAGACAAAGGAAGAGCATGATGGCATTTTATAAAACACAGTATGTTGATGTGTGTTTTGAAGGGTTTGAAGCTGTCCCTGAGTCGTTAAAAGGCCACCTTAAAGCAAAGGTGCAGTGGGCCCTGTAACAAATGTCTGGGACGGACTTGTGGGGGACTGTGCAGCTGCATTTTGAATTATTTTACCACAAAACACAATGAATCAATGTAATCAAAGCCCAAGCACAGTATTACACAGGTGCTATTTGCCTTTTATAATACCAGGTCATGCTGTTATAGCGTCTGCTTTCTTTTTCCATTAAAAGACCCCCTTTAATTTTCTCATTGTTGAAATTTTTTTCCCAAGTGCTTAAAGATATTGCAGATGTTGAGGCACCTGGCAGTTATGTGTTAAAGGCCTGACATGTAATCAGCCAGTCAAAGGCTGCTTGTGCATTAATTCAAACCCTCATATTATCAAGACAGTGCGTGACTTAGTTAATAGAGTTGACCTTGTTTCTATTTTTACACCATCGCTGAGTTAACAATGTAACACCTGTAATGTGGATGCTCAGAAAATTTTATCATCATATAAATGCATTTCAGATATGGTTTTCGCTGCAAAAAGCTAATGCTGTCACACTGGCAAGGGCACAATGCTAAAACTAGCCAACTTGTAGCAAAAAATACAAATTTTGACCTTCTTGTTGGAACTTTCAAAATACGCTTATGTTCCAGAGGTCGCAAGCAAACAATCTCCCAAATAAGTACAACTACTGATCTGGGCTTAGGTTGACAGACAGAAAATAAATCTGATGGTACACCCTACTCGACAGTGAACTTTCTGATCCCGTCCTTGTAACACAGGGGTCTCAAACTCAAATTACCCGGAGGCCACATGTGCACACGTACTCGTATTACCAGACTCACTTACACTCGTTGCTTCACAACTACTGTGAGTTGAGTTTTGGGATGTAAGGTGCGTTAATAATATGTTGTTGTGAATCTGAATGGGAAACGATTGAAGATTAATATGTAAGTGAGGAGGGAATGTGTGTAAATATAAAGTGGGAAGAAATAAAAAAAAAAAAAATTAAGTGGAAGGCCGCAAAAAAATCCTTTCGCGGGCCGCAGTTGGCCCCCGGGCCGCGAGTCTGAGACCCCTGTTGTAACATATAAAATATTGTAGGTATAAACACATTAGGGTTAACTTATTTATTTGAATATTTAATCAAATAAACTGAGGCTGTCCAGAACATGCACCTTTAGGTCATGATAAAGTGCTTCTGTGAACCTGTGGGATCTGTTTGTGTTACATGACGCCCTCCAAGCAAGTACTGATGTAAGACTTGAGAATAACAGTAACAGGAGGCTGCAGCAGCCCACTGCATCCTTCCCTTTTGCAATGATATCCAACCTCTTGCAACAGAGTAGTTTCAGTTTACTGCGTCAGCAAACTTGGAGGGGGTGTGTGCATTTCCTGCTACAAGTGTGGATGGTGATAAATGTAGCACAGCAATCCATATTTGGTATCACTGTTAACTAAAAAGAGGAGACTCCAAAAAAAAAAAAAAAAAATCCACTAATGAGAGCCTGAATAGGTAAAAACTTAAGAGAGATAATATCATTGCCAAAAAAGGGAACAAATTAACACTTTCATCTGTCATTTCTTGTTTCCGTTATATAGCTGTTAATGTGTGACATTTAAATTTATCTTCAAGGGCATAAGCTATAACACCAGCTACCATTTAAAAGGCACATAATTGTTTATCTGCGTGGAAGCAGTGGCTGGCCTTTTCAGATTTCAGTGGTACACTACATTAGTGAAGCCCAAACTGGCAATTACAGTGTCTTTTGGGCAACTTTATTTCATGCTAAATGTCATATCTCACTGCAATACAGACGTTCAGTCACTCAGCAGTAAAACTTTTAGAAAGCACTCGGCTTTTATTTAACATAGTCTACAGATAGTCTGGGGTTTTAGATGCTCAGTGCGTAACAAATTGCTAGTATGAAAAAATATTAATATACAAGGACTGTGTGCTGGAGAACATCAAGCATTTTTTTTAGAAAAGTTTAGACGGAAAACTATCTCTGAAGAATGAGTAGCAAAATCAAGAAAAGTAGAACAATATTCTTCTCATTTTAATAAACAAAAATTCAGGATTTCAGCTTAAAGTATAGAAAAGAATGTATAGAGACACTGGTCTAGAGTTAAATAAATGTTTGGCAACTGGAGCAATAAAACAAACTCCCAAGAAAATACCACAACCAGAGAACAAGGCCATCCCAACATTTTGAAAGATGATGGTTTGAATAACCTATAAAGATGTATGCTTATTTACATTTATGGTGCAGTTGGATGCAGTAAAACTAGAATAGTTATCATTCAATGACAATTTCCATAAGTCTGTAAAACCTCTTGAAACAAAATCTGCACTCAAATAACATCTTGACAGTTTTATTTTAAATTCATTATGCAAAAAAGGCAACGATAATACAATTTCATCACAACTTATAGACATACAGAGGGAAGACAAAAACGAATAAGGAACAGGACAGCTAAAAACAAGGCAGAATATTCTGGGCATTATAGGAGGAACCTGCAATTATTTTATAGCTTTTAAGATTCCTGAGCTCATAGTCGCTGTTTACCATGCAAGGGCACGGCACAACCACAAATTACAACCAGTTTGCTCGGCACCAAATGCTCAACTGTCACAAATAGGCCTAGGCTTTCTTTAAAAAGACAGTACACTCTACGATAAGAATAAAGTGGTGTGCACCAATGACACCAATCAATTCCCAGTTTAGTTGCCATAGCAACAGAATGAAGTATATATTGTCCATAATGGCTAACAATAATCTCTGGTTAAAAGTTACTTGCATATATCCCGTGAATTGAATTCTTGTATTTTCTGCCTAATTGTATGCACTGACCTCAGTGTTGTTTACCAGGTCTGTGGAGAACATTGTGAAAGAGTCGTCATGTGATGCAGAAAGCAGAGCTTAGCCACAACTTCTCCAACAGTTTAACTGACACAAAAAGGAAGATGTGCCCTGGGCAACAGAGAACTGCAACAATACCCTGGTGGGCAGTTGAGTAAGGGGCAAAATTTAAACAGCAAAGGAGGCTGGAAGATTGTTAAAAGTGGCCAAGTCCTACAAATAACCATCTGACACTGGGAAATTCTGGGCAAAACAGCACTATTACTGCTTTTATTACACAGCAGAACACATGTAAAATACAATAAATTTTACTGATTCTGCTGCTGACTTATGCAGCTGTTTGCTTAATACAAGTTATAAGTACAAGTGACTTTTGTACTTTCGACAAGTGTCATTTACGAAAGCACCTGAAGCATCGAAAGCAAACGTGCTTTCAATGTCAGGGCAAACTGGGTGTGACCATTATCTGACCAGAATGAGTAAGAGTACGATGAGGCAAAAAAAAAAAAAGGTTTTTTGGTGTGAATTAATACTATATATGGACAAAGGGACATACATGCTCCTTTACTGTGCTGCTAATCTATGATGTGCTACATATTCAGGGGATCGTTTAGAGGCAGTCAATACATAGGTGACCTTAAATAATCTGATTCCACTCAAGATGCTTTGTTAAAAGAGTTATAAGTCAGGAGATGGTTAGAAAAAGATTCCAAACTGACCATATTCCACAGAGTTCAGTTTAAACCTTCATTAGGAAATGAAGGGGGGTGATGAGGGAGGCCACCAGGACACCAACGACTCTAAGGGAGTTAAATGCTGCAGTGGCTCAGATGGGAGAGAGACGGTGCATACATAACTGGAAAACCTGGAAACAGATCATAGGAATTGTCTCATTGAATTCCCACAAGAGTATGTGGAAGACTCCAAGGCTGATTCCAAAGAGGTTCTCTTTTGGAGCACTTGATGTTTGGCTCATTGTAGACTGGCAGAGGCCAGAAGAGTCGTGAAAAAAATGTTTTAAAGCTAGCAACTTAAACGTTCTGAAGTGGCCATTTAAAAGCCCAGGGGTCAATCCAATTGAGAATTAGCCGTTGGATTTTAAAATGGCTCACGCCCAATCCCAGAGCGCCTAAATAAATACTGAGCCAAAGCTTTTTTTTTTTGTTAAACAAAATAAATTTTCAAGTGATTCGTGACACAATTTAAGCTTTTCTTTGTAAATTTTTGTCAAAAACCACAAAATTATACTGTGCATAATTTCATGTACACACAACAAAAGGGGAATATGCTAAGAGGGTGAATGCCATCTTTTCAATCCTAGATCTTTTCTTTCGTGAAAAGATCTAGGATTTTTTGTCGAGGTTGGAGGGCGATTTAGAATAGAGAACATTTTAAAAGATGTAAATCTGTCCAAGGCTAATGTGACACTCTTGTATATTAAGATGAAAAAATAAAATAAACTAACAAAAGGCAGTAAAGTAAAGGGAATTAGTATAATAAATCAACCCAGTGACGCTGAAAAACAAATGAGAAGACAGAATGAAAGCCCAAGGCTCCGCTTCAACCAGACCATCGACTCTCGGCTGCTGCCTGTGGAGCTTCAAAGGTTAAAGAGAGAGAGAGAGACAGAGATAGAGAGAGAAAGAGAGCAAGTGTGTGTATGTGCATGTACCAAAAATAATTAGAGTACAAATAATTAGATACAAGTGCTCTTGTTTAGCCATGCACAGCTTCCAGAGACAAAACCCTGCTAGAAGAATGCCCCAGGCTCAAGGCAACCATCCTTCCAGCAATTTGTACCGGAAACTAAATTGTCCTCGGGGAGAGATGTCAGGTAGTCTGTGTTACAGGGGTTATGAAAAAAACCCCTCCCCCCAAAAAAACCAAAACAAACAAACAAAAAACCTCCCAAATTAACATAAATCTAAATCACCTCATTTTAAAGATTTTGTACCAGGCTGTTGATGCAGTCATCCATGATCTCTCAGTATATTAGTTTGATTAGCTTAGTGTTTCCTTAAGAATAATAGAATTCCTCTTCAGTAAACGGTTTTCTTTTTGTAAAATAAATGTTTAAGTCACACGCTTTACCTATATATCTTTGCAGGTATGTCATGAGAGCTTTTGCGTTTCTTTAATTTTATTATTCTCAATTAAAACGCTTTAGCATAAAGAAAGACACAGTGACTCTCAGGTAATAAACAACTTTGAATCAATAAGAGCACAACAAACACGTGCATAGCCACAGAGCAATAATGGAGAGCTGGTGACATGGGTCAGCGCTTGTGGGAGAAACAAAGCTCAAGTGAAGCGAGAGCAGAAGCCTCAGTCACGAATGTGGCATCCCTCCACGAAGATGAGTGTCGACGTTTAGAGGCAAGTCACTGCTGCGTCTACATGGACCGAGCACAGCAGAGACGGACGGGCAGGCGCGCTTCCTGGTGACATGTCAAGGAACATATTTTCGTGAAAAGGTCACTGTCCAGAACGAAATTGGGATGTGCATTTAGGGGGGAGTAAGTGGAAAGCCATGTGTTCGACTTGGTGTCCAGCGAATTTTACAATAGTTTACACAATCTATACTATATAAGGCAGAGTTCCCTAAACTTTGTTGCGCCATAGACCAGTTTAACGTCAGACGGTATTTTCAGGGACCAGTCGTTAAGAGGTGGGGGATAAATACAACGAAAGAACATGATGATCGTCATAAACTGGGGTAATTTCTAAATATAATAATGAGTGTGTGTCAATCGTGAGCCATAGACGGATGTAAGAAAGTAAACTTGGTATTTTTTTTAAATGAAGCATTGTTTGGTTTCAGATAATAATTAAAAAAAAAAAAAACTCAAAACAAAACAAAAAAGCTTTGCAAATTATCTATTATTTCTGTGAGGCCCACGGACCGGTACCGGCTCACGGCCCGGGGGGTTGGGGACCGCTGTCACGCCACAAAAATTGTCATTTGTTCGAGCATGCTGGGAAAGGTGGAAGGTCAGCAGTACATGAGAGAGCGGGAGTTTGTGCAACCTCAAATGGTTGATAACCCAGAGGTCAAAGTAGGACTGAAGGTCGAGACACTCAAACAGAAGCCCAGAGGACCAGGTGCCATTTAAAAGTGGAGGAAAATGCCAGAATGAATCTGTGTACAACCCTGCTCTATATTCTTCCAACATTTTCGATTTGCCTGTGACAGCCTGCGCCTTCATAAAAATCCTAAATAAATACACAAAATAAAATAAAAAAATAAATAAACCCGCCACCTGAGGGAGGGCAGTCCATGCAGGAAGGTTAACATGTCCACTGTGGTGAGCTCATACCATGGAGATGTTTTGCTGCAGGTAGTGGTCGTCCTCCATGGCTTCGCGCCCACCAGCCACATCTCTGCGTTTACCAGCGGTGTACGGTCGCCTATGTCTGAACCGATTTACACTTCAGTGCCTAACCGCTCCTCCTCCAGCAAGGACAACCACGGATTTGATGAGCTGGTTGTATTCAAATCAGGGTGAAAGTCTGACCTTTACCTAGAGTACCTGGCGAAAGGTTTGTTTTGTCAGGAAAAGGAAAGGAAAAAAAAAAAATCACCCATTTGATTTTTTTTTGGTTTAGATTTTTTTTACATGTAGAAAAACACTTCCCACTATTTTATAATGACATCAAAGGTCAACAGCTACTGATCATCATGATTTAAATCTACCAAGAAAATGAAGTATATCTTTTAGGGAACAATTCAGATCGAAGTTACATTTGTTTAATTTGAACAGCTGAAATTCAAAACGAATTATCTGTAAAACACAAATGTAAAGGCAGAACCTTGGCGTTTTAGATTTTTCTGTTCTCTTAAAGTAGTATGTGGCCATACTATTGGATTTGTGACAATTCAAAAACCTTTTAAGTGTCACAGATCTTTTCGCAACCTTCTTGTGGGTAGATATTAGGTTTTATTTCTGAGTACACCACTCGTTTTTGTCTTTAAATGGAGAATAAAAAGTATTTACAACAGCCTTAGGTATCATTATAGTCTTTTAAGCACAAAACAGAAAATAAATAAATAAATCAAAACTTAGTTTGGAGTCCTTGAAATTTTGTTTAAAAAAATGTCTACATTAACATCGACTAAACCGATCATCTGCCAACTTTTAGATTTGAAATGTTCATCGTCAGTTTGATCTACAGTAGATCTGTATTCCTGGATTCTAGGCTATAACCGTCCTCTGTGATGTGTAGGTGGACAGGGTGTGGGTTGATGTTTATTACTTTCCTTGCAACTCAATACTTTTTCTCAGTCTTCAAGAGCTCCTGTGGTGATACTCTGTATACCCCAGCTGTCAGTTTACGTATGTGTGCACATATTATGAAAAAAAAGAGAGCAGACATATAATTTTGCCACGTTTACAAGATAGTGAAACAGTTTTTTCCCCCCCCACACGAGTGGGTGGCTATAAAGAGAAGAATAAATAATGACTAAATGTTTTAAAAAGTAACTATAAAGAGTGAAATTGAACTGAATGTTGCTGCAACGTTGTGGTGTTGATATTCTCCCAAAAACAGATTTTCTAATGAATTATTCCACATTAGTAAGAAATTTGCTGGACTAACTTTAAAAAGCTGATAGATCCCACAAATTTAATGTTAAATAAAGAAAAACTAAATAAAGCCTTGTACTTTTGCGGCATTTAACAAAGAGAGATGTCACGTAGCACAATGAGCAAGGAGACGAGACGGAGGGAAAAGGGGAAAAGATGAAGAGAACGAAAGAGGGAGAGAGAGAGACAGAGAGAGACAGGGGAAGGTCTGGGCTAAGCTGCCTCCAGTCAGCATGCAGCTCAGAGCAGATCGAGAGTGACGGCTTGCTGATTAGTCAACTCTCAGCCCCCAAGAATAAGTATACATACATTCTCTTTCTCTCATGCACGCAGGGGCACACACACACACACACACACACACACACACTCGCAAAAAAAAAAAAATCTACCGTTATTCCTGCCAATATAGGAACCATGTGCACACGCGTAAACAAAATGAATCTTGGAATATCTCAGAAGAAAATGTTTATTCTATGCAGAATATCCGTTTGGTGGGAAATTACCTTAAGGAGGTAGACTGGAATGTTGCTGAAGTCCACAGGGAGCTTGAGAAGAAACCGTGCTGAAAACTCTCCTGTCTGGAAGGATGCAAACAAAGGGAAAAACACAGGTAGCACAAAATAGATGAGTTTCATGAACAAAATCAACCAACCAGATGTCTTTATCAATGCATTCTTCTTTTCAGACATATGTACTACCTATACACGTAGATCCTGATTTTCTATAAAATCTATTATTTCTATGAAAATAGTAATAAAATGTTGATTATGGGTTTATGGGCCAAGGAAAAGAAGGTTAATTTTTGGTTGTTGTTCTGAATTCCTCTGCTCTTTAAAAAACACGAGGTCAAAAGTTGAAGATGCTGTTGTTCTAAAGCAACCTGTTATGCTATGTAACCTTGTATTACTACCCACTTTATGGAATCTATCATATACTACAGGTGTTAGTTACAAGGTTTGGTTTATGTGCCCAGTTACAGCACATTCAGGAAATAATCAAGGAACATGACAAAGGGGTTATGGCTTTGAACTGGCCTCTGAACTACTGGAGCCAGAACCATGACCCCACATGACCCAGTTATGTTCCACTTTCAGAAAGAACACCAATATAACCGCCGGGTTTGGTGACAGCCGACAACCTCCTGTACTGGTCGCACGTGCAAATATCCACAAATGAAGTACATGTCTTGATGGTAACAACTTGACTGACGTTATACTATGTCAGACCCAGTGTGTCATTGCCATTAGACAACTACGCTTACAGCACAGAATACACACTTAAACTTTCTGGTAAGTCATGGCTTTAAATTATTACTTTTTATTGCGCAGATGCCAACACTGATTTTTGTCTGTCGCGCTGTAGCAGGTCGTGCCTGGGTGCCTCTCTGGAGTGTTTTATTTTTTTTGGCAGATCAATTACTCAAATTTACAGAGGAAGATACTGTAATACTACGATTCAATTTAGCCCTTTACCGAGCCTTTTAAATGGCTTACTCTGATTTTTGCGTTCGTTCGCCAGTGTTCATCTATTTCTGCACCGTATTCTACTACAACAAATCCCCTTCTGCCTCCAGGTGGGTATTACACTCCTTTTTGCTTCAATTCTAATTTATTGTAGCGCGTGTATGACCACAATACAGCTCAAGCGCGTATAGACCCAGTTTGCAATGCGTTAAAATCAAGATATTTTATAATCACCAGAATGTCACGGCGGTTTGAAACAGTCACTTACCCAGCTGTTTTTTTTCCCGGCATAAATTTCCATGTTTCGGCCGTAATCTGGATCCTCCAGCAAGCTGTCATACTCAAAGAGCAACCGGGAGCTCTCTCGCAGACGTTCACACTGGTAGTTATGGTACTGTTGGATCAGTTCCTTCACCAGCTGGAGCAAACACTCGGAGTTTCCAGCATCCCATTGGACCAGGTGCTGAGGAAGACACCATCAACCGAATCACCACCAAGTCAAACTTGCCCAGCCAGGGCGAATCTTTTGCTGCTTGAAAACCCACTTTTAGCTATCTTACATAAATCTCTAATCCTGGTAAACACAGACCCCCTCTACCAGAGAGGCAGGAAACCATCGTGCAGAAAGGATGTCCTGACAGCACAGAGAACTTTACGCCAATGTGGAAAAGTACTGAGCTTTCCGGCTTGTGAATGGTTTTGGCCCCAGTTCAGTGAATAGAGCAGGTATATATGAACAGGAAATGTATGCACTTAACCCCGGGGCGATGCACGTGGCACGATTGCCTGTCCAGGGTGCACACAGATTGTTTTCTTTTTCCTGACCTGGCGTTCTAATTCACAGAACGAAACTAGTGCGTAAAGAGTTGCCATGCACGAGGAAGCAGAGGTAACTACTTTTCTGTTTAAAACCGTCCAAACTAATGTAAACATCTACAGTCTGGAGTCACTGACTCCAAAGAGAAATATCTCGGGCACAGTGAAAGGGATTTAATATTTGAGTACTTTGTTTGTTTCGGTGATGTGCACTGGATAGGAGAGCAGATCAATGCCACAGGTGGTAAGCAAAGTACTTTTAATACCCATGACAATAAGGCGTCAGAAGGAGGATGTCTGACTTGATTTAGCTTGTCTCCATGACTGTCTGTCTGGCAGCCTATATCAGCCGAAAGGAACAAGCTTCAATTGTTTAAATGTTTGCCCCTTCCTTGGAATGGGAGAAGTAGTGGGAGCATGGCAAGGGCAGGCTAAACAGAGACAGTGACCTCATCATTCCTGAGCCACCAGTGGTTACCAGCAGGGCCGGGATTCCCGAAACGAGAAGCTGCTTTAAACAAGGATGGGCATTGTCCAAAACAGGCAGTCAAGGCTTCAGGGCAGGAGCGAAACCAAGGAGAGACTGAGAAAAGTGCTGTGTCAGGACTGTGACACAAAATATCAGTGAAACTCCACTGAGAAGGAGGAGGAGGTGCAGGAATAAGGCATAGGGGAGGGCCAGAAGAAAGCTAAAGAGCTTTGGCAAGTAGGCCAAGGCCAATGGAGAGGAGCGTTATTATTTTTTTTAATTTAACTGCGAATGTAATTTGCACAAACTTGAAATTCTTAAGGGAAAAAAAGAGTAAGATGCAGCAAAAGCTGTAACTGAAACAGCCATGTTCCACCTCAACACATTTTCTGATGATGCTGCTACCCAGAAAAAAGTAGAAAGAGATTTCACAGATAAAGAATGGACTTGTGAATGATTGCACTCAAAACATCTTTAAAGTTAACCGATTAGATTAGCTCGGTACTCAACAGACTAATAACAGTGGCGCTAAACTTACAATTGGCAGCGCCCAGATGGCAGAGAATTAGCGGATAAAAAGCGCAATAATTAGCAGGATAACTGTAAATATACACACCCATATTTGAAGAAAGGATTACTGCAGTAATCTACCTGAAAATACAATATAGCACATTCGTACTTTGGCATAATTAAGTATAATATCTACTCCCTATGCCAACATAGCATTATATTAGTGCATCAACATATAAATTAACAAATTAACAAAATATAAACTAGGTGGCAACAGCTAGCAACTACAGGTGATGTCGCTATTGTTAATACTTGGCTGTAGTTCAAAATATATGACAATAATAATACTAAGTGGTAAAAAGCTGCAAAAAAGAGCAAAAAGAAAACGTTGTGGAGGAGATAAAGAGAATTTTTCTCACCCTTAAATTGACTTTTAGAAGATACAGCTTTATTAGATATAACTTTTCCCCCTGGATGTGGTTCAAAACAAAACATGGTATAGTTTGGTTTACACCAAAGTAAACATGAGCAAAGGTAAGGTAAGGTAGTTTTTGAGCACTGGCATCGGACTAATATGGAGAGAAGTGAAAAGCACTGAGCCAAAAATGCAATATCTATGTGTTGAAACGTGTGTATGTGCAGGAATGTGCGTCTGCAGAGAATCTTCCCTGAATTGATTTTATACGCTCTGATGAAGGCTGTAGATGCCAAAACAAATCTATGCGCTTTTTCCTGAAAAAGATAAGCCCTCAAGAAAATGTAGACATTGGAAAGATAAAAAACAAAAGATACCACGGTTAAAACTAGGCTATTTCAGAAGGAAACATGTGCGTTTAGCAAAATTAAAGGGGGGGAAAAATGAATAGAACCACTTGATCTACAGTTCATTCTGTACACAACAAAATGTTTCTTAGGGCTTTAACCACAGGGGGTAGATATCCTAATCTTGAACAATATTCCCTGTTGAATCTGCATTTTATAATCCAATTTTTGGTCATAACACACAAGCTAAACCTGTTTCAGATGAATAAGGTTACATTTGGCTTATGATTAAAAACCACTATCTCTGAAAGGGAACCCAATGGTTTCTTTCTTCTTACTTCTTCTTCTTACAAATATCTTTTCTAATCATATTATCCAAGGTACTATTTGTATATTTATACACATAACCTTTTTTTAATGTAGTATGTAAGCAATGTCAGCGAGAGTGATCAGGCACAGTCAACGTGTGCCCAGCTGTTAGTTTTTTACCTATATAATTACTTTCTACTTTCTTCTTTTGCAATTAGTTGAACGATTAAAAATGTGGAGTCTGAATCGGCCGTTTGAATAAGCATAAAAAAACCTGAAACAATAATATTGTAAATACTCATGCTTTGATATATGTTAAGAAATAAGGTGTAGCTCGAAATAAATTAAAATGCACAAATAAGCATCTTCACATCGTTCCACCAAAATCGACCAAATCTAGTGTTTCTGTTCCATCCGCCTGTACCATCCCCAATCCAACATTTATCTCAGGCCTACGAAAGAAGAACCGACACCTGAAAATTTAAGATAATTATATAGGCCAAGAGAAGATATTTGTTTTTATGTCTGAAATGTGATTTTTATAGATGCTGGCAACCCGATCCAATAAATCACTGTAGACTTGAAAGTGTGAGGCATTAAAAACTCCCAAGTATTAAATTAATCTCTGTAAGACTCTAATTCAAGTGTGGGCTCACACCCTGTATCGCCCCCGGAGAATGCCAAGCCTAAGATCATACTAAATTGCTTTTGTCATGTGTTTAAGACACTTGGCATTCTTAGCCCAGTGTGTTTTTCCCCGCTGATCCATGCAGTTTGTGTCCAAACCCCGCACAACTTGTTGACATGAATAGCACTTTTTGACTACTTCCAATGCTCACCAACCACTCGGACCTCTGATACTACAGTATCTAAGTAACTAAGTATTTACCCCCACTGGCGCTTTCCTTTTTTATTGCTTTTATTTATTAAATCCACATAATTTGACTTTGTTTTTACTAGAAACATAGGGGGAAAAAAAGCTTACTTGATGTGAAAACAGAATCTTATAAACTATGGTTAATTAGTGAAGAATATATGGTGAAAAATATGGGCTACAAGATTTTCACCCACTTCATAGTGACTGACCCATTTCAACAGTGTTCCGGCCAGTCTGAATTCTGAAACAAAGGTTACCTGATCAGTATTTCTGTAAAATGATTCCTAACTCACTTTGTCCAACAAATTATAGTGGAATGGAGAAGGAATGGCACCACTTTAAATTTGTCTAGAGCTGGCTGTTCTCATGGGCAAGACCGGGCAAGTGGCCGGGCAAGACTGGTGAGGGAAAGCCACCACACAGCTGTTGCCGGGGTTGGGAGAAGGTTCTTTTTGTCCGATGAGACAAAATGGAGCTTTTTGGCCATTAGAGTCACATCATCTCACCATGGGGTGGATTATGAGCAGGCCCATGAAGCCGACCGATTCCAAATCACCCCGACAGCGCAGGAGCTGCTTTGCAAGAAAGGATTGAGAAAAATTGCAGCGTCTAGATGTGGCACCCTTACTGAGACAAATCCACACAGATTCAGGACTGTGATTACAGCCAAAGGTGCATCTACTAAAAAAAGCGACAGAAGTGGTAGGTAAACACTTTCTATAGTAGGGGTGGGCAATTATTTAGCCTGAAGGGTCACATTAGGTTTTAGATTTTGATGAACGAGTGGTGCAGGAAACTAACCACCCCAAAGAGGATCAGAACTTAACTAAAACTCCTGCTTGATGGACTGATGAGAGAAAACATTTTTGAAGAGCCTGTAAATTGATCCAACTAGAAATGGATGATGAAGCTCCAAATGAGGTTTGGCCCCACCTTCATGAGAGAACATGTTAGCGTGCTAGGTGAAAGGGCTGGTCTGAACCTTTTTATAGCCAATCAAGCTGACAACCCTCTTTGTTTGGCTTTTGGAGAAATTATTACAAAGGCTCTGCGGGCCGAATTAAATTTTCATCATTTTAATGTTAGCGATCATGCACAACCCCCTACGTCAGACAGTGCCAAACATGCCAGTAAGCCAGCAATAAACTCTAATAAAACCTGGAACATATTATTCCCCAAACGAGGAAGGAAACAGGAGCAACAGTTGGTACACTATACCTAAGTTAACAGGATTTGGCTTTACAGGCCATATGAGGTCCATTGTTGTAACAGTAGCAGGGGACAAGCAAAGCAGCAAATAGGAAGTGCTCCCCACTGCCCTGCATGGCATTCAGATCTACTAAAGGGACGAAGCAACGTTGGCAATGTTTCCTCTTCTTTCACTGGAGAGTACTTATATTGGCTTTCTACCCATTCTTCTCGGAGGAGTTGTCCTAACCCCTAAAAAACAAAACAATACCTCATTGTTCAAAGGCAGAGTTTGACAGTTAATGTAGAAAAAAACAAAAAAACCTCTGAAAAACAGACAACACCCTACCTGATGGTTCTTTCTCTCTTTTAACTAAAGGTATCACATAGCTTTAGGTGTCTTACTGACCCAAAGGTTGAAAAACAGTGTTTTCGTCTGTCCAGGTGGGGAAGCGCGACAACAGGCTACAGAACCGCAGAAAGAATGTCTGGTATTTGCAGTGCGACTCCACATAGCCCGTCTCTGCCGGGCACAGAGGAAAATAAAGGCAAGCAGGTTTTTTTTTTTTCCTGCTGCTGGGACCGCTGAGGCCTAACTCCACGTCTTGAGCCCATTAACAGAGAAACTGGGGAACTCCCGAAATGTTTGGTGCCTGAACGCATTACCCAAGCAAGTCTAGACAAGGAAAATAATACAATACACATAATAGGGACAGAGGAGCAAAGACTGACTAAAGGGAAATGATTGGGGTAAAAAAACAAATAAATGAATAATTACCGTGCAAGAACATGTGTACAGAAATGAGCTAACCAGCACTGCTTACAACTTGACCTCCCCTGTGGTCATTTTTCCCAACAACTCATGTGCAAACCTTCTCCTCCTGTCAATAAAATTAGGAAACCAACACATCTTTCCATACTCCTCTTCACTGGCCTCACACTCCTCCACCCAGCAGATCATATGATCTCTGTTGAAATGTCTGGAAAAAAAAAATTGACCGACATTCTCAGATACTTTGGGTTTTAAAGTATGATAAGAGTCGAACAAAACAAAACAAAACAAAACAAAAAAACACTTTAATTACCTCAATTCGGAAAAGTCAAGAAAAAAAAAAAAAGAATGAAGCTGTTCTGCTTTTTGTGCTCTCCTACATCTGTCTGTTGGAGTCGAATAATAAGGTGTTTTTTCAATCAGTAAAGAGTAAAAATTATTTCAGACGTAGCATGGAGCAATTAGCTTGAACGGAGACATAAAACAATGGGCGCTTTCCTTTTTTCCCAAGACTACGCAGCGTGGCAGGTCACTGGCTAAAAGTTTTGAAAATGTTTGGCAAAGCATTAAGATCTAAATTGTTTTAGCATCCTCTGTAGCAAAAGTAATTTACATCAAGAAAAAAACAAAACTCCATAAGGAGAAGAGGTTAAAAAGGGTCATTTGTGTTTGACACAACTTCCAGTATCTTAAAAAAAAAAAAAGAGGAAAAGACCATGGTGACGACACTGATTATGTCCAAATGTTGTCATTCTGTTGTGTACACATTACAGGAGGCTTGTTTTTCCTCCTTTCACTGCACAAATAAAAGACTGGGGGACAACACAAGTCACATTTACCAAATTACCAGCTAAGCCTGAAGACATAAACCTCAAGAATAAGTGAGAATTACAAAAAAAAAAGGAAAAACACACACACAGCTCAACATAATGACGCCTCTGGTCAGGCGTAAACAACAGCTGCGTGTCGCTGAGACATCAAAAACTTTACCCAGCATTACCAGGGAACCTCAAATTTGTCTAATGCTCACCTCTCCTGAATCACAAAGGCAGAAAAGTGTTTAAATAAGGGCAGAAGTTGCCCTCCACATGCTACTCATTATCTAAGGGTAGTGTAAATATCATTCATTACGTATAGCAAAGGAATAACATAGATATTTAATAGCTATTTTTATACACATCCCTACGTATTTTATCTGTGTTAACTATGCTGAGCTGACCTCAAGAGAAATCAAAGGGAATGTAGGGGGCATTTGGGAAATTGCTGGGAATCTAGCGTTTCAAGAGGTGGGCTGTACTTACTGAAAATGTACAGGAAAAGGAGTGTGTGGAGGAGAGGAGGTTCGCAGGCTAACAGACAAACTAACACAAATTATGAAAGCATGAACAGCATAACACAATGATAAGTGGAAATAAACAAGTGACAGGTTGCCAAGCGAAACGATGAGCAATACTACCCTCTGTTCCCCCTGACTCTGGCACAAACAGAGGAATTTAAAGTTTCCATGACAAACAGCCCAGTTGTAGTGTGGGTTATAGTTCCTTGACTCAACAAGGATCTTTCTACCAGATTGTTTAGCCGTTTCCCTCCCAGGTCTGTCCAGCTAACGACAACCAGTCCTCTGTGTTTGTGTGTGTGCATATATATATATATATATGCACACACAAACACAAAAGATTGGCCCTTTAAACTTTAATTACCAATGATTTGCGTGTGCTATAAACCACAGCATCATGCAACCTAATGTCTCTAAGTCATATATTTTTATCATTTTTTTCAGTGCTTGATTTAAAAGCCTTCTGCTTTAAATCCTGTACTGACAAAAGGGACTAATAGTTCTGAATACAATAAAAACAAGAGTGTCAATGCCACCAGAGCGATCAGCCAGGCAGGCAATTACAGATGACAAGTGTGGTCAAACCTGTTTCGTGGTCATCAGGACGGTGACATGTGACACACGGAAATGAGGGAAACATTCAGTGTTCAACACTGCCCCTACTGGCGAGAAAAACCCTGATTACAAGAAAATTCAAAGGCTTTAATAAAAGTGCAGCAACCATTGGATGGATTTGATCTAACCCTGACAGCTACAGTAAACCTGAAAACAAAACTGCATCTTATTCTGTTGTTAGTTTATGATTTATCACCAACACGTGATATTGTTGAGTGCATGTAGGGTGACAGTCATGCAAAAAAATACAACAAATAATTCTGAAGCATCTCTCTGAAAACAACTGCTTAAAATAACCATGGACTAAAATAATAGGTTTGCTAAAATATATGGATGGATAATCAGTCTACTGGTCATGTTTTAACCACTTATTTAGTTTAAGCTCCGCATTGGACACACTAGAATACCACCCACGTGAAATGAACAACGCTGATGCAATCAGCCCTTGAAAACCAGTTCTAAACAGGATGTGACTGACAGATCTTAGACAGTCTCATGAATTTAGAATTAGGTCACTGAACAGATAATTACAGGTTTTTTTGCAGTTCGCAGCTCACAACAACTGTTGGGATCTCATCGTTTTTTCAAATAATTTATAACAAAACATGAAATCATCGTCTTATCAATGTCAAAGATACTGCCCAATATAATGAGGACACAAAATATATGAACACACTAGTTCAACAGTCCAACAACAGTCTGACTGGTTTTTCCACAATAGATCTACAGTCCTCCACATCCAACCTCCTCTGCAAATTGACTCCAAGTAAATTTAAAACTTTATTTAACATAATCTTTTCTACTTTGTGATGAGAATGTAATTAAATACAAATTTAAGTTTCAAACTTGTCTCCAAATTGAAGTTACTCACTGGTAGTTCTGATGGCTCGGGGAGAAAATCAGCGTCTTCTCCAAAAATAAAATCTGGAGGCAATTCTGGATACCGTGCATTGAATATAATGTCCCCTTTAAAAAAAAAAAAAGAACAGTTATTAATGGTTAAATAATTAAACAACATAATGTACACATGAAACAATCAAAAGTTTAACTTATTATGGGAACCATAATTACTAAGTATGGGAGGAGCTGGAGCTGATCCCAGAACACCCATTTCATTATTGATTCAAGACTGGGGAGAAATTAGAGTACCAAAAGAAAAGTGACAAAGAAAAAAGTCAAATTGTGAGCTTTTTTTTTCTACAAAGCATATGAGTTTGAACTTTTTGCACCATCTTTAGTCTTTAAACGGCATATTCCACTGGGAAGAATTACCATCTATAGATAGCTGGGTGTAAGCAGAAGCGTCACGGCGAAGAACTATAAACAAGGTATCATGGAAAACTTGTGTTCACCTACATTTTAGAGTTTCGCCAGCATAGGGGATGTGAAGTTTAAAGCGATCACAGCAGGGCCCAGGGGTCAGAGAAGTGCATCTGTAAACACAAGGGGACAAATACTTCGAATCTATCTTGGCTTAGTTGAACATAATTCGGACAGAAATGAGTAAATACGATTAATGTAGGGTTAACTGACATACAATATGTTTTTTATCAGTATTTGGTAGGGCACTGTATCAGATTTAAAAGATTATATTTTGATAATCTACCAATCTTTGTCTAATGTACAGAATTACAGTATTTTGTGAAATGATCTATTTTTTTAAACCCAGGCATCAAGAGTCAGTGTGTCAAAATGCCACTGCAAGACATCTGACTGAAAGATGCTCCCACGGCTGTGTCTTCAGCATATGAATGTGTGTGACTGGTTATTTATCCCGATGAATAGATGGCACCCCGAGACTTTATCACTGCTACCGGTGAATGAACGTCAGTGTAAATGAGTGAGTGCAGATGTGTCATGAGAGCACTGACTAGAAACGATCAATTCAGAAAAAAAAGTGTTGGGAATAATTAAACGGGAGATCTTTTTTTTTTTTTACAGGTACTACATAAAAATAGAAAACAGGGAGTCAGAACTACTGCCTCACAACTTGTAGTCCTGACAGTAAATCCTAATTTGGTAGTATTGATTGGTTGTGTGTTCAACAAAAGGAATAAGAAGTCCTCCTTACCCTGTTTTGAGGTCTGTAACGCGAAGACAGTTTGTGGAGTCCAGTCCAACACGGCCATTCCAAACAACGCTGCACAGCAGTGGTCGCAACTGAGGTGAAATCCTGTGCAGCGCAACCTCAGGGGACATGTTGTTCATTTTGCCCAGTTTAAGACCTGCATTGTCACATTTACAACACAATACACTGCATTAATGATAGGGTCACTAAATGCTGTGTTATTAAAAAAAAAAACACCTTTATTTACGCCAGAAATTATTTTAATTAAACAAAATCTAACGAAGAAAACGGACAGGGGAAATAGAAATTACGTGACAAAGCAATCTGAGAGTGACCAGGTTTAAACAGAATACAGCTGTAGCTGACTGTAATGGAAATTACACCAAACTACTGCACATTTGGGTTGCTCTATCGTGGCATGTCATTGAAAACAGCACTAAAATATGAATACAGTACAAAGCATCCATACAATAGTTTGCGTATACTGTTAGTGTAAGACTGCTTTATTTTTTTAATGCTAGCATGTTATTAAGTTAAATGCAAAATAAGCCTAATGCAGTTAGCCACTGTTAGCATACAACAAATTTGACACTCAAATACTACACAAAATTCCATTCTGGTAATCACAGCACATATAGTCCTAATAATTATTGTAAATTTTATTAGAAAGTGTAATGACAACAAAAATACCTGAAGGGATAGAATAAGGTAAATACGTTAACGCAACTGTTTACTTCATGTCCTCAAAACTTCCGGTATATGACTTTTGGGTCCTTTCCGCAATCTCAAACCTAGCTGTCCAAAATAGTGCCTGACACAGTTTTCGAGTTTTTTTTAACACTGGCGGAATTTTCTCGGTGAAATGTTTTTCAAATATTCGGCAATGTTTTCTATAATTCCAAATATTAATTTAAAGCAACGCAGCGTGTGCAAATATGCCGTAATAACTGTTACTTTGAAATATTAAAATCATTAGTCTACTAAAATGCAGCAGCGATCGCACCTTGACCGTCACTTTCTGTAACAAGTATTGAGCGTTCTACTCGGCAAGAACTAATCCGATTTTAAGGTATTTAATACATCGTCTGTCTCAACTAGTGTCTCAAAATCACTTAGAATGACTATAATCTTTTGCAAGCGAGTTGTGCCACTTGATTTTCGGCTAATTTATGTAAAAAGCATCAAATGAATAAAAAGATAAATAATATAGAAATATAATATATAATGAGAAATGAAGATGATAGTATTGTATTTAAAAATAGTTAATTTTAAGAAAAATATTAAAAAGAATGTAATATTAAGAAGAAAAAAATATGTATAAATGTGAAAAAGATGTAGGAGGAAGGGTAAAATTTAATAAAAAAATAAATTTAAATTAAATATTAAATGTGTATTTAAGTATTTAAAAATAAATATTTAGGTATGTGGTGTGTAACTCAACAAAAGCCTTCCTTTTAATATGCATTAGATTTGTCTAGTTTATTTCAACAGTTTGCTCCATATTTGCGTAATGTGGACATTTTGGAGATCCTGTCCTGTTACAGCGGATTCCTAATATCCTGTTTTGCAGCCTTGTTGTCGGAATATTATTCAGACCTTTTTTGCCTTTAATTTGAGAATAATGCCATTGTCCTAAAGCCACTCTTGCTTTGTCTTGGCTGTGTGCTGAGAGTCATGGTGGAAGCTGGACCTTTGTCCCAGCCGGAAGTCCTGGTTTTCATTAAGATGATCTCTGTGCAGGGATCCATTCAGCTGTCCGTCAACCCTGACTTTTGTCCCGTATTCCAACCACTAAAAAACCCTCACACGACACACTCCTGCTACCATGGTAATGGGCAGGTGATGGTGGTGCATGGGTTCCTCCAAATTAGGAATTCAAATGAAGGCTATAAAATTAAATCCCTCCAACAGCGAATGTTGTTTCTCACAGTTCGTTGATTTTTTTTTTTTTTCTTTTCTGCAAACTCCAGGTGGGTTTTAATGTGTCTTTTAGGCTTCTGTCTGGCTACTCTGCATTAGGTGCCTCTGTGTCAACTCCAGCCATACTTCTATCATTCAGCCTGTCATTCAGGGGAATCCGTTTGTAATTTTCAGATAAAATCAATCTTTTATTCTGCCACACTGGGGATTTTCTGATGTTGCAGCAACAGAAAAAGTACGGAGGACACGGTGCCAAGGTGCAAAATAAATGCAATGGAGAAAAAAAACCACAGCATTTGATGTAATAAATCTGGGAGAGGAGGGTAAAAAACAATGTATTTTTCCTTACAGTGGAAAGGAGAAGTTGGTAGAAATAGCAATTGTTGCGGTAAACGTCCTAATGATTCATCTTTCAGTCTACTGCTGCATTTTTTCAGACTCTCAAGTTTTTCCAGCCTTATTCTCTTAAAGATAACCTCATAATTTGGGATTTGTGTTTTCCGCGCGCAGAGGCTTCAAACCATAAACCTGACTTCGTTTGGTACGGAATAATAATTCAAATGTAACGAGAGGGGAAGAACGTTGCGGGGCTTGTTTGTGAGACAATGAAGGGCCGATAATGTCCTTCTGCGCTGAGGATGAAGTGGTTTCAGGTTAGGGTTTTGGTGCCTGCTGCGGGAAGACAATGGAGTGTGAAGTGTGGGGGAGAGAACTGAGCCGTCCCGCAGCCAGCGGCCAGGCTTTCCAAAGCCCTCCACTGCCTCGGCAGAGATTTGAAGAGATTAACACGCTGGCATCGGCTATGTTACAAGATGAGGATTGAATTAATTATAGACTTCACCAGGGCTGCCGCACAGTCACATGGTCCAGCGTTGAAAGATTCCATAGACACCCCCTCCATTCTACACCCGCAAAAGCACTGGATCCCGTCCATCTCCATCAGGAATCTTCCGTTTCCACTCTTTTTCCATACTTCCGTTGTGTTTATTCTAATAAAGAGGCTAAATAAATATGTTTCCATTGAGAGCAGTCAAATTCCTTTTCAAATATTCCCTGTTTTTGGCCTCTTTTCTGCTTTAGCTTCTGTGCTTCTTCAGGAAAACCTCCAACCGGACTGAAGAGAACATGTGTGTAAAAATGTGTCAAAGTATGTGCACTTTGGAAATAACACACGTTGTCTTAACCAGATCATGGCCGAAGAGACGTTTGACGTGATGGTGGTTGGCTCCTGCATGACCGACATGGTGAGGTGAGTTCCTTTTGCACTTCCAAGCTGTTGTCGCACTCTTTTGTGCACTCTTCCGCAAATCACAGCCGGACTGTTCTGGGAAGGATCCGTTGAATATCTGGCTGATTCAGGCTTCAGGAAACTCCTTCGCTTCCTCAGGTGGAACTCTACAGGGAACGGCACGACACATCTCTTCTAAAGCACTGACCGACTGTTCTTCAGAAACGCTGAGAAAACAGTCCAATTTCTATCGCTCCTCCGTGTGATTTTCCCTCATGAGCTTTTTAGCGCTCGTTGGTAAAAGCCCTTTATTTCTCATAGAGCAAAAACAACTTTTAACTTGTATAAAAAGATCAGTTGCGGGTTTTGTGTCAGAAATGGAGGTAAAGTTCAGCCCAACCACTAAGATCCTCATTCATAGGAACCGTACCCAGCATTTGTCCTTTTCTTAGAAAAAAATCCCCTTTCTTGTTTCTAAATGCAAGAAAGAACGCAACTTGAACATTTCACAGATAAAACCTACCACAGAAAACTGTTAATGATAACAATACTACTTGATTTCTTACAGCTTTTATTGATTTCTGGGTTCCTGTTAAGCACCTAGGGACCGTTTTAAAAGCAACAGGTGACGTTTACCTAAAGATACATTGAATGAAAGTGAATACTGGTATATGTACACAAACTCTTCTACAAGGAGGCCACTGAGGACGAGTCAATAATGACAACAGCAGGAAATTGACATTATCGGGTAACATGGGTAATGCTTTGCTAAGGCAACGCGTGCACGTGTGCAAACGAGCTAACGGCACAGACAAATGTACCGGTCAGGAACTCAAATCGCAGCCTTCTTTCATAAATTGCTGCATATCCCAAAGACATGTCTGGGAAATCAGATATTCGATTTCGATTCGATTTGTTTTATAAAAGGTTCTAGCTCTGCAAACCCGAATAGCAGCCTGTCTTGAAAATGGTTCCTCGTAATTATTATCGCTCGTCAAAGCATCGCTATCATTTTCCTACAGGGCCTTTTTTGTCTCGTAGGGTTGAGGAAAAGGTGACGTGAAGTCTGATAATCATTTTCCATCATTCTGTCTACGCAGGAATAGAGGAAGTGCGCTAAACTTAGAAAATACGGCGGCTTTTTGTGCACTTGTCCACAGGCCCGTCTTTCGTCTTTTAGCTTTGAAGCAACTGAAAAAGAGATCCCAGGTAGAACAGGGAGACATGGGCCTACTTTCTATTTATCGTCATCGGTGTTAATGAGGCTATTAACGCTGATGTTGATGTCACTGTCCTCTAAATGGATCGTAGGTGTGAATGTGAGTACGAACGGTTGTTTGTCCTGTGTTAGCTCAGCGATGAGCTGGCCAATTGAAAAGGGATGATCTCACTATCACTGACAAGTGTTAGCGTCACACAGCGGATGGTGTAAAATGTCAGGATTGCATCGGTGTCACAGTGTGTTTGTCGGGGGATGCGCGGTCCCCTTTCCGTAGATCGTTTGTCGTTGATTCCAGTTTTGTCTGGGTTGAAAGTAACAGATCTGTTGGTTTTTTTTTTTTTAAAGCAGTGCCAAAGCCATACAGTGCCCCCTGCTGCTCCGCTTCTCATCTGCTCATCCACTGTGTGCTCCAGTTTACTTCCCTTCCTTATACGAATAATTCCAAAATCCTGGAAAATTAGTGTAAAAATTTCACTTATGAAACCTCAACCTTTATATAGACAATAAAATTATTTCGATGCTTTTACCATTAAAAGTAGAATCAGGAAAAACAGTTCTAAGACTAAACGAGACCAATATGAAGAGTACACACAAAATGTTTAAAATGGGCAGAAGGTTTGTGTATGCCAAAAAATGTACTATAAAACCAACAATATTTTTGTTTATTCTTCTAGTTTTTTTGTTTTTTTTTCTCAGTTAGTTAATAATTAGCTGTCCGGTTTGTGTTTAAAGCCAATGGATGGATAACGAGCCTGTTAGCATTTTCAACCTACTGATATTCCACTCAAAACGTTACATAAATGTTTAAATACTGCACACCAGCTAGAATGTTGCTTTTAAATTCTGAGTATGTATATATATATATATATATATATGTATACACTGAAAAAACTTAGATTTCTATAAGGGCACACCGTGAATAGGTGGATAAGTGGTTTTCAGTCCAATCCTGGGCTTTTCTGGCCATGGAGGGAATAATAGCCACACGCAGCGTGGCTTCAGCAAATAGTGTTGCCACAAAAAAAATAAACACCCACCTCCTACTCCAACACTGTGCCTGTTGTTTGGAAAGCGGTCCATGTCGGGCTTGTCTTTACTCAACGAGTTCTCGACCTCGTTATGCGGGAGCTTTAGCTAAAAGGACCTTTTGCACGTGCGCTACAATACAAGCTTCAGCAAAGCTACCTCTGTAAATGCTGATGCGTATTTTTCATTGAATATTTCCGATAAATCTTGAACGTTAAACCATTTTTCGAAAGTTTTTTGTCTGTGGGTGTGCGTGTGCGTAAATGGTTACCAAATCAAATGGATATAGATCATTAAGTTATTCAATTGTTATTCAATTGTGCCTTTTAGAACAAATTTACGATACATATTGACAGATTTATTGTAAATCATTTATGCTAGATGTTTGTGTTTTATTTGAAATAAATACACCAAATGATTCATGAAAAACAGAATATTTAGTAATTTTTAAAATGAAGCTTTTGTTTAGCTGTAACTGTGACTGCCCAGTATAGTAACTTTTAGCCAAATACATTTTTAGCAACAGTATCTAGATTACATCATTTATTTTTTAACTACACTAATAATCTAAACATAAAAATGCCTGTTAATACTTGATATAATTACATAGCTGGGTATTTATAGTACTGTGCAAAAGTTTTAGGCAGAAATATTTAAAAAGTAAACTAAAAATGTTCTCAAACATGTTATACATACTTTTTTTTTTTTTTTCTATTTACACAATGCAAAGTGATCATTTAAAAATTGAAAATTTAAGCTGCATCTATATTTGTAGGATTGTAGTCAGGTGTGTGACGAGGGTGCAGCAGATGACAAACACATTAGACCTTTTTACCCTCGAAATGGGAACCATCGGCGGTACCATCGGCTCCGAACTGGCAGAAACCAGTGGCCCCGGGGCCACCCGTCTACTGTCTGGAGACATCTGGCCAGAGGTGGTCTTCATGGCCGTACCTGCGCCGTGGAAACGAGACCGGGCGAGTCCACCCAGCGATGCCTCGGCCCCCCACTGAGCCCCCACCCAATCCTCAGGGAGTGTTCCTGGGAGTGCACCAGGAGACACGCCTGCATCCACTGTAGATCTGTGCTTGGTCCTCCGGGAGGTTTGGAACAGCCTGGAAGAACCGGTGCTGTCTTGAAGGCAAAGGCTGCTCAGTAGATATAGATTTGGATTTCTTTTCTTTTCAAATGAGGCATTTTGATAATTGTTCAATATAAACTATTAACACTTCTATTTTTAAAGCTTTTTTCATACCTGCCTAAAACCTCTGCACAGCACTGTAAATATAAGAAACTAAAAAATAATTTCATGTGTGAACCTTTGTGAGCTGCTAAGCTTCGAAACAATAGACTGTTTTAGTTTTTCTGCTTATTCACAGTCATTGATGAACTTTAGTTATAACATATTAAAAGCTGTTCTTCGTGTGTTATTCTGTATTATGAAGTCTTTTTAGTCTCTATTCTTTGTCTAAATGACTTTAACTAAATTCTCTTTTGTACACCCACATAGGTTAATAATATGTCACACTAAACATCAGGTATCACTTGATTTTTTTTAGCAAATTGCGACTATTTTCTTCACGAATGCCTCATATTTATTACCAGTTAGTGGCCTGGTATCGCTTCAACCCTCCATCTTGTTGTCTTTTTTTATCTCACCTGTCTGACCTATTGCTTCTGGTTTTCATGCATATGGAAAGAGTCAGGATTAGGAAAATATTATTAACAACGCATCCGCTAAAGTGCCCTCAAGACTCGCACAGTAGTAAAAAAGGTAATATGTGGAGGAGGGGTGCATTCCTGTGTATTTACATATGTTTGCCCTTTGTTCTGTTTGCTTCTCATACCATTTTAGCCTCGGTGACCTTGCCTCCCGTTACAGCTTTGGGCATTTTACTGCTTTTGCGCACTGGTGGGAAAAAAAAAAAAAAAAGCGGCGGGCTTATGAAGAGCTCCAATGTTTGCCAGTAGCGACGCGCTTACTGGAAATTCTGGGATGGTGATAACACACCTGCCACATAAACACACAAGTGTTTCAATAGATTTGGTGGGGGAGTGTGTTAAAACAACTTTTTAAACAGGGTCTTGGCAGCCAGAGAAAACTTTTTGACACCAAGCAGCGCTGGCCCAGGACCAAACCGCTGCATCTTGATGTACTGTGCGATGAAGTCTCCCGTCTCTCCCCCAGATGACTCACTGCACTTTTGGGCTCTGCGATTGGACAGATTGGCTGGGAGGCTGTACCCCCCCCTCCTCCCCGTCTTAGGGGACACCACCTGTGGCTTATTGAACCTGAGGGGAGGTGGGGGCAGATTTTACTCAACCCTGATGAGTCAGGCATTACTAACATCACGTTGAGACATTTATGACTTTTTTGCTGATTGCATCATTTGTGAGTCGAGGGGGACGTGCACGGGCATATTAGCTGTCTCGCTAGCAGATCTAGAGATCGCTTTAGAGCAGGTAACTGGGATACACAATGCAACTGTATTGTTGCTTATGAAGACCCTTTTTAAGTTTTTTTTATGTATTTATTGGGCCTTTTGGTAAACACTCACCTATTGAGAACCAAAAGTAAGAGCTGAACCAGGCATGAAAGCATTTGGGTTTTCCACACCCAGGGTCTGAATCTAAACCTTAACCACTTGTTTTGTTTTGTTTTGGAGTGGGTTAGATTAAATAAATGTAAAACTAATAAAAAAAAAAGATGATTTTGACTCTGCACAAAGTAGCAGTTGTACTATGTTTGGGTGTTCTGTTTTGGGTGTATTGTAGGTTTGGGTGTATATTGTCAAATGTTTCAGATAGATGCAGCTGGCAAGTAGGCAGCACTATTTCTGTATAAGGTAAAGTTAAGCAATAATTATGTTATTGGCAAACAACCGGGATCTAAGTGCAATTGTTTGTTTGTCAGTTTATTCATGCAAAAGTCTAAGCTTCTTATTCTTCGGTTCCAGAAAAAATTCTGATCTTTTACAATCTGAACTGTCAACGATGTAAAGATACAAAGGCTGTCAGCTTGTGGGCAAATTAAAAAAAACTGCGCTCATCAGCCGTGTTATTTTTGTCCTCGACAGCCAGGCGCCAAGGCTACCTAAAGCTGGGGAAACCATCCACGGTTTGAAGTTCTTCACTGGCTTCGGAGGGAAGGGGCCAACCAGTGCGTCCAAGCTGCCAGACTGGGCGCAAAAACCACCATGGTGTGCAAGGCGCGTATCTAGAACGAAGCCGGTAGCTCTCCACCCTACTGCAGTCAAAATTTTGCAAAAATACGCACGTTCCTCCAGCCTTCGCAACTCACTCTGCATCAGCTGCCGCTATGGCCCGCTGACCATTTAGCAAAACTCCAAAACCTTATGGCTTCGTTCGCATTCATTTTACCACATCAGCTCTCCGTGCCTCATTTTTGCTTGATCAATACCATGCAGCATGCATACACCCACCCACTCTTCTGTGCCTTCAAACAAGACTATTCCCATACCATGCAACCTGGAGTCTCCAATCAGTAAGCGCAGTGTGGCCTCTCAACCTGAACACTAAAGCACCAAAGCACCACCTCTTTCAGAACAAAGACGATCGATCGATAACAACCCAATGTGCAAGGAGCTCTCCGGGCATGGGGAGAACCCAAAAATAGACACCCAGGCATTCAAAAACATCTAAGACGGAAGGCCATGCTTAAAAGAGATTGGGGCCAAGCAGCCAATACCACTCCAACCCATTATCACAGTCAGTTAGGAATGCCCGCATTTTGGCACGTTTATTGCAAAGCGTAGGTTCACAGTGGGAGCCTCAGGGCAAGGTGGGGACCCCTTGCACAACCCAAAGTAGCTACAGATGTGGACATCCCAATGCGTATTGGGGAAACAGGGGAAGAAGGGAAGCAAAACGAAAGTGAGGTGGGCATGAAGAGGCGTAGAGGCGGGATCATCTTGTCTTGAAGGCTTGGCGCAGCTGGTCGTGTGTTTGCACGTGTGTACGTTTGTCGACTTTGTGTGTTCAGTTTTACACATTTTAGCAGCGGCACCATGCCAGTATGCTGGCAGGGCACACGTAAATCCAACCCAACCGAGGTTTGAGTACACCATTTTTCAAAAGTTGCCGCTAACCAAGTCTGACCCCTCTCAAAGCTCTATTTTTGCTGTTGTTGTGTCTCATTCTTTTCTAGGTTGGTAAAGACATCTTTGGAGACAATTACATCCAGAATTTCAAGGACAATGGTGTACACACAGGTAAGAAGAAGTGTTGATTGCAAAAGTTCAACTTTAGAGAGCTGTGCTTGTCTGGTTTGTGTCAGATATTTTACATTCACCGAACATTTTCAGTGCTTTAAGTACAAAACTATTTGTATTTGCCGTTTATGTTGCGTTCGCTGGTTGTCTTCTCAAGGCCTGAATTCCAATGGCGTTTGGTGACACACTTTACATTTATTAAAAATGTTTTTTTGGTGGCAGAAGAAGGACAAGGCCTGTTCTAATGTGGGATAACAATGAATTTGAATTTCAACACTTTTGGACCTTCCTGTCCGTTTACAGACTTTGTGGGACAGACCTCGGACGCCGCCACGGGAGCCGCATCCATCATTGTTAATAACGCAGGTAAATGCCTCAAGCTGCCTGCAACTCAAATAGGTTAGCATGCGTTTTAAGTGTAGTCCCTGACTCTTCTTTTCCTCTCTCTGCCGCCACTCTCTCCCTCACACATGGGCAATCAACTCCCACTGAGTCACTATTGCACGCTAGCACAACATCTGCAGGCACGTAAACGCATACTTGAGTGCGCAAATTTGTGCCCGAGTTCGGTTTACTTCAGTTTTTTTTGTCTTCAAAAGGATTAAATGAGCACTTTAGTGGCACGGTCTTAGCCACCGTGCTAATGGTGCCAGTGTAACATGCTATCAACCTTGCGAACTCCATTGACACAATAATAGTGCATAAATGCGTTTTATAAGCCGACATTACTTGCGGCTTAGTTAAACTGACCCAGGCTAAACGGTATTGGAAATCAATAGAGCTCAGACATTATAGTCAATAATGGGTCATCTGTTGTTTTCTTCCAGAATGGGATCAATACATCATAAAAACCCAGAAATGTTTCAGGTTTGTAGCGGCCAATGACATAAAAAACGACCAGTAATATAGTATTGTAATAAATTTACATTTAGATACTTAAAATGTTATAAAACACATCATGAAGTGTTAAAGACCCAATAACCCGATAACTTATTATATTAATGGCAGGGTGTATGTCGCTGGCCATTATTAAGTGTTTGGTTTGTCAAAATAGTACTGATTTTGTTGCATTTAATACTAACCTTTTGCCCTTTAATGCATTTTTTCTCTCTAGGTATCATCATTATGTTCCTGTATAGACTAAAATGAACAGCTAGTTGTCATGGAAGGATTTGTTGAACATTAACACGCTTACGGTGTCCACTCTCAGGTGAGAATGCCATCGTGATTGTGGCTGGTGCCAACATGCTGCTGAACCGTGCGGATCTGCAGGAAGCTCTTCCAGCCATCACTCGTTCAAAGGTTATGGTGTGCCAGCTAGAGATCCACCCACAGATATCCTTACAGGCACTACGTATGGCTCAGAAGAACAACGGTTGGTAACAATTTATTTGTGACTTTTTACAGCTTTCAGAGAAGATTTGTATTTCGGACATTTTAAAAGCTGGTTGCAGAAACTTAGAACTTCTACCTAACAACCTTGCCGACTCTTCCTTATCTGCTTGCTTGTTCATCATGTTCCACATCGTCACCTCATTGTTCATTTTTAGCCTTTTAGCCCCTTGATAAATGGGTCAGGTGGTGGAAGAAACCAACCCCTCAAATGAGGATGAGATATTATCTAAAAGTCCTGGACTACTGACTGAGAAAATAGTTAGAAGAGTCTGTAGATTGGTCCAACTAAAGATGGATAAAGAAGCCATGACATTAAATGTGTGTTTACATACTGTAAATCCACCTCAATATTAAATAAAAGAGACAAAGCAGGATATTTCAGGTAAATATTGCTCTTCCTTCTCCATCAACTCATATGACAAGTAGCCTCCAAGATCCTCATCTTCTGTAAACAAGATATTCTTTAGACCTCTTCTCAGTAATCACTTGGTGACTGTTAATACATCTTCAGCAGCATCCTATTTTTAGCTGGCCTGGACGTCATTTCAGACGTCTTAGGAGCCTCTTCCCCGTCATTCAGCCCAGCCGTTGGTAATCGCTCGTTGCAGGCTGCCAGAGCGAAAGCGTTGCCTTGTTGCAGATGGGATGCCCAGATGGCCTCACCGAGCGCCACCATCTTTCCTTGGGCACCCCTTGCTAATGTGTTATGGAGTGCAGGGAGACAGCGAAGGCAAGAGAGAGAAAAGGAGAGAGATGGCAGAGAAATCCTTCCGCCAAAGGTGCAAAGAACGTGTCCTAACAGGCTTGATGGCGCAGCTTCACTTGCGTCAGGATGGAGTGCTTCGGAAAGACGCAAATGTCATTGGAAATCCGGATACCGGGAGGTCATGATATGACTTCTTTGCTTGCCAGAGTTTGAGAAAAAGGCACATTTGAATTTAAAATTCAGATAAGATAAGATAATGGAATTAAATTAGGTGGAAGAAGTGAGGAAATTGTATAAGTTGTGTAATTTGGCTTTTTCTTTATGCCTTCTGCTTTTCTGGTTTTTCATCAGATGCAATTAGGCCCTCTAAAAGGCCTTTCTCATCCTTGCTGATGACTCATTTCTTGGGTGCTTGGAGATGCATTTGCACTTGTGTGTGCACGGGCACGTGTGTGTGTGTGTTATTAGGCTTCCTTCTCATTCTTTTTTTTTTTCTTAAATCATTTATGACAACTAACTGCTGTGTTTTTTTTTTTTAAATACTTTTTAAACTGTCGACTGGATGCTAATCCAGCATCTGTGTTTTCTGACACTGACACCTGAAGAGCAAAAATAGGCAACCTGAGACCACTCCCCCCCCTGACATGCATGAGTGCATTTGGGATTTTCATAAGCTTCTTCCCTCATGATTACACAAATAGGTCACAAACACTCGACATCGGTGGTGAGTTTACACTGTTGATGGAAACTGTGTGGTCACACTGCAGATGGCGGCTGGGAAGCTTGGTGGAGAGGGTGTAGGGCAATATTATATTGACAACAACAGAGTATGAGTAAACCTTTTGCATGATTCAGTGATACTTTCTCTATTTGTCCTGTTTACACAGGCTACAATATGCGCTTTGCCCGACTGGCGTGTGCCACTGA